>JAUDYJ010000013.1:14619772-15067272 GCA_030761175.1 Masticophis lateralis | reverse complement strand
GGTAAGAATGCATCCCTCTCTGATGCTCACTTAACAAAACGTATTTTAGACATTTTCTCTGGAGAGTCTTTCTTTAAAACATTGGTAGAGAAATACAAGGAAGATAGGAAACCCGGAATGTTAATATGAAGACCAATCCCTCCTGCCCCGAGCTAAAAAAAGGAGGGGAGGGGGAAAAAAAGAATTGTAACATTAAACATAATTACAACCAATAATCTCACCTCCCAAAATACAAAGAGGCTAATTAAATTAGCAAGTGACAACAGCAGGTCAGTTTATTTGCTGGAGTCTGTGATAATATTACCATTCACAAAATTTTATTCAGAAGGCTATTCCGAGAAATTCACTGTTTGTATAATAATTCATGTTTCCTAAGGGCAAAGTTCCTTCCAATTTACACTGTATATCCAAGTGGCTATTTTCCTTCCCTTCCCTTCCCTTCTCTTCTCTTCCCTTCCCTTCATTCTCATTTCCATCTCCTTCCTTCCTTCCTTCCTTCCTTCCTTCCTTCCTTCCTTCCTTCCTTCCTTCCTTCCTTCCTTCCTTCCTTTCTTCCTCCCTCCCTCCCTCCCTCCCTCCGCTTTCGTTTCCTTTCCCTTCCTTCTCCTTTCCATCCCCTCCCTCCCTCCCTCCCTCCCTCCCTCCTGTGGCTTTCCTTTCCTTTCCCTTCCTTCTCATTTCCATCTCCTTCTTTCCTTTCCCTTCCCTTCCCTTCCCTTCCCTTCCCTTCCCTTCCCTTCCCTTCCCTTCCCCTTCCTTTCCTTTTCCCTTTCCTTTCCTTTCCGTGTACAACACACCCTCCTTACATTGCACTTTTTCCAGCTTTTAACTTTCTTAGAAATGTTCCTTCTCTCCATCTCTTTATCTAAATTATGTTCTCTGGTACAGCACAAATGTTTCTCTGCCTGGCACAGTTTCTTCAATGCTGGGGGGATAAAAACCTACCATAACTCATATGAATAACCGTTTTTGCTCATTTTGTATTTCGGTGATCTAACGGAAATGATGCGTAGGATGGAAAAAGTGTTGGCCTGTGCAGATGATATGGAGCTGAGCAAAAGGTGAAGGGGGTCAATCAGTAAAAAAAAAAAGAGTTGGCTTAGCATTTCAACTAGCTCAGTTAGGTTTAAGGACATAGCAAGCTGATCACAGTGGAATGTGGTTAATAAAGCAAATCATGGAACAAGTGCTAGACCAGGTCTGGGGAAATTTTACCTGACTTTCATTGGAATGTGTAGATGACCTTAGGTGACATGGGGAAGAGAGGCTGCCCTAGGAAGCAATTAGAGAAGAGAGACAGGAGCCCCCAGGGGCTCAACAGTCAAAGGAAGAAATGTAGACAGGACTCACCTTAACTGTTCAGGCTGTTAAAAGTGGCAGTGGAGAATTTGTACTTTTAGACTTACAAGATTCTGTTAATGTCCTTTTACAATATAGTAGAATTAGCTCACATGGTCTTTTTTCTTGTCAGGTTTACCCAGGTGGCCTAACATAACCAGATATATTGACTTCAGTTCCCAGAATTCTTAGAAAAGGTCATGAATTGTGAGAGTTTAACTCAGTATATCTGCCCACATAGAGGGACACAGTGGCTCAGTGGCTAAGACACTGAGCTTGTTGATCGAAAGGTTGGCAGTTCGGCAGTTTGAACCCCTAGTGCCGCATAATGGGGTGAGCTCCCATTCCTTGTCCCAGCTTCTGCCAACCTAGCAGTTCGAAAGCAGGTAAAAAATGCAAGTAGAAAAGTAGGGACCACCTTTGGTGGGAAGGTAACCATGGAGACGTCTTCAGATAGTGCTGGTTGTTTGGCTTTGAAACAGAGATAAACAGAGATAAGCCCCCTAGAGTCGGGAATGACTAGCATATATGTCCGAGGGGAACCTTTACCTTTACCTTATCTGTCCACATTGGGACAAAATTCTACTGATAGTGCAAGAGAAGAGCTTGGGGATGGAGTCAAACAAGTAATCAGCCTAGAGTCATTATATTCCAACAAATGGTCTAACTCCAACCCATCTTGAATTCTGTTAATTCTATCTAGTTCCAATTTAATGTGGATCATTATTTGACTAGGTTCTTATGAACAGACATGATTAATAAATCATCTTGACAGATATATACCTAAACAAAGAAAACAAATTATTTGAGAGCTAGAAATCTGATATTGATAAGAATTTTGATTCATGAGGACTAAAGTGGGTGAAATTGATAGGCATTAAGAAAGTCGACAGCAGAGATTAATTCATCAAAAATTAAGCTTTCACTACTGATAATTTCTCACTTTGCAAAAGGAGATAATAAAAAGATTTCAGACTGAAAATTCAGAATTACGCCAACCCAATCCATTTAATGAACCAGTGTCATGTAAATATTCCTGTATTGCTCTGAATAGGAATGAATGGGGATATAATTGTATTTAATAAGTCAAATTATAATCTGAATAATTTACTACAACCAACTCATTATGAAAATGCATTTGTTAAAAAAAGGTGGGGTGAGCTCTTTCCTCATATTCAAAATTGCTCAGAATAGTTTTCATGCTTTAGTAGTCTTAGAAATCATAAAATGATTACAATTAAGGGATTGGTTAATAAGATATACCATGTTTAGTAACTTTATGGGGCACTGAATTCATTTCCATTTTAATTGTGAAAATGATACATTGGAGAACCGCCTGCCAAATTACTCATTTGGATGCTTAGAAAGTGAGGCAGCCTCTATCTCTCAATTATGACCTGTAATGATGCTCATATTTTTTTATGTGGTAGAAAATGAGGAAACTATTGAATTATATTTACAGTTGCAGTAAAATTTAACGATGTTGCTTGGATTCTACTTTCTCCCATGTTGGCTTCCTACCTTGTCAGAAATAAATAAAGGTATTGAAAAATGTTCATACTCTTTTTCTGAACAACCTTCTCAAGATGTTCACTTTTTTTTTTTTTTTTTTACTTGATACAAGTTTAGAAGGTAGATCTGGCTCTTGGAAAACAACAATAACACAACGTCTTAGCAAAAGAGAAACCAGAATTCAATCTTTCCAACGGTGCAAACTTTTAGATTCAAATTCAGAAGGAGCCCTCTTTCTCAAAGTATATATTTGGGGGCTGGTTTGGACCCCTTGCAAAGTCAAGCTCAAACAAAACTTGTGTTGATGTTTAAATCCAGTCAAACACCTGAATTCGAAAGAGTTTGAAAGATCTTGGAGTTTTTCTGGTCCAACCTCCTTTATCATTTCAGCTAAGTGGTTATCCAAGCTCACTGGAGGCTTTCAAAAAGAGACTGGAGAACCACTTTTCTGGAAAGGTGCTTGAGCAGGGGGTTGGTCTAGAAGACCAACCTCCAAAATCCCTTCCAACTCTATTATTTTATATTCTATGGGTGTGGTACCCTAAATCCTTGTGTTTTTGGTGATGGGCTCTACAAAGGAAGCATAACAAAGAACATGCTAAGTGTGAATACCGCTCAACTGATGGATTGGTTCCACTTCTTTGGTGCCAAAGGAAGAATTCTTCTCAATATACAAATGAAAAAAAAAAAAGAAAAGAAAACCAAAACCCCTATCCACATGTTTAGAAAAACTTAGATTTTGTGTTTTCCTGCATCTCCAAATAATGATTCCAAGTGCCATTATTAACCCTGTTGACTTCATCACGATTGAAAGGCTGAAATATATGCACCACTCAAATATTTCTATACTTAAAAGAGAGACTCAACACACCACCTGAAATGTAACATTTCGAAACAGTTGTGGGAACGAATAGCTTCCTTTTAATATGGAGGACAGAAACGACAAGTAGAACTTTAATTAGACAGACAAAACAACTCTTAGAGTATATTGAAACACCAACTCTAGGAGAGTTTAAAAAGAAACTTCTTTAGTAATAGTTTTGATTAGCTGCAGTTAGAGACACTGACTATACTATCGATATAGTCCGTGGGCAATCTTTTAGTAGCCCAGGGCTAAATCCGGGCTACAAACCATGCCACCAAAAACAAATCTGCTATTGATTATGCTGTATTGAACTGACCCGTTCATTGCTCCAACAATAACCCTTGATTCTGTTTAAGCAAAATCCAGACCACGCACCAGGTCTGTATTTATACTGTTTCACTACAAGTCTTAATGATAAATAAACTCACCAGCTTTTATTATGTATGTGCCTTACTTAAATGGTGCAGGGACCTCACGATGTAGAGGGGAGCTTGAGGATGACTCATAGGTGAGTAGGTGGAAAGTTGAAACTGCTTCCTCTAAAGATTGAAAATTCCAGATTGAAGATGTCTGAACATATATTTCAGATGCAGCATAAAGAATAAACACACAAAAAAGGGAAACAGAAAGTGATAGAAGCTATCTATCAGTAGTGAAATTCATTAAAAAAAAATACCGGTTCTGTGGGCGTGGCTTGGTGGACATGGTGTGGCTTGATGGGAGTGGCTTGGTGGGCATGGCAGGGGAAGGATACTGCAAAATCTCCATTCCCACTCCAGAGGAACTATACTGCAAAATCCCCATTACCTCCACACTCCTGCAGGAAAGATATTGCAAAATCCCCATTCCCTCCCCACTCCTGGGGGAAGGATATTACAAGATCTCCATTCCCACCCCACTCTGGGGCCAGCCAGAGGTGGTATTTGCCAGTTTTCCAAACTACTCAAAATTTCCACTACCAGTTCTCCAGAACCTGTCAGAACCTGCTGGATTTCACCCCTGCTATCTATCATCTATTGACACAACACCGTAATGGTGAGTTGTGGCCAACTCATGCAGAGTTGGCCTATTGGGGCAAAGAAGTAGATTTGTGTTTAATAAGATGACCTGTAGAAACTGCCATGAGCTGTCATCAAAAGAAATTTAACTTGAGATAATTAAATGGCAATGTGATTAGTTTCTGATTGATCTTAAGGCATGACTTCCCCACAGTGAGGTGCCTTCCTCAAGGAAAGGAGGCTTCCCCAAAAACATGTTCAATGGGCTCATTACTTCATTAAGGTGGAACCATGAAAGCATTGTACTAGAAGAAATAAATTAAGGTGAGACACACCGCTCCCTCTTCACATCAGTGGTAATGAAGACATTACATTCTTCAGAAAGGAAGTCGAGCAACTATCTCCCATTAGAAGCTCAACCTGCTGGGTTATTTCTTTGCATTTAAAAAAAAATAGTTTCTGAGATTTGTCCTTAGGTTTTAGATTAGATTTAATTTAGATTTAGATTTTTTTTAAAAAATAAAATCTAAACAACAACTAAAACCCTCAGCATCCAAACATGAAGGTCCCATCTTGCCATTGTGACCAATATTGATGAAATAGTACAAGTTTTCAAGGATTACCATATTTTTCAGAGTAAGACGCTCTGGACTATAAGACACACCTATCTTTTTTGGTAAGGAAAACAAGAAAAAAATATCTGCCTCTCAACAATTTTGCCTCATTGCAGCAAACAGCAAACAACCTGCTTTACTTTCATTTTTGTTTTCAGCATAGCTTGATTAGCACAAGAAAAAAAAATGCTCCCAGCAATTTACCTCCTTGCAGCAAGCAGCAGAGGCCCGTGCAAAACAGCTGAGAGCAAAACAGCTGAGAGTCGGGAGGTCGATCCAATCAACTTCTGCTAATTAGGCTGTGAAGAAGCTGAAACAAGCTGTTTCTTCTTGCTGCTTGCTTAGAGCTTTGGTGGCGCAGCAGACTAAAGTGCTGTTAACTAGCACCAGCTGCCTGCAATTACTGCAAGTTTGAATCTCACCAGGCTCAAGGTTGACTCAGCCTTCCATCCTTTCGAGGCAGGTAAAATGAGGACCTGGATTGTGGGGGCAATTAGCTGACTTTGTATAAAAAAAACACACAATTTTTTATGGGGGGGGGGCGAAAGCCTTACTAAGCAGGTATATACAAAAGTATGAAGGCTATTGCTTAACGCATTGTAAGCCGCCCTGAGTCTCCGGAGAAAGGCGGCATATAAATTGAACTAATAAATAAATAAATAAATAAAGGAGGTAAACTGCTAGGAGGCAGAGGCCAAAGGGTGGGGGCCAATGTGTGGGCAGGGCTACATTTGATGTATAAGACTATTGTGCAAAAATGCTGTCCAGTTTCTTCTTAAAAGAAGATGGAGCACCACAGCTTACAGAGGTAAGCCATTCCACTGACGTCTTCACTGACAGGAACTTTCTCCTTAGTTCTAGATTGGATCTCTCTTTAATGCTCATCTACCCATTACTTCTTGTCCTGCCTTCAGTGCTTTGGAGATTAAGTCCATCCCATCTTCTCTGTGGCAGTCCCTCAAGTACTGGAAGAGCTTCATCGAAGTTTGGGTGCATCACAAAAGTTTCCTAGTTGTTCTTCAACCCGGAACAATAATGAGTTCATTGAATGTAGAAATGTGGCTGAATGAATTCCTAGGATTTTCTTCATATCGATAAATCTGGGGTTGTAGAGTTCATTTAGAAAAGCATTCTACTTCAAGGTTAAATATCTTCAACATTCTCCCTTGTATACTGCAGGGGAAATGTTTGTCTTATTAAAACCCTTTCTTAAACAATATAATGTCCATAATTACATAGGCACCATAGTGCTATCCAATTGTTTTCCAACTGTAGTTTAGAGGGTGGACTGTATATGAATTGCTTTAGGGCACCAGTTACTTAATAATGGAAGACTGAGAAGATAAGGGAATTGCCCTTAAACATAGTAGACCAGGCATACTTAACCAGCAGTCCTAGTACAGTAAATAATTAGAAATATGTTCAACCTTCATTCTTCATTTTAAGATTTTGTTTTATTTGGAGTTTTGAATTGTTGTAGGGACAAACCTCTACTATTTTGGGACTGAGAAAGGACAAGATTAACTCTTAACTTGTATGTGTTACAAAAGTTGTTTAGGAGATATAGCATTTTCACACTGAAATAAAATACAGTAAATCCCCTGGGAACTTCTCCCAAACAAATGTGAATAAAATAATAACTTTCGGACTGCTAAAAGCAAACAACTTATCTACCATTTTCCTATTTAGTTGACTGGCAACCCTCTGGGGGGTTGCCAGATCTCTCCCCCCACCCCCAGTTTTGACTGGAAGCAAACACTCCAACACTAGTTGCTATTTAAAACTTTCCAAGTTTACTCAGAGTGGAAGCCAAAGCAAAGAAATAAGGAAGATAAAAGAGAAGTAGGAATAGTGCTACTTCTGTTCATATCTCCACCCCAGTGAAAACTATCAGAAAATTTACTGGTTGTTGTTAATTCTTGCTTTGGGCAATGGAACACATACATGATACGTTAGGGGAGAAAAAAACACACTTGGTCATTCAGGCAAGTAAGACTTTCAAAATCTGCTCATAGAACACAGGAAGTAAGGTGTTTTTCAACCTCATCTAACAACGAATGATAGAGAAATGATGTTTCTGAGTTTTATGATAGCTTTCCTTGTAATATTACCTAGCTATAAGTCCTTTTTTTCTCTGCTGATATTCCAAATAATGTCTGAAATAAGACAACATAATTCTTAATAGTTTCCAAAAATGACCAAGTTTCCCCCAAATTTAACAGGTAGAGTAGTTTTCGTTTCTTAGCTGAACAGTGGCAGTACATCTCTAAAATCCATCAACAGCAAAAACCAACAATATGGTGGATATTCAAAATGAGAATGAATAGAATAACAGAGTTGGAAGGGATCTTGGAGGTCTTCTAGTCCAACCCCCTGCTTAGGCAGGAAACCCTACACCACTTCAGTCAAAGGGTTATCCAACATCTTAAAAACAGTACTGCACGCTAACACCACTGTGCCACCGTAGCTCTTACATATCTATTTCTCCCCTGTTCTCAGCATCTTTCTTGAAGGTTACTGAAGAACCCAAAGTAGAGCTAAGAATGAATGCTCCTCAATGAACTAAATTTCCAACAACTCTTTCTTCATCATACATAAATAAATAAAAGCTGAACAGCCTATCTATCAAAGTCCGGAAAAGAACAAACATCACAGGACTTCTTAGTCAGCTAATCAGTTGGATTGGATTTCACTTAAAGGTTCAGAATTGAATTCCTTTCAGTAAAGATGCCTTTTTTGGGAACAACTTGCTCTTTTGGAAAACTCCAATGTACATGGTTTAGAAACCTCCGTTCTATTTTCAGAGTCACAAAAAGAATGGCATCATCCGTTTTATGACCATAAAATCAAGGGAAAACAACCTCTGTGGTCAAACATTAGTAATTTTATCCACCCACAGACATGTACCTGTTATGGGAGAAACATAAACAAAATTTGTTTCTTTTTAAAGATGGATGTTGTAAAGCTGATAGGCAATGTTCAATGCAGAACCTACCATGTTTTCCTGAAAATATGGCCTACTCAGAAAGTAAATCCCAGCTTGATTTTTACACTTGCACTCAATATAAGTCCTATGTCAGCTTTGGAAGCCATATTAACCTCGGAGGCTTCCACGCTGCCACCTTCTTGTGCTTGGGAAAGTAGGAGGCGGGATTTGATAAAGGGTTTTGTTAGACATAATATCATTCCTCTTTTTGGTCAAGATCATGGTGCCCCTGCATCTAGAGGAAGAGTGGTTGACATTGTGTCTCAAGTTGGGATGGATGATGATTGGGCCATGTGATGGATTGATGGGTGAAAGGGCTGGATATTGGGTTTTGATTTATTGAGGGAAAACCCGGATCTCTCAGATTCTGGTTTTCCCAGATGCACCAGTATAGCTGTTTCAATAAATGAAGATTTTGAGATGAAGCTTATTTCGGAGTTTTTAATTGGAGTTGGGTTGTTCTGGAACGCTGACACCCTACCCCCCAAAATAAGCCCTAATTAAGACCTTGCCTACTTCATGGTGCACGGGTAAAAATGAAGCTAGGTTGGGGATGGGGGTGGTGGAGCTGTCCTACTCATTACCTTTGGACAGTTGCAGCCAGGTCTTGCACATCTCAGCCCATTTCTTCTCCCTCCAGCAAGGCTTTTCTTGCAGGACAAAAAAGATCCTGAAGACCTCAGATACTGAAAAAGAAGCTGGGGGTGACACGCACAAGTGAAGTGAGTCAGTGGATGACATCCCCCCCTCCCCCAAAAAATAAGACCCGGTGTCTTTTTTGACAAAAAATATAAGACAGGGTCTTATTTTGGGGAAAACACTGTAGATAGACCAATATTTTAAATGTCTAGGTATTAAATCTTTGAACCACATAAACAAGAAAACAGATGCCATTGCTTCTCCGTGTTCTTTGCGCAAAATCTTACAAATCTAGAGCTGGATTTGTAGGAGCTCAGACATTGTTCCCCCCTCCCCCCAGCCCCCAATCTTGCTATTTATAAAACATTTTTTTAAAAAACTTAGGGGAGAAAATAATGCCAATGTTATTCACTGGACAGTTTCTTGGCAATTTAAGAAAATGATTTATCTTTCCTCAAACGGGAAGAAAATGGAAACTAAATTTGATCACAATTGATTTACAATGCAAGTTGTTCCACAGTTCCTTTATCATGAAGTCATATGTCATAAATGCAGTTCAATATTGAGAGGGGGAACAAAAATTGCTGATCCTTATGAGCCCAGTAGTATAGACTGGAATTTAACATTGTAAGAAAAAAGTCTGATCCATTTATGTTAGTAATCCAAGCATAAAAAAACACTGTATTGTGTTTGCTCTCTTCTTCTTAGGGTAGTACCCAGACATGTTACAGACTAAAATAATTCCCAGTTGCAAGCCACCATGTGCCTAGTTTATTCCCCCCTCCCCCCGCCTTTCAGAAGGTAGAATTTTGCATGAAAAATGGGGAAGACTGGCTAGTCCAAAGAAATCTTAAAATATAGATGAAATTCTGAAACAGACTTCTTAAATCAAGACAGAATAAGATGTGCTAAGTATGAGTAAGGGGAACACAAGGGGGAAATGAAAATTTGTACATAACCTTTCATTCTTTCTAGGTATAATATCATAGCTACAAATAACTATATTTTTCTCTTCTCCTATAGCTTTTCTGAGACACCTTCTAAAAAATATGTTCCTTGTCAGAAACCTAATCCAATTTAGAACCCTTGAATTTTGTAAATCTATCTATCTATCTATCTATCTACCTACCTACCTACCTACCTACCTACCTACCTACCTACCTATATCTATCTAAGCCAAATACCACTCACTCATCACAAAATCTCCAGAACAGTAAAGCCTACAAACTTGAAATTTGGCACATATGTTCCTCTTGGCTTCTAGGTGCTCGCTAAGAAAGGATTTTTTGAAATGGCCATCAGATCATTAGTATTTCATATACAGTATTATGTTCACATGCTCTGATGCTAAGGGGTTAGACGTTCTGCTCCCCTTCCCCACCTGAAAAGGAACTCTGTTCCAACTGCCAGTTGCCTTATATTAACACACTATGATGCTACCCCTTTGCTAAACCAGGTGTGGGTGTGGCCAGTGCGTGACTCATTCAACCTGTGGGCTGGGACATTCTACTCCCCCTCCCCCTCTGTTCCAACTGCCAGTTGCCTTATATTAACATTCTTTGATGCTACGGAGTTACACATTCTACATTATGTTTCAGGCTTTAAGTATCAAGTTATCACGCCCAATGACATAGTTTTGTAGTGAAGCACAGGCATCCAGCTAGCTCTCTATAAAAGTTTTTACACATGACTTTTAAAGAAAATGATGTTGAGGTACTTTTTTAAAAACAAAATGGAATAATGGTTATTTAACAATTAGGTGGATATATTTTGAGCAATCGTTTCCATAGTGTCAACATTTAATTCAAAACTAATCTCTATGAGATACAATCAAAAACAGGACATTTTTTTCTACAATAAGATGACCCTACTTAGTACTTATGTTGAAAAGCCACTTGACCACTGTTGATAGTCCTCTTTTTCTTTTTATTGAAGTTTTTTTTTTAATTGAATATAGTCCTCTTTTAATGGGTTGATTGCTTAGGAACTATTCAAAGTTGCAATAGGCCACCCAAAATAAATTCTTAACTAAAGGCATCTATTCAGCAGTATTAGATCTTTATTTATTTTGTGACGGCATTCTGACTATGAGCTACAAATTCAGCACAATCTAAGTATAAAGAAATGGGATGATGTGCATCCCAAAAGCCATAATCAGATAGAGATAAATACAATGATTTGCAAAAGAATGTGTAGGCAATCCAAGGTCCCAACAAAAAAAAAAAACAAAAAAAACATCAACACATCAAAGACCTGGAAACCAAACATTGTCACCTCTGTCGCTCATGTCTCTATTAGCGTCACCCAGTTCCATTCCTATTCCACATGAGGGTCATTTTAGCTCTTTCAAACAAACTTCTCAATTAAAACCTCACTTCAACCTATAGTACGGTACATCTTTCATCCTGAACCCACAGAATATTGTTGTTTTGTAGAACTTGATCTCTTTTGTCTCTGCAATCTCATTAAGATATGGCATTGAAGGGTCTTGAGTTCAAGACTTGCAAGGCTGATGGTTCCATTTACACTGGAAAGTTAAAAGTGGGGATTGCTTGATTACCATATTTTTTGGAGTATAAGATGCATCTCCCCCCCCCAAAAAAGGGAGGTGAAAATATAGGTGCGTCTTATACACCAAATGTAGTCCTGCCCACCCACTGGCCCCCACCCTTTGGCCTCTGCCTCCCAATAGTTACCTCCTTTCAAGCAAACAGCAAGAAAAAACAGCTCCTTTCATCTTCAGCACAACCTAATTAGCACAAGTTGATCGGCCTCCCGACTCTCAGCTGTTTTGCTCTCAGCTGTTTTGTGCAGGGCTCTGCTGCTTGCTGCAAAGAGGTAAATTGCTGGAGCAGATATTTTTTTCCTTGTGCTAATCAAGTTATGCTGAAAACGAAAATGAAAGTAAAGCAGGCTGTTTGCTGTTTACTGCAACAAGGCAAAATTGTTGGGAGGCAGATTTTTTTTTAAAAAAAAATTAGATTTATATGCCGCCCTTCTCTGGAGACTCAGGGCGGCTTACAAGGGTTAAGCAATAGCCTTCATACTTTTGTATATTTTTATACAAAGTCAGCTTATTGCCCCCACAAACTGGGTCCTCAATTTACCTACCTTAGAAAGGATGGAAGGCTGAGTCAACCTTGAGCCTCGAACTGGTGTAATTACAGACAGCTGGATGTTAATAACAGGCTATTCAGCCAGTTGAGCTATCTGAGGCTCTTCGTTTTCTTGTTTTCCTCCCCAAAAAAGATAGGTGCGTCCTATAGTCCGGAACGTCTTATACTCCGAAAAATATGGTAATTAGCATTTGTGGATGTTCTTTGCTTCATTGCAAAAGATCTATCACAGGTAAAAGAATTTGCTAATCAATTGGAGAAAAAAAATTGAATTGAAGAATTTGGGTGAAATACAAAATTATCTCGGTGTAGAAATACAGAAAACTGAGACATTTTATGAAAATTGAACAGCTGTTTGAGAGATACAACATGAAAGATTGTAATTCTGCTCCAACACCTATGAATAAAGATTTTCATAACAGTTTGGGTGAGGACAGAAGTGAAGCCTGTGATCAAGAGATATATCGGTCAGCAATAGGGAGCCTGTTAAACCTGTCACAGTGGTCCAGACAAGGCATAGCTTGTGCAGTACATATAGTAAAGGAGATATAGGAGATGTGTGGTGTGCGTGCGTGTGTGTGTGTGTGTATACACTCAATAGAGTCTTCTCTATTTATAAAATAAACCGAGGTATGCCTGAAAATGCAGCTTTAACTTCTGCTGAGGAATTTAACAGAAGCAAAAAAAAAAAAAAGAAAAAAGAAAAAGAAAGATATAATTTGAATACAGTAGAATGAACCATTAGTTCCATATGATTGATAATCCCTATCCAAATACAGGATGCAACATAAACATTGATGCTCTCTGAGCTTATTTGTTTTCTTGCAGATGTCTCATTACCCAAACTGGGTAGCATTGTCAGTCCTAGAAGTTAAACCCAGTTTGGGTAACAAAATGTCTACAAAAACACAACCAAGCTCAGAGAATACCAAGGACTCCTCATTTCAACCCTGAGCTACAAACGTTCTCCTTTAGTGGTAAAACATACATTTTTTCCCAGTTGGGTTATGAACACTAGCTATTAGATTTAGCTCAAAATTCCAGCTAAGATCTCAGAGTAGTATACTTAACAAAAAAGAACAGGACAGATGGGGAAAAAAGAGAACTGAGAAAATTGAAATGCAGTAAATGCAGTAAACAGAAAACCAAAGGTACTTCACAAGAAGAGTACTCACTCCACTCCTCTACTCACAATAGAATCCCTTATGCCACTAGGTTTGAAATTCTGGGCTTGGACAATCTGTAATTGTGCCGCCTTTGGTCCGATCTAAGCACAGTACACAAAATTATCTGCTACAACATCTTACCTGTCAATGACTTCTTCTGCTTCAACCACAATAATACACGGGCAAACAATCGGTACAAACTCAAGGTAAACCTCTCCAAACTCGATGGCAGAAAACACGACTTCAGCAACAGAGTGATCAACGCCTGGAATACTCTACCAGACTCTGTTGTTACATCCCCAAACCCCCACAACTTCAACGTTAAACTGTCTAGTGTGGACCTCACCCCATCCCTAAGAGGTCCATAAAGAGGGCATGCATAAGCACACCAGCATGCCTACCATCCCTGTCCTACTGCCCCCATTTATTTGTATTAATTTCCCTTGTTCATGTCCATGTTTATATTTATACTTGCTATCTTGTACATGTTTGACAAACTAATAAATGCAAATACAAGATCAGAAATAGAGCAATTCTCTTCTGAAAAACACGGGAGGAGGAAAAGAATTAAGGATGCTGGAAGGTAAATGGGCATTTCAATCTGACTTTAAAATTTGAAAACTGAAGTTCTCTCAAAGCAGGGCTGAGCAACTATGGCCCCTTTATGACTTGTGGACTTCAATTCCCAGAATTCCAGCATGGCTGGCTTAGAAATTCTGGGAGTTGAAATCCACAGGTCGTAAAGGGGCCATAGATGTCCATCCCTATCGTAAAGGGTAAAATGAAAGAAAGGTTTATAGAAATCAATAAGCAAAACCACCAGAAATCCATGTCTCAACCAATAGCAACAATTCAAAGCTTAAGTCTTTAATTTCTACATCACCCTGCCAACAAAAGTGAGTATAGTCAAGGCAATGGTTTTCCCAGTTGCAATGTATGGCTGTGAAAGTTGGACCATAAGAAAGGCTGAGCATCAAAGAATGTGGGCCTTTGAACTCTGGTGTTGGAGAAGACCCCTGCGAGTCCCTTGGACTGCAAGGTGATCCAAGTGGTCAGTCCTAGAGGAGATCAACCCTGACTGCTCTTTAGAAGGCCAGATCGTGAAGAGGAAACTCAAATCCTTTGGCCACCTAATGAGAAGGAAGAAGAGCCTAATGCTGGGAAAGATTGAGGGCAAAAAAAGAAGGGGACGGCAGAGAAGGAGGTGGCTGGATGGAGTCACTGAAGCAGTTGGCGTGAGATTAAATGGACTCTGGGGAATGGTAGAGGACAGGAAGGCCTGGAGGAAGGTTGTCCATGGGGATGACTCATGTTGGCTCAGACACGACATTGCAACTAACGACAACAACAGGAGGCGCAAAAAGTTTCCCATACTCAAGAGTTAGGGTTTCACTCAGTGGTGAAATCCAATTGTTTTTTACTACTGGTTCTGTAGGCGTGGGTTGGTGGGCATGTTGTGGCTTGGTGGGTGTGGCTTGGTGGGCGTGGCAGGGGAAGGATATTGCAAAATCTCCATTCCCACCCCACTCTGGGGCCAGCCAGAGGTGGTATTTGCCAGTTCTCCCAACTGCTCAAAATTTCCGCTCCAGAACCTGTCAGAACCTGATGGATTTCATCCCTGGTTTCACTTCATAAACAAGTTGGAAACAGTTTTTGAAAGGAACTCGTCAGAAAATCGGGATTCTGTAAATTCTACCCAAATTCCTTTAGGCCTTTTACATTGTTTTGCAAAGTTTCTGCTCTTTTAAAAAAAAAATGCATAATGAATTGGTAAGCTCATAAATCATAAACTGAAAAGCAAGTATGCTGGGGCTGACAACAGAACCATGCATCTTAGTCAGAGATGCTGGAGCTGGGAGGAAGTTGGTGTAATAAAATAATTTTAAATGATAAAACACAGAGGCCCTTAACCTTATTAAAGTGCAGCTCCAAACTAATAGTTTACTTACTGACTGGAGAACAGCTAGTTCCTAACTACTTAATTCAACACTTGTGGGAATTAAACGTAACATTATATATAATGAAGTGTAACAAACACCAATTTGTGCACCTTCCTTCAGTATTACTTCATTTAATAGAAATAATAATTTATGAGCAGAAGTGATTTGTTGCAGTTGCATAAGCTGCTTCTAATGCTGTAAGTTAAATTGCTTCAGAAGAGCCATAAAAATAAAACAAAATAAAAATGGAAGCATGATAGAATGTGTTGTTCTCCTGTCCTGTTCTCCACTAATCACAAATTCTGTTTGATTTGTTGATCTTCTGAATGGTTTAATAACTGTCAAGATTACAAATCAAGTTGCATTTAGAATTCCTTGGGGAAAGCATACTCAGTGCATTTCTTAATAACCTTTCGCATCCAGATTGTGACAGGAATTTGCTGGCTCCCTCTCTTGAGCCACATAGCACCACCAGCCCTATGTAGGCAGGAAGACTTAGTGAAGGAACACAACAAAATGATGAGAAAGCCACTTCTTCCTGCGCACGCTGATCTTCCTCATCTATCCATTGGCAGGTTTAAATACAGGAAGCCCTCTCTGGTACTCGCTCAAGAGCTGTCTTACAACTTTGACATCAACACACAGTGGAAAGCCAAATGGACTGCTGAATGCCCAGATACTACTTGTGTCCTACCTGTCAATGACTACTTCAGCTTCAACCGCAATAATACATGAGCACACTCTTTCCCCACTCTTCTCTTCTTCCCCCCTTCTAACCTTCTCCTCTACTCCTCTTTCCTCTCCCTTTTCTTCCTCTCCTTTTCTCTTTCTTCTTTCTCCTCTCCTCTCCTCTCTTCTCCCTTCCTCTCTCTCTACTCCTTCCCCTCTCTCCTGTTGTTTCCCTTTTCGGTTCAATCTAAAGTGGTATTCGAGCAGCTCCGATTTTCTAATGATCTTTATTCTCACTTCAATTTCTTATTCAATTACTATTTATTTTTATTTTATCATTTGTGTACGTTTTTATAATATCTCTCTTTTTTCCCTTTTACCCCCCTCCCTCCCCTTTCTCCCTTTACTTAACATCATCTGGGTATCTATTTTTCTAATTGTTTTCTCCCATCTATTCTCTTATCTATTTCATCACTATGTCCTTATTCATATTTCTTTTCTAACCAATCATAAAATTTATCCCATGTCTTGAAAGACATCCACTCCTCTTTATCTTTTATTCTCAATGTTAATCTATTCATTTCTGCACATTCTAAAATTTTCTTTATAATTTCTCCTTCCAAAGGGATTTTATCTACTTTCCAGTTTTGTGCATATACAATTCTAGCCACTGCTATTATATGAATAATCAAATATGTATCTTCTTTACTATATTTCTCTGGTACTAAGGTTGCCAAATGCAGTGATGGATCTTGGGTCAAGGGCTATGAAGCGTATCTTGCCAAAACATGAACAGATTGGATATAAGGGAAGGCTTTGCAAGGTTTGTATAAGACAAACCATACAAATCACATGATGACCTAGAACTCACCCACATGTGTCTCTAGTTCTTAGCACTTAGTGAGACACAATAGGTAGACATGCACTTTAGAGATATTTCATCATTGCTAGGACTAAGAGGATTATTGTTCTTTCTTGTGAATAGGGGGTTCATTCCATTCCAGTTTCTATTGTTCTCCATCAATTTATTTAGATCAAAAGACAAACACTTTGAACAAAAGAAGAAATATAGAGCATAGAATAACATCATTGGAAGAGACCATAGAAGGTTTTCTATTCCAACCCACTGTTTGAACAGGAGACCCTATAACATTCCAGACAAGTGGCTGTCCTGCCTCTTCTTAAAAGTCTCCAGCAATGGGTTACCAACAACTTCTGGGAGCAAGCTGTTGCAATGGTTAATTGTTCTAACTTTCAGGAAATTTCTCCTTAGTTTTAGGTTGCTTCTCTCCTTGATTAGTTTCCATCCATTGTTTTTCGTCACCTCCTGGTCCTTTGGAAAATAGGTTAACTTCATCTTCTTTGTGGCAGCCCCTCAAATATTGGAACACTGCTATCATGTTGTCTCCCCTTTTCTCTAGACTAGCCATAGCCAATTCCTGGATGTTAACAGCATTTCACTTCTTCTATTTCCTCCATTTCAATTATGATATTTGGCAACCAACCAAAATGTTCTATAAGCTATCAAAATCCAGTTTGGAAAGCGCAAAACTTTCAGTGCAATTGTAGTAGTGATGTATATGCATACAGAGGCTGAAAATTATGTAGGCATGATGCCTGCTCTGAAATATAAGCACTCTATATGATTATTATAAAAGCCATTTATTCTACATTCTGAGAGAGACACACCTCTTTGTCACACACACTTAAAAGTTTCTTTGTATTCACAGATTATTCTGCTACTCAAAAGGAAAACAATTCATCTGATTTTTCTCTGGAGGCTCAAGTAATCAGATGTTTCTCTGGTTTTACTCTCCATAAATCCATTAATTCTTTATGTTGATTTATAACAGGGAGAGTTAAGTACATTAATGACTGCTGAAGAGCAGGAAAAAAACCCCGTGTAATTTTCAAAATCCATCCAGAATAATTGTGTTGAATCCCCCAATGTATGAAAGAAGACAAATTGAGTGGGATAAATAGGAAGCTATAAAGTGCACCTAAGGAAGCAACTTTGTTAAACAATTGCCAAGTTAAAAGCAAACAAAGCAAATTAACAAAAACAGACGATCAACAAAAATCCAAACAATTCAATGTACTGGCAACATACCTAACAACTTTTAAAATGTCACAAATTTAATCTTAGGTCCTCTTCTGATTCCAATGTTAAAGAGAAGAGCAAGAGAAATGACTAGGGGACTGGAGGCTAAAACGTATGAAGAACGGTTGCAGGAATGTTGAATATGTTTAGTCTAACATACAATAGGATTGTTGTGGTCCGTTAGCAGCCTGGGGAGCTGCAGCGGAGTCGGACAGTGAGGAGGCTGAGGAAGAACATGGGCCAGTCCTGGAGTCAGGGGAAGGCCCGAACGAGGGCTCTGCACTGGAGGCAGAGTTAGGGCCAGGGCCATCTGGGAGTAATGCACAGGCACCAGAGCCTTCAGAGGCAGACAGCAGACAGGCAGAGGAACAGGAGGAGCCTGTTCCTAGTGCACACATGCAAAGAGCTGCCTGAAGGCAAGAGCAGCTAAAGGAAAAAGGATGACTTGGGAGTAAGGCCAGGAGATGATTGGCCCCTCCCAGAAGGCTTAAAAAGAGCAGCAATGGCCCTTGGGATCTTTGTAGGAAAGCAACATTGCTACATTTGTTTCTTGTCAGCATCTCTTGCTTCTGAATTTTTGGCAAGAAAAGCCTTTGGCAGGGTGCCAAAGAAGACAAAGGTTGGTGATAAGACCAAAGGACTGTTTATGAAGAATTTGTTTTGGACTTATTTTGGACTAAGTTGAGAATGAAAGTGTGACATGGGTTTGCCATCAAGGTACTAATGAATGCAATTGTCAGAAGAGCTGAGAGCAATATCAACTGGATATTCCAAACATGGGGAAAACAATATTAGGGCATTGGGAAGAACTAATAATAATGAAGATGAAAATTTCTGGAGAGTGGACGGGGCAGTGCTTGGAGACAGCAGAACAGAAGAGAAAGAACTGAGAGAAGATCACAAAATGCAAAGGCCCGCAAAGAGAAATAGAATTACTGTGGCAAAAGAAAACAAAGAGAGTACCAATAATAATTGGTGCCTTGGGTGCAATCCAAAAACATTTGGTTCACCACTTGAACCAGAGCTGTGGAGTCGGGAGAATTGGGACATTTAAACTTGCTTTTTTTAAAATTCCAATCTAAATTTAGTAGGAGTCGGAGTCGGTGCATTGTTTGCCGACTCCGACTCCGACTCCAGGTACCCAAAATTTCCTCCGACTCCGGCTCCTCGACTCCGACTCCGGCTCCGACTCCACAGCCCTGACTTGAACACCATTGGCATTGACAAATTCACCATGTCAATTGCAAAGGCAGCATTGCTTGGAACAGCTTACAGCCTGCAATAATAGCTTTAACACTATAAAACCACAACACCTGCCTATCCAAAGTGCTTGGGAAAGACTGGGTAGATGGACAAAATGCCAATTTCACTCTAAATATCTGGATTACTGTGCAAGCTACTACTACTACAACAACAACAACAACCTTGGGTGCAGTCCTAAAACAACTGGAGCACTACTTGAACACCATAGGCCAGAGGTCTTCAAACTTGGCAGCTTTAAGACTTGTGGACTTCAACTTACAGAATTCTCCAGCCAGCAAGTCCACAAGTCTTAATGTTGCCAAGTTTGAAGACCTCTGCCATAGGCATTGACTAATTTGCCATTAGTCAATTGTAGAAGGTGGCTTTGCTTAGAACTGCTTCCATTCTGCGATGATATCTGTAACACTGTCAAACATCCAGGTTTACCTATCCCAGGTCCTCAGTAAGGACTTGATGGGTAGACAAAAATGGAAAACCAATCTGAACATCTGGCTGACTGTGTGATGATGATTAACAACAACAAGAACAATAATAATAATAACAGGGTTTCTCCTCCTGAAGATCTAGTTACCTCACCGTCAACACCCAAACACAACTTCAGGAAAGGTTCAGAGAGACACTAATGGATGCTTCTGAACCTTTGCAAGGATCTAGGAATGTAAACGCCCAGCTCTACTCCCAGGTCTGACGCATATTGCAGATAAGTTAAATTGAAGGTTTATGTGCATCAAATCACTGTACGTTTCTAAATTGGTGATGCTCATAGAGCCCAAGAACAGCTTTAGGAAGAATTATGAGTTGAGGGCTAACCTGGAAAACTCAAGAAATCCTTTGTAACCTAAGGAGGAATTGTTGCTCTGTTAAAAATGCCCTTTCCTCTGTATTAACTCTCTCCAAAACAACAGTGCCATCAAGTTAAACTTCCTCTCTATTTCTTTTGTATATAGGTGCCCTTATAAGCAGATTTTCCCTCCGATCTCAGATGTTTCTGCAATTGGAGATTATTATTTTTTCTCTGGGTGCCTTCCCTCTTTCTCCTTTTCTCTCCAAGACTTCTGAAGGCCTGCCAGGATGGCAACATTTTGCCAGCTAATTTAATATTACAGTTTAATGCAAAAAGCATGTAGCTCTAAATCCTTTTCAGGTCACCTGCATTAGCACTTTGACAGAAGCCACATCAGCAGAAGGGTTAGCGGGAGACAGATATTGGTATTCTCTCGTTTTCATAATGAACCAATCTTTCAGATAAATTGCTAAGCAAGACGATACAAGGCATCACCGTTTTGATGCAATTTTTTGCAGCAAAATATCCCAGCGACACAATTAATTGGGAAGGCGAGATCTGCAATTTGCTATATTTTTTTTTTTTTAATTTTGACTTGCTTTGAGTGTGATTGTAGACAACTGGGGTGTGGGGAGGGGAGACGCCTTTGGGGCTGAAGGCTGCAGAGAAGGTGAGACAGTTTCATGTTGGCGGCAATATTATTGTGGAAACAGATATGTCCGTTGCTACTCAACGTAGTTATGGTATAGAGAAGAGGGCTAGAAATCTTTTGGCATAAGACCAAGGCAGGGGTGGGCTTCAAAAATTTTAGCAAGGGATTCTGTGCCTGGTTGCTGGGTGGGTGTGGACCCAATCGACCTCCTAAACCATGGCAGGTGGGGGGGTTGCCCTCCCCAGGCTCCAGGGGCTTTCCTCAAGCCTCCGGGAGGGAGAAAACGGTCTCCCCAAACTCCAGAGGCCCTCTGAAGGCTGGAAACGGGCTTTTTTCTGGCCTTCCCAAACTTCTGGTAGGCCCGTTTTTTGCCTTCCCCGAGCATCCGTGCACAGCCTGCATTTACCTGCATCCAAAAAGGGCTATCTGGGGACTCCTGAGAGGGGAGGGGAGGGGTAGGCAGGGCAGCCAGGAGTGGGATTTGGGGGTTCTCCAAACTACACAGAATCTTAGCTAGAGGTTCTCCCGAACCCTTGCAAACCGTCAGCAGCCCATCCCTGGACAAAGGTTATTGCAAATGTACACTTGGCTGACAATATTCAGCTCTGAAACTGAACCAAATTGAACAACTTACATTCAAGATACGTATTCAAGCACTCTGCACAATATCCATATATCTACCATCCATCTACACAGAGAAAGACACATACAGTAGCATAAAAATCAGAGGGTAAGGGCAGTTTTCAGGCTTATTTTATGTTCTGCCTCCATGTACGTTGTCTCTAACTCACAACATAACTCACCACTGTTTCTGCAACAGGATGGACCATACATCACCTCTGTATCAGACTAGTATGTTCATATTTATACCCCTGTTTATGTCTGTCTACAACTTCTCTCTTTCTGGATATTCTCAAACTAAACCAGAGAAAAAAGAAGGAATTTCGACAAAGGCATACAAACCTCCTAAAATAGATTTTAGAACACAACAGAATGACTGAGTTGGAAGGGACCTTGGAGGTCTTCTAGTCCAACCCTCTGCTCAAGGAGGAAACCCTATATCTGTGATGGTGAACCTATGGTACGGGTGCCACAGGTGGCACGCGGAGCCATATCTGAGGGCACATGAGCATTACCCTAGCTCAGCTCCAGCACATATGTGCCCGCCGGACAGCTGATTTTCAGACCTTCCGGGCCCACCGGAAGTCGGAAAATGGGCTGTTTCCAGCCTCCAGAGGGCCTCCAGGAGGCTTGAGGAAGGCCGTTTTTGTCCTCCCCAGGCTCCTAGAAAGCCTCTGGAGCCTGGGGAGGGTGAAAAATGGGCCCACTGTGCCATCACGTGCCAAAAGCGGGGGGAGTGCGGGAGGAGCATGTGCACGTGCGCGGGAGAGAGGGGCATGGGTGGCCATTAAAGTATGGATGTGAGCACGCACATGCACGATCCCTCCGCTCTCCCCCCGCTTTTGGCACTTGAGAGCAAAAAGGTTAGCTATCACTGCCCTATATCATTTGAGACAAATGGCTGTCCAGTCTTCTTAAAATCTTCCAGTGTTGGAGCACCCACAACTTCTGGAGGCAAGACAGATGAATGATTCTAACTGTTAGGAGATTTCTCCTTTTTCTAGCTTGCTCTCTCCTTGATTCGTTTCCATCTGTTGCTTCTTGACCTGCCTTCTGGTGCTTTGGAAAATAGGTTGACCCCCCTCTTCTTTGTGGCAGCCCCTCAACTATTATAACACTGCTATCATGTCACCCCCTACTCCTTCTTTTTTTTCAAATTTAAGGGAAGAGCAGGAACGCTCTGGCAGTGAGGTGATCTGCACAAGCTACAGATTGAATTGCATTTCCTCAAGGGTGCAAGGGAATAAAATCTAATCACAGCAGTTCAATAAGCTACTGTGCCAGTAAATCTAGTTTATTTACACGCCACTATTTCCATTCCTCATTGATCGTTTGCATCATCTTATCCATATAAATATGTTAGGTCATCTAGAAAATGAGATTACTCTTAGTTAAAATTATGAAATGGGAACTAGGGTAAGTATTTATACTTGAAGAAAGAGAGACAGGCATCAGCACGGCTCTTCATGGGAACACTTATATTTAACAGACCAATTAGCTTAATCTAGTAGAACAAGTCATGTACTTAGTATATGAAAGTAATGAAAGTAAATTGTTCCTTTTCAGTGTCTCTGTGTGGAAGGGGAATGTTAGAGGAAACAGGTTTTTCTCCTCTTTAATACAGAGGCAATATATTTACAGGGCAAATGTAGTAGTTGCCAGCTTTATTAGGAATTTTTATCAGGCAAGGGCAGTGGTGGGATTAAAAAAAAAAATACTACCAGTTATGTGGGCGTGGCATGTCATGGCTTGGTGGGTGTGGTTTCATGGTCATGGCACAGGAAGGATACTGTAAACTCTCCATTCCCTCCCCTCCCCACTCCAGGAAAAGGATACTGTAAAATCCCCATTTCCTCCTGATCAGCTGGGACTCGGGAGGCAGAGAATAGATGGAGGCGGGGCCAGTTAGGGGTGGTATTTACCGGTTCTCTGAACTATTCAAAATTTCTGCTACCAGTTTTCCAGAACTGGTCAGAACCTGCTGAATACCATCTCTGGGCAAGGGGACAAAAAGAAGGATGAGGATACATTGGTTTTTAATTACATCTGAACCAGTTCAGAATTCCAAGTAAAGAAAAGAAGAGTAACCAAGCATATACAAAAGGCTCTTTTACAGATCTCAAAGCTTGTTGGGAAGAAGTAGCAAATTTTCTTGATTAGGGAAAAAAAAACCCTGGATAATAGAAAAAGAATAAGTGTTCTTTTGTAATCACACAGATTATGCAATCATAATTTTGAAAATGTTCCTGTATTTGCTGCAAAGAAAATTGGAAGCTTCTCTTTTTAAATTTATTTTTATTCTTTCTATCTAAAGGTAATGATAAAGGTAAAGGTAAAAGTTCCCCTCGCACATATGTGCTAGTTGTTCCTGACTCTAGTGGATGGTGCTCATCTCCGTTTCAAAGCCAAAGAGCCAGTACTGTCCGAAGACGTCTCCATGGTCATGTGGCTGGCATGGCTAAATGCCAAAGGTACACGGACAGCTGTTACCTTCCCACCAAAGGGGGTCCCTATTTTTATACTTGCATTTTTTACGTGCTTTCAAACTGCTAGGTTGGCAGAAGCTAGGACAAGTAACGGAAGCTCATCCCATTATGCAGCACTAGGGATTTGAACTTCTGAACTGCCAATCTTTTGATTGACAAGCTCAACATCTTAGCCACTGAGCCATCTCTTTCTTCCTATTTACATTTGATCTTTTTTTCTTTCTCTTTTCTGCTTTTTTTCCATTTAGTAATTTGTCTTAATGTTTATGTCCTTTGTTAAACCCTTAATAAAAAGTTATTTTAAAAAATATGGCAATACAGCAGAATAATAGAAAAGCAATGTTTGAAGGGAACTTGGAAGTCTTCTAGACCAACCTCTTGGAAGTCTTCTAAACCACTCAAACAAGTGGTCCTATATTTCCCTTTCTTGTTCTTTCTTTACCATCTTATTCACATTCTAGATAGGATCTCTTTTTGTTTGTTCATTTGTTTGTTTTGGTTTTGGTTTTTTCAGAAATGTACAATGCCCATTACATTGAACACATAACCTAAAGAAAAAAAAAATGAATAACAGATTCCATTACTCATGTTTTTGCTTAATATGGGAGACGACCAGGCTGAGCCTGATTGAGGGGTCAAATGCATCATCAGTTTGGAGTCTCTACGTCCCCATCAAAGACCTAAACCAGCTCCCATCGAAGTACATTTGCCCTTATCTAGTGAAATTTGCATTGACAGATTCTTGTGTACAGGTAACATGGAATATACTTGTAGTACTTTTGAAGGCTTTGGTACACTGGTGCAATGAAAGTAACTTTGTTTTATTAACATTTAGAATCAAGTTACTTTTATTGCAGCAGTCCACTAGAGCCTTCAAAAGTACTACAAGTATATTTCAGGAGATCATTGCAGATTTTAGAAAGAGCCAGCATGGTCAAATTCCACTCTGTATCAAAGATGCAGCTGTAGAAGTGGTCAACAGTATTAAGTATCTGGGGGTGCAGATAATTAACAATCTGAATTGGTCTCTCCACAAGTCATCTTTAGTGAAGCGTGCAAACCAGCGTCTGCATTTCCTGCATCGAATGAGGAGAGCACACCTTTCTACTTCTGTCCGGGCCACTTTTTACAGAGGCCCAATTAAAAGTGTTTTAACAAACTGCATCACTATTTGGTTGGCTGGCCTCAGATAGAAAGTCCCTACAGAGAGTGATAAGGACAGCTAAGAAGATCATAGGAAGATCACTTCCCATCATTCAGGATACTGCTTATAAGCGCTATGTGTTTAGAGCTTGAATCA
This sequence comes from Masticophis lateralis, assembly GCA_030761175.1. Taxonomy (NCBI): domain Eukaryota; kingdom Metazoa; phylum Chordata; class Lepidosauria; order Squamata; family Colubridae; genus Masticophis; species Masticophis lateralis. The sequence goes on along the minus strand of JAUDYJ010000013.1, from coordinate 15,042,222 downwards.
TTGTTAGAGACCCCACACACCCACTTCACGGTCTGCTTCTCCCCTCTGGGAGGAGGTTTCAAAGTATTTCTAGCAGGAATACCAGATTTTGTAATGGCTTTGTTCCCTAGGCCATCCGTCTGGCAAACTTGCAAGATTTGTTTCTCTCGCCATGTACATTTATACATCCGAACTAGACTGTGTTGTTTTATGCATAATTTTAATGTATTTATTTATTTATTTTGTCATGTTCATGTAGTCTATATTAGAGACCCTTTGAGAGTTATATGCAATGAAATTTCATTTTAATGTATGCCGATTAGTAAAATAAAATACAATTCTTTATTGACCAAGTGTGATTGGACACACAAGGAATTTGTCTTTGGTGCATATGCTCTCAAGTGTACATAAAGAAAAAACAAAAAGAAAATTGAAAGTATTTTGGATTAAACTTTGGTGGGTAATGCAGAACATTTTGAAGAAGAAGCTTGAATTTTCTCCTCAGTTTTTTTTGTTGGGAATAGTTAAGGGTTGCTCATCAACTGAAACAAGATTAATTTTATACATGATTACTGCAGCTAGATTATTGATTGGTCAATATTGGAAGAAGGATAGTGTACCTACTATAGAGGAATGGATATTGAAGATGTCTAATTTTGCAGAAATGGCTAAGATTTCTGCATACCTAAAAGATAGGGCCCATGAAGCTTTTGTTAAGGAGTGGAAGAAATGGGTAGAATATATGCAGCATAAATACCAAAGTAAGAAGTTTCAAGTAGCACTTGATTCATAATTATATTGTTATATAATTGAATTTATATTTTTATTATGATGTACTGTTTGAATTAGATATATTTTCATGCTAGAATTTATATTTGTTAGATTTTCATGAGTTTTTTATATATGATCTATGTTATTATGTATTTGATTAGGGGTCTAAAAGATGTTATGAGTTTAGTTTAACTTTTTTATTATTTAAGTTTAAACTTGTTATTTCACCCAATGCTTTTTTTTTCTTATTTTGTTTGACGTTGTTTGTTATAAACACTATTAAGATTGAATATTGGGAATTATAGTTAATGTTGAACATTTATACGATATTTTAATCTAAAATCTATGATGCTCAATGGTATTTTATTACTTTTTTTAAAGATAATTGTTATATTTGTTAGGTTGCTATGAGTTTTTATAAATGACTTATGTTGTTATATATTTGGTTAGGGGGGTAATAGATGTTATAAGTCTAGATTATTTTTTTATTACTTAAGGTTAAATTTGTTATATTTTTAGCTGGATCTCACCTAAAAAGTTGTTTGATGTTGATTGCTATATATGATTGTTTAATAGTGGAAGTCAGGGGGGGGGGGAAGGGGGAGGGATAGGAGGGGAAGGGAGGGGGTGGTTGTTGAGGTGTGGGATTGGGGGGGGAAGGAATATTAAAAACTGTATTGTAAAACTTTTTCAATAAAAAAAAGAAAGAAAAAACAAAACGTATTTGTCAAGAATCATAAGATGCAATACTTAGTGATAGTCATAGGATACTAAGGATGAGAAGAACTACAGTCTTAGTAGTTAATTTGTCAATGTTGAGGGAATTATCTGTTTAGCGATGGTGATGGAGTTCGGGGAAAAAACTGTTCTTGTCTCTAGTTGTTCTGGTGTGCAGTGCTCTATAGTGTTGTTTTGAGGGAGGAGTTGAAACAGTTTATGTCCAGGATGTGAGGGGTCTGTAAATATTTTCACAGCCCTCTTTTTGACTCATGCAGTATACAGGTCCTCAGTGGAAGGCAGGTTGGTAGCCATTGTTTTTTTTTTTTTCCTGCAGTTCTAATTATCCTCTAAAGTCTGTGTCTGTCTTGTTGGGTTGCAGAGCCAAACCAGACCAGTATATTTGTACATTCAAAGTGACAATAAAGTTATTCTAATCTAACTCTATCCTGAATTCCTTACTTCTTGCACCTGGCATTTGGCAGATAATAGATAATTTCCTCAACTCAAAAATGTTGTTGCAATAAGCTTTCGAATGGACTCTTTTGGATCCAATCAAACATTACCTGCGTTCCGCACTTTAGCGATACATCAAGCCTTGACATCTTATTATTTGAACGATTCCTCTAATCCAAGGGAAGGAGAATATGATGGCTTGCCTTTTTCATAGGGTTCATGCTGGGCAACAGCTTAGGCTGGTCCGGAAAAGGATGGCTCCATCTGTGCACCTAAAAACTTGCCAGCGTGAAGCTCAGTTCGCTGGGTAGCCACAAGCAAAGGTGTTAATGATAATGCCCCAGGCTTTGCCCATCAGGGAAGTTATTTGCTTCTTGGTCCAGATGTAGCATCTCTGCGCCTGTGGCGTCTTGAAGGATTGCAAACAGGTGGCAAGCTGCATCAAGACATCAGTTGTAGGCAACCCACCGGAAAAAAAAAATAGCTTCTCTTATTGTTTTTCTTCCTCCCATTATTGAAGATTGTTTAAAAGTTAACTGGCAGAACTTTAGCTAAACTAGAGCCCTGCATGAACTCCAAGGAAAGAGGATGGCCTTTAGAGGTGGGTTCCTCATATTTTTACCACCAGTTTGCCACACACATGCATGCTCACTTCGCACCAATGCACCTTCCGTGCATGCACCCAGCCTCAAAACTATGGCTAAATATGACAGCCCACCCGCTATTTCCCCGAACCGGTATGAACCGGCTGAATGCCAACACTGATGGAGTTCCTTTGTAGCCTTCCAAAATATAGATGGGGAGAAATGCAAGTCGAACATAGAACATAGGATCATCAGGCTGGAAGGATTGATTATCCTGATCAACTGGTAGCCCTCTTAATTTTTGAACATCTCCACTGAAAGGTCATCACAATTCTGGGAGTCGGGTGAATTAGGTAAGTAACCTACACAAGAGATGGAATTGTGTCAAGGTGCTCCTGGACATAAGTGTATACCTGCTCTTCAAACAGGAGTCAAAAACAGGAGTTCAAAGTCAAGTTTGAGATTAAGAAAGAAAGAAAAATAGCATTGCACTAAAAATAATCTGATCTCTTTCCCTACCCTTTTCAATTGGCTCTATAGAAAGGCTATGCTTTGGAAATGTCCTCCCCCACTCCCAGAGGTTAACAAAGTTTTGATTAGATTGTTATGCTTGGGATTTTCATATTTTACAAAAGGAAAAGGGTAGTTAAAAACTGTAGTAATCACGAGGAGTCTGGGGAGTGCAGTAGTATAAAACACAACAGGTAAATATTAAATAAAATAATATATTCTTATCATGTTATAATGGGTAGGTATGAGCCTCTAGATAGTACATTTTTTTCTTCTTCATAACAACAGAGTTGGAAGCGATCTTGGAAATCTTCTGGTCCAACCCCCTGTTGAAACAGGAAACCATATACCATTTCAGACAAATAGATGTCCAATCTCTTCTTAAAAACCTCCAGTGATGGAGCGCCTATGATTTCCAGTGGCAAGTTGTTCCACTGGTTAATTGTCCTCACTGTTAGGAAGTTTCTCCTTAATTCCAGGTTGCTTTTCTCCTTGATTAGTTTCCATCCATTGTTTCTTGCCCTGCCCTCTGGTGCTTTGGAGAATATGTTGATCACCTGTTCTTTATGGCAGCCCCTCAAATATCGGAATACTGCTATCATGTCATGCCTAGTCCTTCAAAACAATGCTATAGAGCACTGCACACCAACAACACAAGAACATTTTTTTCCTGAATGCCATCACTCTGCTAAACAAATAATTCCCTCAACACTGTCAAACTATTCACTAACTCTGCATTGCTATTAATTTGCTCATCGTTCCTATCACCCATCTCCTCCCATTTATGACTGTATGACTGTAACTTGTTGTTGCATCCTTACGATTTATATTGATTGTTTCCTAGTATGATTTGATTGCTTATTTGTACCCACCTTATGACTATCATTAAGTGTTGTACCTTATGATTCTTAATGGATGTATCTTGTCTTTTTATGTACACTGAGAGCATATGCACCAAAGAAAAATTCCTTGTGTGTCCTGTCACACTTGGTCAATAAAGAATTCTATTCTATTCTATTCTATTCTATTCTATTCTATTCTATTCTATTCTATTCTATGCTATGCTATGCTATGCTATGCTATGCTATGCTATGCTATGCTATGCTATGCTATGCTATGCTATGCTATGCTATCCTATCCTATCCTATCCTATCCTATCCTATCCTATCCTATCCTATCCTATCCTATCCTATCCTATTCACAAACTGTATCCCTCTTCAGTTACATCATTACCAAAAGGAAAATGTGTATATGTGTGTGTGTTTCACACTGGAATCTGTGAAATTTAGAGAGAAACAATTGCAATGGAGAAGAGAAGCTGAGGTGGGAGAATCCTACATCCTTGAGGATAAAGCAAACCGATAGGAGCTTCTTTCATTGGCTTTAAAGGTATGGGAAGATAAATGGCAGCTCCATTTTAGTCAAATTAATATTCCATAGGGATACTCAGAAGCATACATTATGGACTGTGAACCATAAAAAAGAGATCTGTGATGCACACCCTCCTTGCTGGCCACACTTTGTCCATGTTAAGAGGGAATCTCCTAGGTCAAAACTCTCTTTGTTTTAAGAATGTGGAATTCAGGCAAGTCAGGGTCATTTGCCTGGCTCTGAGCTCCCCAGTCTTGAAAACATATTTTCAACACGCTTTCAAAAGTTGATCAATTCCTATTTCTCCTTCTTTGTTCCATATTGACCCCCGATGTGACCAATTATTCCTTTCTCACTTTAGTTGCACGTTCAGCACAAACTGCCAATTTTCTTGATTTAAAGAGGACAGTATTCTGGATCTAATTTAGATCCAAAACAAGGTTAAACAAAAACAAAAAAGAGGCTTGCTTAAATCAGGAAGGGTTGTGATGGAATGCTACTTGGGTTTCCATGATGGAGGGAACTGCATTCCAGAAAAGCGAATTACAGTTTCATGAGTCAGAAAAGAGCTGGAAGGGACCTTGGAGGTCTTCTAGTCCAACCCTCTCCTCAAGCAGGAGACCCTATATCAATGATGGTGAACCTAACCCAGAAGAGGAGGCGCCCAGGGTGCATGTGCGCAGCCAAAAATGAACTTCGGGTTCCAGCTACTGAACTTCTGGTTTCAGCCATCTATTCTTCCGGGTTTCTGGCATGCATGTGATGTGATGATCAGCTGGCCAGAATGCATGCTCACGCAGGAAAACAGAAGACCAGCTAGAAGATCTTCTACTTTCCAGCACATGCTCATGCAAAAAGACCAGCTGATCATTGTGCACACATGTGCGCCAGAAACCCGGAAGAGGAACGGGCGACACTGTGCATTCCAGGCGATATGGCTCCGCATGCCACTTCAGGGAGGTGTGCCATAGGTTCAACATCATGGCCCTATACCGGTGATGGCTAACCTTTTTGCCATCATGTGCCGGGGGGACAGTGGGGAAGGGTCGTGTGTGTGCCCACACCCATAATTCTATGCACCCCACACAAGCACACAGGACCCCCCATTGTTCCTGGCATGCGATGGCCCTGTAGGCCTGTTTTTCTCTCTCACCTGGCTCCAGAGCCTTTCTAGGAGTCTGGGGAGGGCAAAAACAGCCCTCCAGAGGTTAGAAACCAGAAGTTGGCAAACGGGCCATTGTTGGCCTCTGGAGGACCTCCAGGGGGATGGAAAGGCCGTTTTTGCCCTCTCCAGACTCATAGAGATGCTCTGGAGTCTGGGGACAGCCAAAAATGGGCTTTCCGGTCCCACCGGAAGTTAGCAAACAGGCCATTTCTAGCCTCCAGAGGGTCTCCGGAGAGGTGGGGAAGACCGTTTTCACCCTCCCCAGATTCTTAGAAAGGCTCTGGAGCCAGGTGAGAAGAGAGAAAAATGGGCCTCTCCCCCCCCCCCCACCGAGGCCTTCCAGAGGCAGGAAACAGCCTGCTTCCCTACTTCTGCCACCAAGCATAGAACAACTAGACACAAGAACAGGGTGTTTTTTTTTTCGAACATCATCACTCTGCTAAACAAATAATTCCTTCAACACTGTCAAACTATTCACTAAGTCTGCATAAGTCTGCATTACTATTACTATTAATCTTCTCGTCATTCCTATCACCCATCTCCTCCCATTTATGACTGTATGACTGCAACTTGTTGCTGTATCCTTACGATTCATACTGATTGTTTCCTAGTATGATTTGATTGCTTATTTGTACCCTATGACTATCATTAAGTGTTGTATCTTTTCATTCTTGATGAATTTATTTTATTCTCCTTAGGTACGCTGAGAGCATATGCACCAAAGTCAAATCCCTTGTGTGTCCAATCACACTTGGCCAATAAAGAATTATATTCTATCTATCTATCTGTCTGTCTGTCTGTCTGTCTGTCTGTCTGTCTATCTATCTATCTATCTATCTATCTATCTATCTATCTATCTATCTATCTATCTATCTATCTGCCTACATACCTACCTACCTACCTACCTACCTATCTACCCAAACTCCATAGTGTACCCCATGCAAGCTACAGTATGTGTATATGGAAGGTTGCTATATTTCCAAATATCTGGATAAAACTACTGCAGTAGTAAAAGAATAAGCAGTCAACAAATATGCCGCAGACTAGAACTTAGTTAAGCAACAATACAGGCCTTGGAAAAAGTATTCAGATGCCAGTATGTGTCTATACCTGTGAAGGGCAGTGCCACTAGTGATGGTTTTGCCTACAATGATCTTTGGAAGTGGAACTTGGCCATTGAAGGAGGAGGCTAGAAAAAGCATTGATGATTTGGAAGGCCAAGAAAACAAGCAAATCAACCCACAGTTCTCACTCAAGGCACAAATCATTTTTTGGACAAATTAAGTGAAGACCTAGCACTTGGAAAAGTCTACCATGCTGGGAATGATGGAGAGAAAAAGAACAGGATGACTTGCAGTGAGATGGATGTGTTCAATTTTTATGTGGAAGAGACATCTTCCTGGACAAAATCTATGCGGTTTAGAATTAACACACAACTCTTGGCACATAATTAATCAACTAGTCAGCTATCCCTTAAAGCTTCTATGTGATATGAGAGGTGACACTATTAGGAATATCTGTAATTTACTCCATTTATTCATTTTGCACACAAATCAGTAGCCTACAAAAGCTTACGTCTTTAAATAAATTTCATTTGTTGAAAAAGAGGCTACCAGACTCTTTTTGCTATCATAGACTAACATGCCTTCCTCCCCAGTCTGATTCAAGTAAATTTATCAAGTTTTTCCTTCCTTGAAACAGCAGCCTAATAAATGGAAACCACTGGGTTTTAAAACTGAAAAGTACACATTCAGCTCAGTGGTGGAATTCATTTTTTTTTTTACTAATGGTTCTGTGGGCATGGCTTGGTGGGTGTGACATGGTTTAGTGGGCGTGGCTTAGTGGGTGTGACAGTGGAAGGTTACTGCAAAATCCCAATTTCCTCCTGATCAGCTGGGACTCGAGAGGCAGAGAATAGATGGGGGCAGGGTCAGTCAGAGCTGGTATTTACCGATTCTCCGAACTACTCAAAATTTCTGCTACCAGTTCTTTAGAACTGGTCAGAACCTGCTGTTTCTCCTTAATTCCAGGTTGCTTCTCTCTTTGCTTAGTTTCCAACCATTGTTTCTTTTCCTGCCCCTGATGCTTTGGAGAATAATTCAGCCCCCTCTTCTTTATGGCAGCCCCTGAAATAATCTCATGTAAACCCTAATTCCTCTTTTCTTTAGACTAGCCAAACCCAAATTCTGAAACACTCCTTTGTATGTTTTCATCTGCAGGCCTTTGCCCATGAACCGTGGTGGCACAGTGGTTAGAGTGCAGTACTGTAGGCTACTTCTGCTGATCACAGGCTGCCAGCAGTTTGGCAGTTTGGGTCTCACCAGTTTAAGGTTGACTCAGCCTTCCATCCTTCTGAGGTAAGTAAAATGAGGACCCAGATTGTTGGGAGCAATATGCTGATATTGTAAACTGCTTAGAGAGGGCTGTAAAAGCACTATGAAGCAGTATAAAAGTCTAAGTGCTACTGCTATTGCTATCATCTTAATTCCTCTTCTCTGAACTTTTTCCAAAGTCTCAACATCTTTTTTGTAGTATGGTGACCAAAACGGGTTGCAGTATTCCAGGTGTGGTCTTACTAGGGTTTTATAAAGCGGTACTAATATTTCACACAATCTTGATTCTATGCCTCTGTTCATACAACCCTGGATTGTATTAGCTTTTTTGGCTGCTGCTTCACACTGCTGGCTCATGAATACAAGTTTGATTCCATGCTAGCCCTCTACAAGAATCTGAACTTCTAATGGTCAAGGCCAATTGACGGTAGACAACAGTCAATGGAATTCAAAGAGGGGTGGATTTAGATCTCTTCTGAGTGTGAAGGAACTTAAGACTAATGACACCCTTGACCACTTCTTCAGTCTTAGCCTGGTCATCTTCTACATTATTTTAGACCCATTTTTGTGTTTGTTTGGCAACAAGACAAGCAAAACAGCATGGATTAAAAACATACTGAGATTGAGATAGAAAAATGTCACAGGGAAATCACAGGGGAGATATTATAAAATTGTCTCTTATCTTGAAGATGTTTGTCAATGTGTGAAGGTAAATGTGTTCATAAATGCTTTGGAGACTTTCATCTGCCAGATATAAGGAAGGGGGCCGAGACTGCCCACAGAGCTATGCAATGATCACATTTTAACTTTATCTGCACGTAATATCTCCATAACTCTCATTTCAGGAGTTTTCTAATTGTATTATTTAATTTATTGTCCAAAACAAAAGAGAAGATTTCAAAAAATATATATCATTAAGTGCAACCCATATGACTTCCCCCCTCCAATTTTATGAAATTGTAGTCATTAAAAGTTTCATTGTCTTTCAACATAAGTATTAACCCTGCTGATAATTGAATAATCAACCAAAATGTTTACACATTCCTCTTCTAAAATAATTAGCAAATGATATAATGGCCATATGTGGTCATTAGAGATAATTATATTAAATGGCAATGCACATACTTTCTCTCTTGCATGTCTCCCTACCACAAAAGATAAGGAGGGACGGGATTCCCCGAACAGCATGTTCTCAAGGTAATTATCGCAATCTTGAAACAGACTTGTGAGTTAATATTTAAAATTGGAAACCTTTTGATTAAGCAGCAACACTGAATCCCCAAAAACAAAAATGATACGTTACATTTTTAATAGCACTAAAATGCTCTATAAGACCACCACAAATGATTTTTTTTTTTAAAAAAGATGTTATTTTGACAACTTCTCCAGAATAAGAATAAGATTCAAGGTGCTGGTTACCACCTTTAAAGTGCTCCATGGCTTAGGACCTGGGTATCTACGAGACCACCTTCTGCCACCAATAGCCTCCCACCGACCAGTTCGCTCTCACAGAGAGGGACTCCTCAGGGTGCCATCAGTCAAATTATGCCGACTGGTGACCCCCAGGGGGAGGGCCTTCTCTGTGAAGGCTCCAGCGCTTTGGAATGAATTGCCCCCAAAGATACGTAACATCCCCGATCTTCGTGCTTTCCGCCGTGCCCTCAAGACCCTGATGTTCCAACAGGTGGAACTCACCATTTAAATGAATTTTAATTAGATATTTTAATTTTGGGTTTTAATTCAATTGGGCCAAATTGTTTAATAATTTTAAATTTTAATTTTATGATGTTTGTGTGTTTGTGTTTTTACTTTGCTTATACACTGCCTGAGTCCTACGGGAGAAAGGCGGTATAGAAATATAATTAATAAATAATAAAATAAATAAATAATTTTGATACACGGTTAACTGCGACTTACCGGCAGAATTGGGATCAGAATTTCTATTGCTGAGTAAGGTGGATGTTAAATAAGTTACTCTCAATTTTATCACCTTTTTTGCTATGATTATTTTTTTAATCATTTTTTTTATTTTATATTACATATACATATCAATGCATGAACAGGGTGACACTTGGGTGCTATATATTTCAGTACAGATAAAACAATACTATTAATCATAGCTATCACATTCATCTAGCTTATATATTTCTAATAGTAATACACATTTATATCAAATTATAATCTTTCATTATTTCATATTGTTTAAACATACATAATAATACTGCCATTCATTTTATAAACCTCCCTCTTATCATTGCATTTATATTATTTTATAAAAAAGTTTATACTAATATTCCCACTTTCTCTTATTTCTGTCTTTATTATTTTATTCATGTCACCATTATATTAAAATAAGTTCCCTTTGTATTGCCATACTATCCTTCATTATTTCATTGTTCAATATTTAAATATACAATTCTAATACCAATCACAATATTATTTAAACATGCAAATTAATTCTATTCATATTCTTTACATTCATCCAATCTATATAACTCCACTATTAATACACCTGTTTATATTAAAATATATTCTGTCATCATTTTATTATTTCACTTTGTTATTCCACTGAAAATCATAATATTATTTAAACATACTCAATAACACCGTTATTCAATCTCTAATTTTCCCCTTTTTAATACTTAGTTCTTATTCATATTTCCCATATTTCATTCCTTGAATCTATTTATATTAAAATACTGTTGCCACAATGTAAATCTAGAAAGAGTGCAGAGAAGAACAACGAAGATGATTGTGGGACTGGAGGCCAAAGCATATAAAGAAAAGTTGTTGAAACTGGGTACATTTAATTTGATGAAAAGAAAGACTAGGGGTGACATGATAGCAATGTTCCAATATCTCTGGGGCTGCCACAAAGAAGAAGGAGTCAGGCTATTCTCCAAAGCGCCTGAGGGCAGGACAAGAAGCAACGGATGGAGACTAATCAAAGAGAGAAGCAATTTAGAACTAAGAAGAAATTTCCACTGAGAACAATGAATCAGTGGAACAACTTGCCTCCAGAAGTTGTGAATGCTCCAATACTGGAAGTTTTTAAGAAGAGGTTGGACAACAGATTTGTCTGAAATGGTGTAGGGTTTCCTGCCTGGGCAGGGGGTTAGACTAGAAGACCTCCAAGGTCCCTTCCAACTCTGTTATTCTATCCTTCATTGTTTCATTATTCAATGTTTCAATATACTATTCTAATGCCAATCATGATATTATTTAAACATACAAAATGCCTCTATTCATATTCTTTGCTTTCATCTTTGCACCTTTTTTGCCATGATTGTTAAGTGATTGACTGCAGTTGTTAAGCAAATCCAGATTTCCCCATTGACATTGCTTGTCGGAAAGGACCTATAGGAAGGTTGTAAAAAGTGATCACATGACCCTGGGACAGTGCAACTGTCATCAGTGCATGCCAGTTGCCAACTGCCTGAAGTCTGATCACATGATCCTGAAGATGCTGCAATGTTTGCCAGTGTGAGGACCAGCTGCAAATAGCAATAGCACTTAGACTTATATACCGCTCCACGATCCTTTACAGCCCTAAGAGTCAGCCTCTTGCCCCCAACAATCTGGGTCATCATTTTACTGGCCTTGGGAGGATGGAAGGCTGAGTCAACCTTGAACTAGTCAGGATTGAACTCCTGGCAGTGGACAAAGTCAGCCTGCAATATTCTAATCATTGCACCACCATGGCAAGGAAGGAAGGAAGGAAGGAGGGAGAAAAGGGAAGGAGAGAAAGGAAAGGAAGGAAATAAGCAATAGCACTTAGACTTATATATCACTTCATAGTGCTTTTACACCCCCATCTAAGCGGTTTATAGAGTCAGTCTATTGCCCCCAACAATCTGGGTCCTCTTTTGACCCACCTCGGAAGGATGGAAGGCTGTCAACCTTGAGCCTGGTGAGATTCAATCAGCTGAAGTAGTCTGCAGTACTGCACTCTATTCACTGTGCCACCTCAGCTCTTTGTTCAGTGCTGTTATAACTTCAAACAGTCACTAAAGGAATCACTATAAATTGAGGTCTCTCTGTATGCACATTGTCCAAGCATTAAATGTGACAGAGAAATATTAATATCATTTTACATGATTTCTGGAAATCAATTCATGTTTACCAATTCAAAATATTTTTTCTGTTTTTTTTTTATTATTATTATTATTATTTATATATAACCATCATTCAATTGTCCTTGTAAAATGCAATTACTTTGGTGTTTAATGCATTAATCCATATTCTTCGTTGTGCTTAATATATTTAGTATTCCCTGCAAATTTGGGTTCTTAGGCAATAGGCAGGCACCATCTGCATACAAAAGGATTTAGATTTCCAATCTGAATGTGGCTAATATCACTGCAAACCTTCTTCAACATTTTTGATTAAGTACATTAAATAACCAAGAGCAAAGTTTCTCAACCTTGGCTTCTTTAAGACATGTGGACTTCAACTCCCAGAATTCTTCATGAAGCATAGCTGCTTGATGGGTAGGGTAGGGTAGGGTAGGGTAGGGTAGGGTAGGGTAGGGTAGGGTAGGGTAGAATAGAATAGAATAGAATAGAATAGAATAGAATAGAATAGAATAGAATAGAATAGAATAGAATAGAATAGAATAGAATAGAACAGAACAGGACGGAGTGGAGTGGAGTGGAGTGGAGTGGAGTGGAGTGGAGTGGAGTGGAATGGAATGGAATGGAATGGAATAGAATAGAATAGAATAGAATAGAATAGAAGAGAAGAGAAGAGAAGAGAAGAGAAGAGAAGAGAAGAGAAGAGAAGAGAAGAGAAGAGAAGAGTTGGAAGGGACCTTGGAGGTCTTCTAGTCCAACCCCCTGCTTAGGCAGGAAACCCTACATCACTTCAGACAAATGGTTATCCAACCTCTTCTTAAAAACTTCCACAGTTGGAGCATTTACAACTTCTGGAGGATATATACCGCTCAAAAAAATAAAGAGAACAGAAGCAGAAGACATCCGAGATCTGAATGAAGAAAATAGCCTTATTAAATACTTTGTTCGTTACATACAGTAGTTTTGTGTTCTGTTTAGGTGTTTGAGCAGTGTATAAATTACTGTATGTAAAGAACAAAGTATTTAATAAGGCTATTTCCTTCATTCAGATCTCGGCTGTCTCCTGCTTGTGTTCCCTTTATTTTTTTTGAGCAGTGTAGGTCTTTCTCATACTCCAGGCTGATCATTACTCCACATCCTAACTATTCCACAGTTATTTCCATCCGTGCTAAACCCTAAACTACTTTTCTTGCATTCAGCAGCCAACTTCCAATTCCCTATGCATGCAAAATCACTCCATAATTCATTGATTCCCTCTACCAAATACTTCATCTGAATCAACAAACATGCAATAAAGTTTTTCTCACAAACATATATTTCTCTGTAAAGGCAAAATTATAATCTGACGTCACATCGGACCCATCCCTTGGGCTCAGCTGGTTATCTCCTACAACACCTAGACTTTACTATATAGATAGATTCTCAAAAGTTTTGACTCTTCTTTTTTTTGTATTCTTAGATCTCCAAATAACCAATCCCTTTCCCATCCATCATTAACACCAACTAACGGAATGCCCTCCTCTGAAGTCCACATTAATTCATAATGTTGCATATATATATATTTTTTTTTCCAAAATCAACAAACCCACCACTGATCTGTGGTGTCTCCAGTGAAAGCTTTGAAGTTCCAGTGGTAAAATTCAATTTTTTTTACTACCGGTTCTGTGGGCATGGCTTGGGGGGCATCGAAGGGGAAGGATATTGTAAAATCCCAATTCCCACCCCATTCCAGGGGAAGGATGCTGCAAAATCCCCATTCCCTCCTCACTCCTGGGGGAAGGATACTGCAAAATCTCCATTCCCACCCCACTCCAGGGGAAGGATACTGCAAAATCCCCATTCCCGCCTCACTCCTGGGGGAAGGATGTTGCAAAATTTCCATTCCCACCCCGCTCTGGGGCCAGCCAGAGGTGATATTTGCTAGTTCTCTGAATTACTCAAAATTTCTGCTACCGGTTCTCCAGAACCTGTCAGAACCTGCTGAATAGCACCCCTGCTTTGAACCCTTTAAAGATTTGTACAGTTATGATACAAATGGCTTGACTAACACATTTAACAAATAAGCATTATAATGATCATAATTGCCAGGGAGATCACCATGACAAAGCCACAACAAAAAGATACAAACAGATTAGAAGGCTGTCCCGAGATCTGGAGGAACTCAGTTCTAGCAACATTTGTTAAGTGCCCAGAAAATCAGGCGATCCAGACAATTCAAATGGGCATAAAGTTTTATTGTAAATTTGAGCGCTCCTCAAAAGTCTGAACTACTAGTGGCCAAGGGAAATTAGTGGGAGATAAGAATAGAAGGAAGTCAAGATGGGATGGACTTAGATCAGTGGTGGGTTGCTCCTGGTTTGGTCCGGTTCTATAGAACCAGTAGTAAAACTGGCGGGAGGCTCCGCCCACCTGCCACATCATAATGCATGATCTGCACATATGCAGAAGCGTGCACGCTCCTGCTGCGAACCAGTAGTCAAGATAAGTGGAACCCACCCCTGACTTAGATTTCTTGTGGGCATGAAGGGACTCATGACTGATGAACTGTTTCTTGTCTAAACAGAGGCAGAAAATCAAAATCACATGAAGTATTAATACCACTTAGTAAGATCACACCTGGAATACTGCATTGAGTTTTGGTCACCGCATTACCAAAATAGATGTTGAGACATTGGAAAAAGTACAAAGAAGAGCAACTAAGAAGATCAAAGGCCTGGAGACTAAAACATATGAAGAACGGCTGTAGGAATTGGGCCTGGCTAACCTAGAGAAAAGAAGGACCAGAGATGACATGACAGCAGTATTCCAGTATTTGAGGGGGTGCCATAAAGAAGAGGGAGTTAATTTATTTTCCAAAACATCAGAGGGCAAGGAAAGAAACAATGGATGGAAGCTAATCAAGGAGAGAAGGAACCTGGAATTAAGGAGAAACTTCCTAACAGGGAGGCCAGCTAACCAGTGGGGCAACTTGCCTTCAGAAATTGTGGGTGCTCCATCACTGGAGGTTTTTAAGAAGAGACTGGACAGTCACTATTGTCTGAAATGGTATAAGATCTTCTGCTTGAGAAGGGGACTGGACTAGAAGACCTCCAAGTTCCCTCTCAGCTCTGTTCTGATTCCCTTCAGGCTCAGCCTGGTCATCTACATCAGCATGGATTCATATGATGGTTTTCATGGAAGCAAAAGCCGAAGATTGCCATCGCTTGTGTTCTATGGTGGTTTTCTTTCTGATTTCCTCAATTATGTTACATACAGATGTTTCCCTACTGATCTTCCATTTAAGCATGAACCAGATGTGAGACTGCCAGCTGTCTCACATCTGTCTCAGGGGCTGAAGAATTTACCTAGATGATTTCTTATACGTACAGTGTGGCATATGTGCAGTTAAGGCAATTAGTTAGAAGCTGTAGTGCAGTGTTTCTCAACCTTGGCCGCTGGACGATGTGTGGACTTCAACTCCCAGAATTCCCCAGCCAGCTGGCTGGGGAATTCTGGGAGTTGAAGTCCACACATCGTCCAGCGGCCAAGGTTGAGAAACACTGCCTTAGTGTTACAAAAGCATTCTAAAATTGTGTTTGCCTTTTTGATTCATCTTAACTTTATATTCTCCAGAGTTCCAATTTCCTTGCTCGCATATAATTATCTATTTCTCATCTATCAGGTGTTTTCTTTCTATATCTATCCATTAGGATTTTCTTTTCCTAACTGAATAACTCAGTTCGTGTTCATTTTGGCTTTTGACCCGATTTTTCTAATCTCTCAAGATTAGATTCTGTTCCCCCCCCCCGTCTTCTACAGCATTAACTATCCCAATCAATTTTAAGTTTTCTGAACATTTGGTAAACAGTCCTCCAATTTGTAATACAAGGCCAAGGACTGTACCCTGTGGCTTTAAAAGAGTTATAAGAAGCGAACTTGCTGATTGATTATGCAATCAAGAGGAATATGAGGAACCCTTCTGCATTACCACAACTTACAGTTTGCTAGTCTTACTATTGGGATTAGGAGAAAAGATAAATACATTTTCTGCTTCCTCGTGTTCAATTTCTAATTGCATGTTGGAAACTGAGCACCTACCGTGTTTCCCCGAAAATAAGACCCTGTCTTATATTTTTTGGAACCCCAAACTAAGTGCTTGGCCTTATTTTTGGGGAGGTCTTATTATTTTGGGGTGCATGGAGCAAGATGGGGCTCCTCTTGCAGTCTTACCTGATTTCCAGCTCTGCATTTAAATGTTTTCAGGGAGTGCTTATTTTCGTCGGGAGGCTTATTTTACAACATGCGCTCAAAAGCCCGATTGGGCTTATTATCAGGGGATGCCTTATTTTTGGGAAAACGGTAAAACCATACCGTGATGTGCACAATCAAAATAAATGTTTTGAATCAGTTTTGACTTTCAAACAAATTGTAGGATGTGTACAATATTTTCCACTGTACTCTTCCAATTCAGGTTAATAAATGAACTAGATTTCTTTACGTCTTACAATAAATAGTAAGGAGAAAATATCAGGAGTCCCAAAGGTTGCAAAAAAAACCCCAACAAATAAAACTCCCTCTCTGCTATGCAAACCTTGCATTACTGTTTAAATAAAATATTAACAATATTACACTTTGCCCACATTAAATTTCTATCTCCAAACTGCCTGGCTCATTTTTTTTCCCATTGCTTTATCAGTTTACTAAAGCTTTGTGATTTCCAGCATCCAATAATGTTACCAGGGGTGAAAAATGTCAGATAACCACATGTTTTGAAACACAGACATTATTTGTGTGTGTGTTTGTATGTGTGTGTGTTTCATTTATGCATATAAATATGTGTGCCTGTTTTAAAATATCATTTATATTGGAATGCTGTGACTGTACCAGAGGAATTATAAATTCTCACACAACCTGTTCTGACCTATGCTTCACCAAATTAAGAAACAGATTCCTTGTCCTGAAAAAAAAAACAAAAAAAAACCCTTTTTATTTGGCTAATGTGAATTTGCATGCAGCAAAGTCCCGGTGAACAGTCTTTCAAGGGTGAATTGCAACCCCAGACCTTATCAGTCCTTGGATAGTTGCCAGGCCGATAGCTTCCAGACACAATGCTGTACAATGAAATACTTGCCAAGGAGTCTCTGTGAGGCATGGACTCAGATAAGCAAATCTTCACACTAATAAAAGAACTAATTGCCTCCTGCAAACACCCCTCCCCTTTTGCTCCTATTTACTCCCTCTGAGAGGAGCCATTCAATGTCCCCTTGTGCCTTTACTCCCGAGTTGACCCATTCCTTAACTGTTCCCTTCTCTTGACAGCTCTACGCATGCACACATTGGAAACAGGCTCCAGCTGTTCTTCTGCCCCACTTAACTCCACCTCCGAAGGTAGCTGATCATTGTCGGACAGCCCTGGCCCCATCTCTGCCTCCAACGCAGACAGTGGTGAAATCCTTTGAGGTTTGCCACCTGTTCGCTGAGTGCACATGTGCAGTGTGCACCAAACACATGCCGCATTGTGCACTACCACTCCATGTGGAAATAGAAAGCTTAAGAAGGTAAATTGAACAGCGAGGGGGGCAACAGCTGTGCCAGGTGATTTAGATTAGCTAGAAAAAAATCATGCAGCACAGCTGATTGTCAGAATTATCGGTTCAGACGAACTGGTAGCATTTTTTTACTGGCTGTTTGCCCGAACTGGTGCAAACCAGTAGCATTTCACCCCTGGATGCAGAGCCCTCATCTGAGCCTTCCCCAGACTCCAGGACTGGCCCATGTTCCTCCCTAATCTCCTCACTGTCCGAGCCTGCCACCAGCTCTGCTGGTCACTGGCGGGCCACAACACAACCGGGATGAAATATTTCTCTTCAAAAACTTTCCGTTTTGCTGCCCAGGTCTCGTACGATGTCAGTAGCATTAAAACTTCAATTGTAAGAAGCCGCTCTCAATTTCTCTCCATTTCCAGTAATGGCAGCCAGCCAGCCGACTTGCACAATCTGATCTGCCTGCTCTTTCTCCAAGGAATAGACTGAGTGCAAAAAGTGAAAATTAAACCTGAAGGCTCGAGGATAAGGTGAGAAACGAAAACCCTCTCTTGCGATTTCTCATCATCTTCAACTTCCCGGTTAAAAATTTATCAAACCCACCAGTTATGAATATCAAGCCGTTATCAAAATGCACGAGATTGAAACATCAAGGCCCACCAGCTAGAAGAAACTGTCAGTCTGTAAAACTAGGTGTGTGTGTTTTTTTTGTCTGTTTCTTGTTTTTATTTTTACTTTATTTTTTCTGAAACAATCACAGAATATGTTGAACATCTGTCGCAATTTTTGTCTTCCTTTACATCATTTTATAAGAGAGCCTAATATGATTCTCAGGCTGAAGGTCTTCTACAGGAATAAAAATAAATAAATAAAAAGATTCCCTCAAGGCAAGTTCACTTCTCAGTGACTGTGTGGGCACGTCTAAATTAATCCTCTTGCAACAATATGGATGGGGTCTCTCTCTCTCACGGCTGCCTTCAAGAGTTTTCTTTTTCTTCAGCCTACTCA
This sequence comes from Masticophis lateralis, assembly GCA_030761175.1. Classification (NCBI taxonomy): domain Eukaryota; kingdom Metazoa; phylum Chordata; class Lepidosauria; order Squamata; family Colubridae; genus Masticophis; species Masticophis lateralis. The sequence continues at coordinate 15,023,733 of JAUDYJ010000013.1, read as the reverse complement.
GCATTAGTACAATTTTCTCATGTCTCCCATCCAAGAATTAACTAGAGAAGACATTGCTTTTTTTCCCCCACCTTTGTTTTAGGATCAGCCTGGAGACTAAAGGCCTAGAGATGAAAGAAAAAAAATATGAAGAATAGTTGCAGGAATCAGATATGTCTAGTCTAGAGAAAAGAAGGACATGATAGCAGTCTTCCAGTATCTCAGGGGCTGCCAGAAAGAAGAGGGAGTCAAACTATTTTCCAAAGCACCTGAAGGCAGGACAAGAAACAATGGGTGGAAACTCATCAAGGAAAGAAGCAACCTGAAATTAAGGAGAAGTTTCCTGACAGTTAGAACAATTAATCAGTGGAACAACTTGCCTCCAGAAGTTGTTCCCTTCCAACTATTCTATTCTATTCTATTCTATCCTATTCTATTCTATTCTGGCATTTCTTTCTTTCTTTCTTTCTTTCTTTCTTTCTTTCTTTCTTTCTTTCTTTCTTTCTTTCTTTCTTTCTTTCTTTTTCTTTTTATCATGATCTCCTATTCCCTGGTCAGTTAGAAGAATATTCACCTTGGCCTCCTCAGCAACTTCTAGTTTACAAACTAATTCAATTAGTTTACAGTCTAATTCACAGATTCTCTATACGCTATTTAAGAATCCAGACCCAAGAGATTTCCAATTACAAAGGTTCACGGTATCTGTGCAAAATGGCATGGTGGTCCCTACTTGCATTAAGAAAAGCTGCTAAATTCACTCTATATACAAGTTTTATTTCTTTCGGAAAGAGGAGGAGAGGGATAGAAGAGGAGAGGGGGAGAGAGGAATGGAAGAAAGGGGAAGGAGAAGAAGAAAGGATAGGGGACAAGAGCAGGAGAGAAGGTAAGAAAGGGGAAAAGAGGGGAGGAGTGGGGGAGAGGAAGGGCAAGTAGGGGAGGAGAGGAGAGGAGGAGGAAGAAAGTAGAAGAGGAGAGGAGGGAGGGAGGGGAAAGAAAGAAGAAGGAGAAGGTTTGTTGTGAAAAGAGGGAAAAGAGAGGGTAGAAAAGCTACCCCAAATGTAATTAAAAGGTCTTATTTTTATGCTTTCGTTAGGGATATATATCATGGCGGAGTCATGAAAAGAGGGCATGGCTGACTGATGAAGGCAAATAAACCAGAAATAGATCTATCTTAGTCTCTCCCAAATCTCCAAACAGACAGCAAAATGCTGCTTTGATGTCTGAGAAAGCCTAGAAACTAGTGAATGAGATTTCACTGAACTAGTCTGTTAGTTAAAATGCTTAAAATTCTGGCTAAGATCTCAGCTCAAAATCCTTCAAAATCCCAACAAAACGCTTTGTAAGGTCTTTTGAAACTCTGACTAAAATCCTAACCAACACTTTAAAGGTTTGGCAACGTTTTGACAAGCTCTCTATCTTGTCATCTTCTGGCCTTTAGTATCAGTTTAGAAGTTGTGGGTCCTGCTTCATTATCCTAGCTGCAGCCTGACTGCGTGTTAACGGCCCAACTTTCTCTGGTTCCCTATTATTAACTGTCAACTGCAAAGAGGTAAGAATTCTAGTAGGTATCACAGCACCCCTGGTTGCCTGTTGAGATCTCAGCATATCTTCTGGTTCGGTTCTTTCTCTCTCCCTATTGCTAGCTATCATCTGCAAACAGAAAAGGATTCTGGCAGCCGTTACAGCACCACTGGTTATCTGTTGGGTTCTCTGCCTATCTTCTGAAGTTAAAACTCGTGTTTCCCTCCGTGCAGGTCTCTAAATACTTGATAACCTAGAAGTCATCATATCTGTTCATATTCTGCAGCCTCTTTTTTCTTTTTTAGGGAGGCTATCGAAATTGAAATCTATCTATCTGTCTATCATGATTGATTGATTGATTGATTAGATATCAATGAACAAAAATAATTTTAAAAATAGTTTTAAAAATCTTATGTGAGTAGACTTTTTTTTCTTTTCAAAAGTGAAATACTGGGCAGATATTTATAAAACAGATTCAATATTTTGCCCCAAAGTTGAGGGGAGCTTCTTAAAATTAAATGTTTAAGAACAAGCATTGGTTCCTTCAATTTTCCACTCAACCACTCCCTATTTCTACCAGTCAGCCACCAGAATAGGTACAATCAGAATAAAAATCATGAAATAAAAATATAATATAATCTAGTTTAACAAAGTTGGCTCAAAAGTCAATTTGAGGCAATGAATGAAAGTTCTTACGTGAAATGTTATTAGACCAAGTTGGAATAAAACAATGGAAAATGCCCCAAATATGCTTTGATGTTGTTGTTTTTACATTCATCTATTTCATCTTTTATAGTTTCATGGTGTGTTTACTTGTATAACCTTGAGTACTGTGAATAAATAGCAACTATAAATAGTTGCCTTAAGCATTCACAAGGTATCTTTAAAAACAAAATGAAAAACTGCAATGTGCATATTTCAAAAAGTTTATGTTTTAAAAGTCAAGCCAGAAAATGCAATGGATGCAAATGAGAGCAATAGAATTTTCAATTCCAATCTTCAGTGTAACTTTTGTGCAGGGGTGAAATCCAGCAGGTTCTGACAGGTTCTGGAGAACTGGTAGCGGAAATTTTGAGTAGTTCGGAAAACCAGCAAATACCACCTCTGGCTGGCCCCAGAGTGGGGTGGGAATGGGCATTTTGCAGTATCCTTCCCCTGCCCACCAAGCCACGCCCACAGAACTGGTAGGGAAAATTTTTGAATTTCACCCCTGCTTTTGTGTAGAAGTGTATGAACAGAAGAAAGATGATAAAGCAGGTCATGAAAAAGAAAATTGGGCTGCCTTTAAATGGCCTTTTTTGGATAATTTGACATGTGACTGAAATCAGATTTCTATTCTAGAGACAAAGTATAGCAGTGAAGTGCAAAACAGATGCCCTTACTGGAACCTTTTTGCAAGTGTAGCACAACATTTTAAAAATTTTCTTAAGAACCCAGAGCACACCACTTCAAACAGATGATTAGGGAAATGGATGTAAATTCAAGGTTGACTCAGCCTTCCATCCTTCCGAGGTGGGTAAAATGAGAACCCAGATTGTTGGGGGCAAGAGGCTGATTCTGTAAACCACTAAGAGAGGGCTGTAAACCACTGTAAATTGGTATGTAAGTCTAAGTGCTATTGCTATAGCTAAATATTGCTGCGTCTTTTTTGTCTCATCATTTCGTCACTCAAGAGAGTTTAGGCCAAGGAGCAGCTACAGAAGAAAAGTCTACACAAGTGTCAGGCACAAAGAATCAAGGCCATACATTAAGTTGTTCAGATGTGTTGCTCAAGCCTGCACACTGGAATCTAGTCAACTAAAGTCCAGTACTAAATTGGCACCAGATAAGGCTCAGATTCCCATGGCAGTATTGGTCATATTCAGTAATCCCAGAAATTATGTCTGTGGTACAAGGATCTTATTTATGGGATTTTCTTCTCTTTTAAATTATACTTGATAATTCTCTCTCTCTCTCTCTCTCTCTCTCTCTCTCTCTCTCTCTCTCTCTCTCTCCCTCTACCTCTACCTCTACCTCTACCTCTACCTCTACCTCTATCTATCTACTGTGTTTTCCTGAAAATAAGACCCTGTCTTATATTTTTTTGAACCCAAAATAAGTTCTTGGCCTTATTTTCGGGAAGGTCATATTATTTTGGGGGGCATGGAGCAAGATGGGGCTACTCTTGCTGTCTCACCTGATTTCCAGCTCTGCGTTTAAATATTTTTTTGGGGGGTGGTATTTTCAGGGGGAGGCTTATTTTAGCGCATGCGCTCAAAAGCCTGATTGTCTTATTATCAGGGGATATATTATTTTTGGGGAAACAGGGTATCTGTCTGTCTGTGTGTCTGACTATCTGTCTGTCTGTCTGTCTATCTACATATCTACATATCTATCTATCTATCTATCTATCTTCATATCCATATTCATATCTATATCTATAAACAGCTTCGGTCTTATCAGTACAATGTGTAAAGTCCAATGCACAGTTAAAATTAATTAGGGAACAAAGAGTGTTTAAACGAAGAGGGACAAAACAAAGTAGCATCTGACAAGATTCAGTCATCACTGTACTCTTTTAAAGACAACAAATTTTGAATTGGAATATAGAATTATTTCAAAAAGGAGAATGCACGGGAGAGTGGAGGGGTGGAGAGAGAGAAAAAATGAAGACCCATCTAACTGAAGAAAAATGTCTAATGGAATTACCTTCCATGAGTTGTGAATTATCTACCTGAGTTTAAATTTTAAATGACTGCCAATATCATTTTAATCTTACAAATGGGATTTTTTTCCCCCTGTAACTGTGTTTTGAAGAATCGCCCCATAGGAAATCTTGCATTGTTCAAGTACACTTGGCCACATGAATTAAAAGCACAATTTAGCAGAGTTGCGATCTCATCAATAAAAGTTCCAAGCAAAAGCCATTTTTTTCCTCCTTTCTTTTCATTAAAAGATCACCTAAATTACCTTCCATACATTTATTCATTTTTTTTTCTAAGAGGCTCTGAATACTTTCAAATAAATTTCAGTTTGGGAACACTGAATTTTTTTCCCTGAACAATCCAAATATTCATTGCATTAAACATGAAGCTGAAAGGATCAACAGCTGAAGCTCTCAGGATAAGAAAAAAAAAGTGTGAACAAACAAGGTTATTCATATTCTGTATAATTTAAAGTGCAATCATGCACTAAGTAAAGTAATTAATATGACTACTGCTACTATTACTACTACTACTATGCTGCTGCTGTGCTGCTGTTACTGCTGCTACTACTACTATGAGATGGGTGATAGGGCAATCATCATGAAAACAGTGAAAAGAAGTTTAGGAGAAACACTTAATTTCTGAAATTCTCTATTGTTTCTTCTAATTCACAACAATCCTCAAATCTTTTCAATAGAATGTGCATTAAATATTTTGTACAGCAGATCCATCAGCCTCGGGCAATGCAGGGATGTTCAGAGTGTCAATTTTGAGATTATCACACTGGGGGGGGGGGATTCTCTCTCTAAACACTCTTCTATTTTTATCCCCCCTCCCCGAAATTTAATTCTTTGCAAATCACAGGAATCCCCCCCGCCCCCCGTTTATTTTTGATCATTCCAAGTGGCCCAGTGGAAGAGACTCAGGATTTGGACTTTGAGACTGGCATGTATACAAAACAGATTTCTTGGGTCCTGCCATAGAAAGTTGAGTTTGAATGGTCAGACTTTGCCCGTTGGGAAGTTTGGATATCACCACCAAGCAGTAACTGTGAGGTCATTCAGACAGTGACAGAATTCATTTTTTTTACTAATGGTTCGGTGGGCGTAGCTTGCTGGGCATGATGTGGCTTGGTGGGCATGACTTAGTGGGCGTAGCAGGGGAAGGATACTGCAAAAATCCCCATTCCCATCCCACTTCACAGGAAAGATACTGCAAATTCTCCATTCCCTCCCCACTCCAGGGGAAGGATACTGCAAAATCCCCATTCCACCCCACTCTGGGACCAGCCAGAGGTGGTATTTGCCAGTTATCCAAACTACTCAAACTTTTAGCTACTGGTTCTTCAGAATCTGTCAGAACCTGCTGGATTTCATCCTTGACTCAGTAGCAGACTCTGCTAAAGGATAGGTTTGTTTGCAAAATAAGGGAGCATTTATTACGCACCATTTCAGGGCAAGGGACTTTTTTTTTAAAAAAATCAGCATATAACACAACAGGAAGTGACACCCAGTTTAGTGCAGTATTTAAAGGCTAGAAACTGAAACACCTTGACTTCCAGTTCCAGTATAGGCACCATAGAATGTTAGCACCCACTCCTCTCCTAGAAGAATGAAATATTTTGAGAAACATTAAAAAGGCAGAATATTATATTTCCCTAGATGAGAAATGCTCTTGGAAAGCAGCCCCCACATTTCTTTATAGCCTTCAGCAGATGTCAGCACTTAAGAGATAAAGAGATAGCTAGCTCTATTCATAAGCAAATAATCTCACCCAAGATCCCACAAAGATAGGATTAGCCCTCAGCCGCAATACAAATTGTCCAATGCCCCTTCATTGCATTACCCTCAGAAACTTCAACCAAAACTTAGCTCAGACAAACTCCTACGATTTGAACATGGCTCCACGGGAGTCTGACAAACAGCCAATAGAATACATGTTCTTGCACAGGAACAGGAAGTTCAAGTGCAAAGCCCAAGAGAAGGTATAATTATCCCCCCACTCTCAACTCCATGTGGAACAAATAGCCGTCTGCACTGTTCTGGGCTAGGCTTCCTTAAAAGGCACGAAGCTGAGTCTTGGTCCTGGCAAAACCCCTTTTATTTACACAACTGTGAATTCCTTTCGTTCACAGCCAGCAAGGCCTGGCAAACAGTCTTTCAGAGGAATATTTATCAACACAGACCTTATCTTGCTTGGAAAGCTGCCAGATAACTAGTTTCCAAATGCAGGGCAAGGCAAAACTTGGCACAGGGTCTCTGAGAGTCACAAACAGAACTTTTCACTCTTGAAACAACCGACCGACTAAATTGTTTCCTGCAAAAGTCAACTCCCTGTTTGTTCCTCTTTTGTTTCCTATGGGAGGGCCCAATCACCTTGTGGTTTTACTCCCGAGTTGACCCTGCTTTCTGAGTTGCTCTTGTCTTCTGGCAGCTCTGCGCATGTGCACACCAGGAACGGGCTCCAGCTGTTCCTCTGCCTTGCTGCTGTTGAGCTCCCTTTCTGCCTCTGACTCATAGCCCTTGTCCAAGCTTTCCTCAGCCCCCATGTTCCTCCCCAACCACCTCACTGTCCAACTCTGCTGCCAGCTCCACTGACCACCGGTGGGCCACAACATGCACAAAGCCAGCTAAGCAACTTTGGGCCAGACACTTTCCTTCGGCCCCAGGAAGAAAGAAATGCAATGACAAACCACTTCGGAATATATTGCCAAGAAAATTGCAGGGATTTATTTATCCAAGCAGTTTCTAAAACCCAAATTAACAGGAGTGTGCATGCATGGACGCACATTCACAGAGACAGAGCAGGGAAGTACAGCATAAGTTACCAGCTGAAAATCAACCCCAAAGGAAATGTTAACAGGCAGCTTACCCTTTCTAACGCATCAGAACTCCACACCACTTACCAACTCTGTAGGCCCAAACTATCATCAAACGAGGGGGGGGGACATGTTTTATGATCCCAGGTTGAGAATTTATAACATATAGTAGCATACCTGCAGCACTTCCTTTGGAAAGCAGATTTTTTTTAGCACAAAGGTCGACTAGCCCATAGCCCAATTTGTTCTGTAAAAGCTATGAAGGCTGGAGGTGAGCATTTTTCTTAGGGCGCGTACTTCCAAATCCCTTATCAATTTCTAGAAGTAATAAATCAGCAGAGCTTTATATCTTTGCCAAAGAAGAAAAACACCCTCTGGGATTTTTTCTTCTTCTTCCCCTGGTATACTTTAGTAGATGGTTTTCATCCTTAACCGAAAGGAAATTGTCTACGTGTCATGAAGTAATAGGTAGAAAATTAATGTAAAGGAGGCGGGGGATACTACTTTTCCTAGCATAATAAACTGTTCCTTCCCCCTTTTCATTCTTTACCCCTCGTTATTACAATGGGATTCTGCGTTGTGTCACTCTGAAGTCATTTTTTTTTTTTTTGATAACAGAACAAGGTGTCTAAATTATCATGTCAAGTATTTCTTGACTTTTTCAATACTTGTCTATGTCAAGATTGATTGTCAGGTAGCGTCTTCCTTCCAAAGTTCTACAGACTGAGATGGTGGAAAGGCAAAAAAAAAAAAAAAAAGAGCAAATTGCCAGCAAATCAAATTACAGAGCATTAATAAGGTCAAAGGGGTAGAGTTGATTATCATCTTTTATGAAATACATGAAGCATGAATGTTCCAGCATTTTGTTCTCGTGATCATAATTAGGGGGAAACTCTTTCATGTTACTTATTGAAAATTGCCTTTTCCAAATGACTCAGGAGATTTATAGTCAAGCGAGTTTCCCTGTTCATATTCTCTCTCTTCCCCCTTCTTTCTCTCTCTCTCTTTCTTTCTCTCTCTCTTTCTCTCTCTTCCTCTCCCTCCCACTCTCTCTTTCTCTCTCTCTCCCTTTCCCCCCCCCTCTCTCTCTCTCTCTCAAAAATCTACGCAATATTTTCATTGTTATAAACCATGTTCATTTATATATTTTGCTAATATTTTCTGGATCAAAATGTAAGAGGCATTCATTCAACAAGCAAAATGATCCATAAATGATGACATTAATTAAAATGGCCATCCAAAAGTTCCATTTATTGGTTGGTCTATCCAACCACCCGTATGGAAGTGTTTATCCTGACTTTGCTCCAGGAAGCAAAAACGATACACATAAATTTATGCATCTTAAAAGTTCACCTGATTCCCCCCCCCCTCAAAAAAATCCCACCACGTTCTCATGACCCCTTAAAAGTAAAGGTAAAGGGTTCCCCTTGCCTCTAGGGGGCAGTGCTCATCTCTGTTTCAAAGCCGAAGAGCCAGCGCTGTCCAAAGAAGTCTCCATGGTCATGTGGCTGGCATGACTCAACGCCAAAGGTGCACAGAACGCTGTTCCCTTCCCACCAAAGGTGGCCCTATTTTTCTACTTGCATTTTTTACCTGCTTTCGAACTGCTAGGTTGGCAGAAGCTGGGACAAGTCACGGGAGCTCACCCCATTACGCGGCACTAGGGATTCGAACTGCTGAACTGCCAACCTTTCAATCCACCAGCTCAGCATCTTAGCCACTGAGCTCCCCTTAATCACACCATTACACTTAGTCCTAGGCAGAGGACTTTAAATGAAGATTCAGGGTCAAAATCTGAAAAAAAAAAGTCTGAGAGATTAGCTAAAAGCCATTATTGCTTCGCAGTAGAGCAAATCTGCAAATGCAGATCTGTGCACAAGGTGAAGTTTCCTGTGGCTTATTTAGGATAGTATAATCTCTTTGGAGAGTGCTGAGAAGAACTGATGGAAACCTCAGCTCTTGTGATGCCATGTTCGAAACCTTGATTTTCCTTTGACCTTGTCCCTTGCTGCTGCTTCAGATTTTCACCTGACTGATCACTCCCAAATCCTGTGTCCTGTCCATCCTCAAAGGGGTTATGCTGTTTTACTCCAGCTAGCTTGGAATAAAGCCTGAGCTTGCTGATTTCTGGGATCTGGCAGATTTACAGCCTGCTTAATTTGCTTGCTGGCAGTCAGCTGCATTGGCACAGAAAGAAGCGGTAGTGGTATCTCAACCCCAGGGTAAAGAGTTCAGCAGGGCTCTGAAGAATTGAGGCCACCTCAGTTCAGGAAAAGTGATCAGCACCTCCTTTCCATGGATCCCAACATGAGAAAATATTCCTGTGCTTTGGTGAAATCTTAGAAAATGTTTCCTTCTGCTCTGCAGTTTCTCAGCCATCCCCATCCTAGAAATTGAGGCACTGGCTCTTTGTATTTACAAACAGTTGTAAATATGTAAGTTGTATTATTGTACATACACAAATTGTATTATTGTAAATAAGTAATTAAGTAAATATGTAAGTTGGATTGGTTCTGCAACCCAACAAGATGGACACAGACTTCAGAGGATAATTAGAACTGCGGAAAAAACAATGGCTGCCAACCTGTCTTCCAATGAGGGTCTGTATACTGCACGAGTCAAAAAGAGGGCTGTGAAAATATCTATAGATATATTCTGGACATAAACTGTTTCAACTCCTACCCTGAAAACGACGCTATAGAGCAATACATACCAGAACAACTGGACACAAGAACAGTTTTTTTTTTTTTCTGAACGCCATCCCTCTGCTAAACAAATAATTCCCTCAACACTGTCAAAGTAACAGTGACTAACATTGTCTATTTACTAAGACTGCACTACTATTAATCTTCTTATCTTCTCATTATTCACATCACCCATCTCCTCCCACTTATGACTATAACCTTGTTGCTGGTATCCTTACAATTTATATTGATATTGTTTCCTGATTGCTTATTTGTACCCTATGACTATCATTAAGTGTTGTACCTTATGATTCTTGACGAATGTATCTTTTCTTTTATGTACACTGAGAGCGTATGCACCAAGACAAATTCCTTGTGTGTCCAATCACACTTGGGCGGGTTGACGGGCGGTCAGTTAGGCAGGCTATCTGTCTGTCTGTCTGTCGTCTGTCTGTCTGTCTGTCTGTCTGTCGTCTGTCTGTCTGTCTGTCTGTCTGTCTAAACCAAAATGCATCTTGGCCCTTTGCAGACCTTCTAAACTTCCAATGTGGCATAGAGAAATATTCAAACAGTTCTGTGTCTGAGAGTTAATCTATACAGAGTTTCCTTCAGGACAATCTCCAAGGCCCAAGCCATATCTTGTTCTGAACAAGGTATGTTTGTGGAAATATTTGTGTTCGCTTTTTCTGAGGCCCTCAGACCAACCCTAGCCAAGAGTTTCATGGGAAGTCGCACAAACATATTATGGATATGTAGACATACTGTGATAAGAAATATCACGACTTGCTCTCTGAATTAATCAAGGATTTAATGGCAATAAAGCTTTGCTTAATGCAACATATGAACCAAGTTAATAAGTCTTTAAGGACAGTCTTATTAAAGAAGTCTAAATATCTTAGTACTTGATTTTCAAACTTCTCTCTGCTAGAAGAAGATAAGAGATAGATGACAGAGAGAGAGAGAGAGAGATAAGATAGATAGACAGATAGATAGATCTAATACATCTCTCACTTTCTCTCTCTCTCTTAGACAAACAGACAGACAATGTCTTAGAAAGACAGAATATACTATCGGTCTGAATCAGTTTACTGGAGAAGTAAGACCTCTTCATTGAAGCAACCATGCTTGGCCAGTTAATTTCAAAGTCTATGATGCAAAGAAAATGACTTGCCCAAAATCCCCAACTCAGTTTCTGTGCCTAAGGAAGGATTGGATCCTGATTCTCCCAGTACCTACTGTGACACCTTAACTGCTTCATCACATTGGCTCTCATAGATGGATAGATGGTTGGTTGGTTGGATGGATGGATGGATGGATGGATGGATGGATGGATGGATGGATAGATAGATAGATAGATAGATAGATAGATAGATAGATAAAAAGATGATCCAAGACCTCTGCTTTTGATACAACACTGTAACATACTTTGTCAATTAATGCATGTAACTTTATTTTTAAAAGCAATCCCTTTAAACTTTCTGATTTTTTTTTCCCTGCTGAAATTATTTGCCTTCTACCACCCTACTACACTTTAATGAACAATAAAATATTGCTTCTAGTGAAGTGTGGGAGATATGAAGTATGTTGGAAATAATTTTTAGCATAATTGAGATACAATCTGTCAGACACAGAAAATCAGGTCCAAAGCGAAGGTCCAATTAAACTGATTTATTGCCAAACAGCCTATGTTTGAATCATCTCTCAACTAACAGGACCTGCTTGGAGTTAGATAAGAGTCCATGGAATTCAAGGGAATTTGGACTGTAACAATTCTCAGCTGGTCCCTCTTTTAACTCTGCTTCCAGGTTTTGTCACTCTTTTCTCCTCCAGTTCCTTAGCTTTAATGCTGAAGCATTGATTCCTAGCAGTGAGAATCCTAACAGTAAGAACAATTAAGCAGCAGAATGACCTTGCCTTCAAAAGTTGTGGGTGCTCCAACATTGAAGGTTTTCAAGAAGAGACTGGATGATTGTTTGTCTGAAAGAGTATAGGATTTCTTGCTTGAGCAGGGAGTTGGATTAGAAGGCTGTTAAAGTCCTTCCCAACTCTGTTATTCTGTTAAATTGGCTTGTAAAGGTGTAACTGCATGGCATGATAAGGGCCACATACAGAAGAAAAGTAACAAGTGGGGATTAAGATGAAGCTTGACTTCAGAAGTTGTTTGTTCCCCATCACTGGAGGCTTTTAAGAAAAGATTGGACAAATATGATAAAAAGATTATATATCTGTTCTTGCATATATTAACTGCAACTAGAATTGTATTTGCACAACAATGGAAAAATGATGAGATTCCGTCTGAGGGGAATGTAATTAAGAAAATATTAGAATGTGCAGAAATGGATAGACTAATGCTTGCTATTAAGGATAACGAAGAAACTGAATATTTTTTGATATGGGATATATTCTATCAATGGCTAGACAATACAAACAGAAGTTAGAAAGGAGGGCTTCTGGTGGCGCCTCCGTCGTCGGCGGTCTCTTCATGACCGCCAGCCTCCCGGTGCGTTAAGAGCCGCCGCACAGCAGGCAGGCGGCTCGAAAAACCCACTCTTTAACTTCTGGGGGTGAGGTTGAGCCCCCTGAGTCACCCCAGGAATTTTTTTCCTGTCCTGGGGAAGGCTCAGGGTGATGGCTCCCTATCCACCCCCAGAGAGGCTCCGCGCCGTGAGGGATCTCCGCTAATTAGCGGAGCTAGACGTTGTGAGCAACACCACGCTTGAATTGACAACTTAAACAAGCTGAACAAGGACTCTTCAGAAAAGCAGAATGCAAGTATGGTTTTTTTAATTGATTTTTTGGAGGAGGAGGGAAAGAAAAAGGAAGGAGAGGATGAATAGTGAAAGTGTTTTTAAGATGGTGACCGGCTCTGCTTGAAGAAAAATTGAGAGCGGAAAGTGAAAGCAGAGCTTAATGTTGAGAGATTTTAAAAATAACATTTTGTTACTGAAAATAATTAAAGAAACAAAGGCTGATTTAAACAGATTTTTCTGTTTTTTTTACTGAAGTAAGAAGAATTTCTTTGGTCTTTTTGAAAAGTAAATAATAAATCAGAAGTATGACTCCTAAACCTAAAGGAAGGGGGGGCTCCCCCATGACTCAGTTGAAGGATAAAGCAGAAATGACTCATCTGCAGGGATCTGCAGATGTGGACTTAAAAGATTTTATAACAAGATCTCTAGAGAGTGTTGTTGACAAGATAAAAAGTTCACAGAAGAATCTTGAGGAGTTGGTTTCTGGGAAATATGATCAATTAAGTCAAACTATTACCAAAGTAGCCTCAGATCTTTCACGTGTGGTGGTTGAAATGGGGAAGAAAGTGACTGAGATCAGCAGTAAGTTTGACTCCCAGATGCAAGAAATACAAGAAAAATTTCTGGAAGCTGAGGCTAAAAATCAGAACATACAGAATGATGTCATTATGCTTCAAATAAAAGCTATGGAATCAGCAATCAGATTAAGAGGTATAAGAGAAAACAAGAGAGAAAACTTAAGAACAATTTGTGCAAACGCCTTTGCAGAATTACTAAAGCTAGAAGATGAGTCAATTTTGGGTTGTACAGAGAAAGTCTACAGAGTCAACTCACGTGTAGCTAAACAAAGGAATTTGCCTAGAGACGTTGTTGTTTATCTTACTGATAAAAGATTGAGAGATGATATTTTACAAAAGTCCTACTCTGACCGAGTGCAGGTAGAAAGTATACAAATTAGTATTTTTAAAGAGTTACCACCGAAGGTCCTAAAGGACAGAAAAGAGTTTGCTTTTTTGGTCAAGGAATTGAAGAGAAGTAATATCCCATTTAGATGGGATTTACCAGTTGGTATAAGTTTTAGATACCATGGTGTGAGACATTGTTTGAATACCATTGAAAAAGTGGAATATTTTTACAAAAATATCTTTAAGGGAGTCCCGGAATATGTCAAGAATAAAAAACAAAAAAGAGAGTCTACAAAATGCAAACAGAAGGAAGAAATTCAAAGTGTGTTAAAAGAAAAAGGAGCACAAGGTGGTTGTCCAGAGGATTCTATTATGGATTTTTCAGATGAGAAAATTGAGCATCCTAGTGACCCTAGAGGGGGAGTACTGGACCTTGAACTGCTGGAGGAAGATTTAAAAAATAAAACTACAATTCGAGATGAACAGCAGCAGAGGCCCAGCGCTCCTCAAGAAATGGGGGGTGATGCTAATCAACAGGAACTAGAAGTTAATGAGGAAACTCGACTGGAAACCACAGAAGACAAATTTAAGGAGTATTGTGAATTGTTTGACGTTATAACAGAAAGCATTGAAAGATTTGGAAATAGTCAAAACTTTTAAAAAAACTTATAATCTGAGTTGGACTTATATTTGATTTACTTACTAAAATGGATTATAAAAATTTCCTAAGAAGTTTATTTTGAGGATTCGAGCTATTGTAGAATAGCTGTTAAAGTTCATCCTGAGTTGGACTGACATTAGTCTTATATATTAAAATGGATTATAAAACTTTACTATAAAGTCTATCCTGAATTGGACTTAACATCCTGAGTAAGGTCAACAGATTGCTGCAATGTTAGCAGCGATCACTGGTTACCCTATTATAGTTTTTTTTTTTTTGGAATTTATCATCTAGGAGAAGAGATTGAAATTGAAAACATCTCACAACCTGAAGGAATGAATTGAAAAGAGCGACAGGATTTGAAAGAGCTTTAAAGGAACATCTGGGAATGCGGTTTCTAGTTTGTTTTTTTTCTTCAAGGTTTGAATCTTAAGAGGAGCTGCAATGCCTACTTTTAGGTGGTACAGCATAAGCTAGTTTGAATGATTCTACCAAGAGGAGTGAATACCTTCGTGGTTGGATATTATTTATAAAAAGTCACTCAGGGGGTTTGTGTGAAGAAATGATTTATTTTGCTGATGGGGACAGCTGGAAGATGATGCTTATTGGAATTGGATTTAAGTTGGAGAAAGTATATTCAACTTCAATCAAGATGAAGAGAAGATTGAAATTTGGATTATGGAGATTGGGAAAAATGTTTTTTTTTCTTTCTGAAATAATTGTATGATTATAATTATATATGCATAATTATATATATTATATTGTATGTTTTATGTTTTTGTTTTTTAGTGAATTTTTAATGAAAAAATTCTTGTATTGTAAAACTTTTTCAATAAAAAAAAGAAGTTAGAAAGGAGGAGATATAAAAAGAGGAAATGTTAACGTGAAAGTTGTGTAAAAAGATAATGTTAAGTATTATCGTTATTATATTATTAATTTTATTCATATTATGGTGATGAATACTACAACAAACAGGTGGATTATGATTGTTTAAAAATAACTGTACCCAGATCACACATTGTTTGATGGAAATTGAAGGTTAGATTAAAAGAGTTGGAGATGTTGGAGATGTGATTGCGATGATGCTTCATATTTTCATGTATGGTGGACTTGTAAAAAAGTTAAAGCATTTTGGATAAAAAATATAGTGGATTATTCAAAATATCCTTAAAAATAGGATAAAGTTTACTCCACAGTTCTTTTTGTTGGGTATAATTACAGATTCTATGGTTATAGAGACTAAATTGATTTTGAATTTAATAACTGCAGCAAGACTGTTGGTGGTGCAGTACTGGAAGAAGGAAGATTTACCTACTATTCAAGAATGGACATTAAAAGTAGTAAACTTAGCAGAGATGGCCAAAATTTCAGCATATTTGAAGGACCACTCAAATGAGAAATATATGTTGGAATGGAGAAGATGGATCGACTATATTCAAAGCAAATATCAGACTAAAAAATTTCAAATAGTTTATGAATGAATAAAGAGATGTTATAAAGTAATTAAACTTAGCTCAGTAAAAGGGGAGTTAAAGTACAAGAGGGAGATAGGAGACTATAGTTAGTTAGCTTATGTTAGCTTATGATTGTTAAATGCTATACCCTGTATTTTGCTCGGGGAAGTAGGGAGCGGGAGGGTTGGAGGGGGGAAAGTTGGGGGGGAGGAGGGAGGGGCATGGGGAAACATTTGTAAAACTTACTAAAACTTTTCAATTAAAAAAAAAGAGTTGGAAGGGACCTTGTAGGTCATCTAGTCCAAGCAGGAGACCCTATAAATAAAACAAATAAAACATGAAAGAAGAAGAAGAAGAAGAAGAAGAAGAAGAAGAAGAAGAAGAAGAAGAAGAAGAAGAAGAAGAAGAAGAAGAAGAGGAGGAGGAGGAGGAGGAGGAGGAGGAGGAGGAGGAGGAGGAGGAGGAGGAGGAGGAGGAGGAGGAGGAGGAGGAGGAGGAGGAGGAGGAGGAGGAGGAGGAGACTGGACAGCCACTTGGCTGAAATGGTATAGAGTCTCCTGCTCAGATCTGATTGTTTGATTGGTTGGTTGGAAATTGATCCTCCAAAGTGCATAAGAAGGATTCATGGGGTAACAATGGATTGCAATATGTCATCTTGAGTGCAGATGGTTCTGCTAAACCTACCACACTATTCCCTTTCTTTTTTAACATCCCTTTTTTAAAAAAATAAAAGGATCTTCAATTTTCATTAGTAAAAGCTGTTCAGGACGAACTAAAATTCAAACTACTTACCCAGCAGCTTCATATGTTAAACGCTTCTGACACTTTACCTTCTTAACAACTAAAAAGGATATGCTGATACATCTTTTACGGTTTGATCAAAAGTCCCCATGATTAATGTTTGTTAAAACGTTGTCAGAGAGTGTTTGGCTGAAATTTAATAACAGTCCCAAGTAATCAATATATAATCTCATTGTGAATTTCAAAGCTATAAAGTTTAATGCTATCAAGAGTAGAACATTAATTGAAATGCAGGCACTACAGAATTCCATGATCTGAAGGCTTATCTAATTTAAACCCATTATCTGAAGCCAAATTCCTCTGGAGATAACTACTCAAGGCAAACGGCAGTGGGAGAACTAATATGAGGTTGTTTTGTTCCACATGATGGTTGGATCAGCCCAAAGGTAATGTCCAAATCAGCTCAGCCATGTTTTTTTCTTCGCATTCAAGAGCGTAATAATTAAAGCATTATTATTTTAAACACTTCTTCTACTTGTCAGCCAATTTTTTCCTCTTTCGTCAATGCTCTTGGAAGATGAAGGACCAAAATGCTAGACAACACAGTATCAACAGTAGAGACCTTCAAATTTCTAGGTTCTATCATATCTTGAGACCTAAAATGGACCCCTAACATCAAAAATGTCATCAAAAAAGCACAACGAAGAATGTTCTTTCTGTGCCAACTCAGGAAGCTCAAACTACCCAAAGAGCTGCTGATACAGTTCTACAGAGGAATGATTGAGTCTGTCATCTGCACCTCTATAACTGTTCTGCAACCCAACAAGACAGATAGAGACTTCAGAGGATAATTAGAACTGCAGAAAAAACAATGGCTACCATGCTGCCTTCCATTGAGGACCTGTATACTGCACAAGTCAAAAAGAGGGCTGGGAAAATATCTACAGACCTCTCGCATCCTGGACATAAATTGTTTCAACTAGTACCCTCAAAACACAGAACAACTAGATACAAGAACAGTTTTTTTTTTCCAAACACCATCGCTCTGCTAAACTAATAATTCCTTCAACACTGTCAAACTATTCACTAAATCTGTATTACTATTACTATTAATCTTCTCATTATTCCTATCACCCATCTCCTCCCATTTATGACTGTATGACTGCAACTTGTTGCTGTATCCTTACGATTCATATTGTTTCCTAGCATGAAAGATAGATAGATAGATAGATGGATAGATAGATAGGTAGGTAGGTAGGTAGGTAGGTAGGTAGGTAGAGGATAGATAATGATAGATAGATAATAACAGATAATGATAGAGAGAGAGAGAGAGAGAGAGATAGACAGACAGACAGACAGACAGACAGAATAGGCAGACAGACAAGCCTATAGTCCATGTCAACATACAGGTTCAAACACATATTACCAATAAAGTTCTAAACAAACAATTTAAAATGAGAATAGGGTAAAATACAATAGTTATAGGATAAAATACAATAATTTGATATATAAATATATAAAATAGAATAAAGCAACACAAAATTATATTCCTTTATCACCCCTGCAATCTTCCCCCAATCAGGCCCACATATGCCGATCTCAGTCGGACCATTTTAGTCAGAAATTGTGCTGTATTAAATGTTGTTTTCAGATTCTGGCTGCGCATGAGGTATGGTGTCTTAATATGGGCTTCCTACTGGGCCATACGGTTAATATGTGGATCAAAGTATTTATCTCTCGCTCCCTTATACAAACAGCAATCAAATAATATATGAGTCAGATCTTCTACCTATTCAGCTCCACAGATACATTGTATGGGATAGAATGGAGTCTCCCAAATCTAACCATTGTATCAAGCTGTTCGAATCTTGCTAGGGTAAATGACTCCCTGAGATGTTTTGGCAATTGTGATTTTAAATAGTTGTCCATTTGGAAGGTGTATTTATATTTGCTCAGCCATTTCAGACTACAAGCCTTATTAACATATGGAACTCAAAGCAGGAATACGATGATCCCTTTGCCTGGGTTGAGCAGCAAAGAAGGCAGTTTGTCTGTAGGATAGTTGAGAATAATAAACTCTCCTTCTTAGTGGCCGGAGAAGGAGAAGGACAGCGATGAAACTCTCAAGATTTTTCTGACACTGTAGTTTTTCACGCTGAGTATATTTCCAGCATTTTGCAAAGTCAGCAAAATATACGGCCTGAATACGCTCGAAGTGTTAACTCAGTGAAAGCCGGGGTTGAATTATGATAACAATTTATTTGGCTTAACGTGCCAAGACTACCAACCTTGAATACTTCTACCAAAAAGGTGCCACTTTTGCAGATTATTATTATTTTTTTTTAAAAAAGTCATAAAGTAATCCCTGTCATCTGAATTAGACTGTCATCCAAGCAAGGATTGCTTCCAAAATCCTGAAATATATCTTCCAAAACTCAATCATATAATGTAGGTGGACGAGTCCTTAAATTCAATGAGGGGGGAAAAATGGGTATGTTTTAATATATTTGATATTGTGTCCTAATTAGCTTTGCTTTCATCAGGAAAGAACGTCACATAGCTATATAAATGCAGCATTATATATTCTACAAACAAGCTCTTTTTTCTTTATTTTATATAATTGTTCTGAATCATCTTAGATAAGAATATATTACTATGCAGAGTTAACTCACAAACATTTTTTTTTCTCTAAAAAAAGATAACCATTGTCTCCTTTTCTTTACCTTATGGGGCTTGCAATTTAATATCATTGGCGCTATTTCTTGCAAGAGTCCTCTATTCTAATTCTTCATGTAATGATTTTCTCTTTTCTAAATGGCCTTTTTTTTTCACATCAAGAGAACAAACTGTAGTGTCTACCAGCTTCATATTGTGGATGCACTTTATTTATTTGTATCCTGCCTTTATTATTTGTTATAAATAACTCAGGGTGATAAACATATCCAACACATCTTCCTCCTCCCGTTTTCCCCACAACAACAACCCTGTGAGGTAGATTGAGTTGAGAGAGAGAGGGAAGGAAGGAGGGAGAGACTGACCCAAACTTCTCCAGTTGATTGTCATGCTTAAGGCAGAACTAGAACTCACAGACTCCTGGTGATTGGTCCAAAATCACCCAGCTGACTTTCATCGCTAAAACGGGACTTGAACTCACAGTCTGCTGCTTTCTAGTTGGGTGCCTTAACCACAAAATGGCTCTCAATCGAACTGACTCTTACTGTTGTCTAACAGTTGTAGTGTTACTGGGCATGATGAGGTATGAGAGAAAATGACTTAGAGCAGTGATGGCGAACCTATGGCACGCGTGCTGGAAATGGCATGCAGAGCCATCTCTCCGGGCATGCCAGCCGTTACCTGTTGCTCTTACGGGTTCCGGCAGACATATGTGTACCGACCAGCTGGTCTTCATGCACACATGCATGCCACAAACAGGAAGACCAGGTGACCAGCCCACATGTGCATGCTGGAAATTGGAAGCTCGGCTTCCCGGCGTGTGCATGCACATTGGATAGTTGCTCTTCCGGTTTCCGGCGTGTACACACACATGCTCCCATTTTGGCATTTGGTGCCGAAAAGATTCGCCAACACTGACTTAGAGGCACTCACAGAGGACAAATAAACAAACCATAACCCATGAGATTGGAACTGTTTTTGACTGCTGAATTAAAATTACAGGCAGTGCCTACATGTAATAGGAATAGAATAAGCAAAATTCAACCTCTGCCATATCACTAAAATTAGAGGACAGTCATCTAGGTACAGTCATCTAGCTACAATGGGTGTAATAGGTGTCAACAAAGACCCTGAATTATAACTGGAACCCAGGGATAACCAAACCAGCTTGCAGAGCAAGGATGCTATTCAAGAAAAATGGAGAATAGTCGTAACTACTTATGCCCTTGAATTCTGCACTGAGTCTAGATTTCATATGGTCTTATCATTCAATCATGGATGATTTTCCCTACACAAGTCATGGGTAATTCATTGTACAAACACTCTATGGACATTCATTCCTTAATCAGAATAGAGCTGGAAGAGACATTGGAGATCTTCTAATCAAGCCCCCTGCTCAACCGTATACAATTACTGACAAATGGCTGTCCATTTGAAGAAGCACCCACAACTTCTGAAGGCAAGCTACTCCACTGGTTAGTTGTCCTCACTGTTAGGAAGTTTCTCTTTAATTCCAGTTAGGAAGTGTCTCTCTTTCATTAGCTTCCATCCATTGATTCCGTGGGCATATTAAATGAGAACATCGTTATATCTGCACTAGAAAGATCTATTAGTTCAATTTTGGGCTTCACAGAATCATTTTAAAAAGGAAGAAACTTGTCCTAGAGCCTCAATATCGTAAGAGGCACCTCTTTGGCACACCTTAATATCTTCTATTCCAGTGTTTCTCAATTTTGGCAACTTTAAGTTGTGTGGACTTCAACTCCCAGAATTCCCCAGTCAGCTGGGAGATGAAATCTACATATCTTCAAGCTGAGAAACACTGGTCTATTCTATCTCAGAGAGGAGAGGATTCCCACCAGCAAGATCTAGTATTTTTGCCATCCATATTTTAGAAGGTAGGTTTACCAATGTTTCATCATCCAGATCTTGTGTGGCCTGATTGGGTTGGAACAACTAAGACTGGTGTTCCTGTGTTACTGCTTAAAACCTAAATTCTGAATTTTTTTTTTAACAAATCATTAAAATGGGACACAGTGGCTCAGTGGCTAAGACACTGAGCTTGTGGATCGAAAGGTCGGCAGTTCAGTGGTTCGGATCCCTAGTGCCGCATAATGGGGTGAGTTCCCGTTCCTTGTCCCAACTTCTGCCAACCTAGCAGTTCGAAAGCATGTAAAAAATGCAAGTAGAAAAATAGGGACCACCTTTGGTGGGAAGGGAACAGGGTTCTGTGTGCCTTTGGTGTTTAGTCATGCTGGCCACATGACCATGGAGACGTCTTCGGACAACGCTGGCTCTTCAGCTTTGAAACGGAGATGAGCACTGCCCCCTAGAGTCAGGAACGATTAGCACATGTGTGCGAGGGGAACCTTTACCTTTATACACATTAAAGGTGAATACCTCTTGCTATTTGATTTTTTTTTTCTTTAGAAGTATCTAGGAAGGTTGCCAAATTTGCTGAATTGAATTGCTGTAAGAAGGTTCCAGGTTTCATATTGGACATTTTTATTGGTTGATTTATTCCTGCTTGGACAGATTACATAATTTTTTTTTTTTTTTGGTAACTCTTTGGCTCTTACTAAATTAACCTTTTATTTTGATTTTTATGAGATTGTGTTGTACTAGTTTAATCTTTCAACTGTAAATAAACTGCAAATAAACTGTAAATAAATAAATTAATTAATTAATAAGGATTTAACCTTACAGGAATGCAGATTGCAGTGCAATGTTCAAAAAAAAAAAGTTTTGTAAAGTTAAGGACAATTTGATAGTAGAATCAAAGGGCTAAGAAGGGGAGGATCCACCATTGGATAACTTAAACAGACTGGATATATTTGAAGTTGGGATATTTGGAATTTTGCATTGAACATGGATTCAGTGGTGTAATGATCACTTCCAACTGTATGACTATCAGGGAAGGAGAGATCTGCCCAACTATGACAAACGCTAGGAGAATATGGAACAGTTACAAAAAAAAAAAAAAAAAAAAAAAGGAAAGTAGAAAGATACAGTAAGAAAAGGGACTCAAAACCTTTTGGAAAAAGTTCAGAGAACAGCAACTAAGAAGATCAAAGGCCTGGAGACAAAAACCAGTGGTGAAATCCTGCCAGTTCTGTCTGGCTTGCGTGAACCACTAATGAAGGTGGTGTGTGGTTCGGCGAATCAGTAGTGACAGAAGCGCAAAGCTCCACCCACCTGCCTGGACGTCATTACTTCTTGGTTTTAACCCATTTTTGACCCACTGTGCATGCACAGAAGGCTTTGTGCATGCGCAGAGAATCAAAAATTGGATGTGATGATGGCACGTGGACTTCCAAACTGGTAGGGAAGGTAAGTAGATTTCACCCCTGACTAAAACATAGGAAGAATGGCTGCAGGTTTCAGGTCTGGCTAGTCTAAAGAAGAGAAGAATTACATGACAGTATTTCACTATTTGAGGGCTGCCACAAAGAAGAGTGGGTCAAATTATTCTCCAAAGCACCTGAAGGCAGGACAAGAAGCAATGGTTGGAAACTGATGAAAGAGAGAAGAAACCTGGAATTAAGGAGAAACTTCCTAACAGTGAGGACAATTAACCAGTGGAAGAGCTGGCCTCCAGAAATTGTGGGTGCTTCATCACTGGTGTTTTTTAAGAAGAGACTGGACAGTCACTTGTCTGAAATGGTTCTCCTGCTTGAGCAGGGGGCTGGACTAGAAGACCTCCAAGGTCCCTTTCAGCTCTATTCTACTCGACTCTTCTCTTCTCTTCTCTTCTCTTCTCTTCTATTCTATTCTATTCTATTCTATTCTATTCTATTCTATTCTATTCTATTCTATTCTATTCTAAAAAAACTTTGCCTTGATTGGGTTAGTATAAGTTGCAAGACGGAGGACTTGACAAGATTTCAAGATTCCGTTACAATATGCACACCACATTAAAGTGCTTTCAAAGACTCTTAGCAACCCCCGTTTCCTGACCTTGTCTTTCTTGAAGAGCTTGCATCAATGTTGAAAGCCTTTCAAATAACCTCTTTGTGTTATTTTATACGTAACCTGTTTAGGGTGCGTGTGTGTTTGAATTTCTTTCTCATGCTTTTTTTTTTTTTTTACTTTCCCAGAATTGATTAAAAAAAAAATTCTGCATACGTCTGACATGCTGTCATACTGACTAACTCTACATTAATAAAACATCATTTCTGTGAAAAGCAAAACCTTGCTGGTGCTCCCAGGAGTTATTGCCAGCCAATGGTGATTCCCTGATCTTTTTAGCGTCTGAACTAAATCTGGTTTCCTACCAGTGTGATATTTCATGTTTCCACTTGCTATATGTAAGTTGCACCTTCCTACTGACTATTAACAATGAGCTGAAAAAATTAAAAAAAAAAAAAACCAATGAGCTGAAGACTTCAGTAGCTAGGAGTGGCATTATTATAAGTTGTATGTTAAGATTTATGATGAATGTATTTTTATAATGACTATGATCATGATTTATCACTTATAGCTTTATGTACAATGAGATCTTATGCACTGAAGACAAATTATGTGTGTGTCCTTGGCCAATAAAGAAATTGTGTTCTGTTCTGTTCTGTTCTGTTCTGTTCTGTTCGGTTCGGTTCGGTTCAGTTCAATTCGACTCGACTCGACTCGACTCGACTCTACTCTACTCTGCATCATATCCCATGCCATGCCATGCCTGCCATCCCGTTCTGTTCTATTCTATTTTACTCCTACTCTACTCTACTCTACTCTACTCTACTCTACTCTACTCTACTCTACCCTACCCTACCCTACCCTACCCTACCCTACCCTACCCTACCCTACCCTACCCTACCTTACCCTACTCCTATTCTATTCTATTCTATTCTATTCTATTCTATTCTATTCTATTCTATTCTATTCTATTCTATTCTATTCTATTCTATTCTATTCTACTCTATTCCATTCCATTCCATTCCATTCCATTCCATTCCATTCCATTCAAATTATTAAACATGTGTGGTAATGTGGATAAAGTTGGACCAGGTATATCTAGTTTAATAAAAAGAAGGACTACAGGTGACATGGTAGCAGTGTTCCAATATCTAATAGGCACCTACAAAGATGAGGAGGGTTCAAACTAATATCCAAAGCACCTGAAGGCAGGACAAGAAACAATGGATGGAAACTAGCCAAGGAAAGAAGCGACCTAGAACTAAGGAAAAATTTCCTGACAGAACAATTCATCAGTGGAACAACTTGCCTCTTGGAGTTGTGGGATCTCCATCACTGGAGGTTTTTAAGAAGAGATTGGAGAACCATTTGTCTGAAATGTATAGGATTTCCTCCCTGAGCAGGGTGTTGGACTAGAAGACCTCAAAGGTCCAGTCCATCTCATTTTTTTCTCCATTATTCTTGTTTACCTACCATGCTATTGTGTTGCTGCTTTATTCATTTATTAGATTTTTCACTGCATTGTTTATTTATGAGATTTGTATCTTACCTTTCTTTTTTTTTTTTTTCAGGAGTCCAAAAAGATATATACAGAATGTTCCCCTCCTCTTATTTTCCCCTTCCAAAAATCAGCATGGAAAGTTCAGAGGGTTTGGAGAATAAACTGGCCCAGAATGAATTTGTGAAGGTGAGGGGATATTCAGTTCTTGCTACTCCTATTTCAACCTCTAATTAAGAGAGTACACTGATTTTCTTTAGTGCAACATCAGCTGGCCAATTAGAACATGTGTGTGTGTGTGTGTGTGTGTGTGTGTGTGTGTGTGTTTGCTTGTTTGTTTGTTTGTTTTTAAATAGCAATAGCACTTACCCTGTTTCCCCAAAAATAAGACCCAGCTGGAAAATAAGTATGATTATAAGTATGAAAATAGTATGATTTTTCAGGATGCTCGTAACATAAGTCCTACCCCCCAAAATAAGCCCCAGTTAAGATTGCAGCCAGATAGATGCATTTAGTACCATATTTCCCCCAAAATAAGACCTAACCAGAAAACGCCCTAATGTGTCTTTTGGAGCAAAAATTAATATAAGACCCAATCTTATTTTGGGGAAAACACAGTAGACTTATATACTGCTTCATAGCAGTATAGTGGTACAGCAGTACAGCTCTCTCTAAGTGGTTTACAAAGCCAGCATATTGCCCCCCAACAGTATGGGTGGGTCCCATTTATTTAATCTCTCTATTGATTGGGAAAGTGTGCATTTGTTAAGTTTTTTATGAAAATGTGAAATCAAATCAAAGAAATAAAAGAAAAATATTTCCCCTCCCGAGTCACATTGTTGTCCAGATACCAAATCATTTTAGTATATGCTGGCATCTAAACAAGCTTGATGTGATTGCAAAGACTGGACACTTATTGGACTTTCGATTCCTGACCTCAGCTAACAATCTAAAACTGGCTATAAATTGTCACTTTCAGGGTTTTTTTCCTACTCGGAGGGGCAAAGAAAATGCCTACCTTGCACTTTTCAGCAATACATTCTTTAAAAAGTCAATTTCACCTTTTGGCAGCCCTAAAGGAATCTACATGACTTTAAGTGTAATGGCTCACAATAAAGGAGATAGGCTTTTTTTTCCCCTCTCCTCTCCTCTATTTTTTCTTTATAAGGTCTGGTTTTTAATAATACAAAAGGAAACTACTAGGAGGAGGAAGAAAGGGAAAAAAAAAAACATAATAGTGCAGTTGTTTCTTGGCCCCCGAAAGGAACAGTTTCCCTTGTTTAAGGTTAACTTAAAAATTGCAATACAGCACAATGAAAATTGGAGGAAAAAATAAATAAAACTCTTGCTTCACTCCTGCTGAAGCATCAAAATGGGTACAAATAGTTAACACCGCCTTGCAAAGCCACCTTGGCATTATAGCATTCATTTTCCGACTTTCTCGCTTCAGGAGAAGTTATAAATACATGCATATTGTATACACACATACATATTTATTCGCTCCTAAAAGTGACAAACTGATTTTTATAAGGAGGGAAGGAAGGGAATCAAATAAAATATCCCTCGCTGGTATGGCCAGAATATTGCATATTGCAGACAAAGGGGGAGGGGAAAGGACAGGGATACAATGGCAGTCTTCCAAGACGTAGAGAGAAGAAGGGGTCAAGAAGAGAGGATCAGCTAATTCTCCAAAGCACCAAACTTGGGCCCATCCTGGGGGCTGGGAAAAGCTTGGACAAGGACTCTGCATCAGAGGCAGAGAGGAGGCCAAGGCCATCTGGTAGTTCTTTGCTACCTCCAGACTCTGGACATCAGGGAGGCAGAAGAACAGCGGGAAGCTGTTCCCAGTATGCATGTGTGCAGAGTTGCCAGACGACAAGAACTATTAAAAAAACAGGGTCGACTTGGAAGTAAGTCTTGGAAATGATTGACCCCTCCCATAAGACGTAAAAGAAGAGCAAACGGGACGTGAGCTTTTGCAGGAAGCAATTAGTTCATTTGGCCGATTCAAGATTTGAAAATTCTGTTTGTGACTCTGTGCCAAGTTTGGCCTTGCCCTGCACCTGGAAATTAGCTCTCTGGCAGTGTTCCACATGAGACAGATGGGTGTTGATAACCTTCCTCTGAAAGACTGTTTATCAAGCCTTGCAGACTGTAAATGAAAATAATTTACAGTTGTTGTTATTATTATTATTATTATTATTATTATTATTATTATTATTATTATTATTATTATTATTTATTGAATTTATATACCGCCCTTCTCCTTGCAGACTCAGGGCGGTGAACAGCCAGATAAAAATACAATATACAAAAGTTAAAAATCTTTAAAACCCATATAAACTTTGGCTGACAGTTAAAAACAATTTAAATATTTAAAAAACAACAACCCTAAAACACTAAAAATATTAAAATTCAACGGGGATCAGGCTAGACCGGCGAGCTGGAAAAGATACGTTTTCAGGGCCCGACGAAAAGTCCGGAGGTCGGGGATCGTTCTCAGTTCTGGAGGAAGATCATTCCAGAGGGTAGGGGCTGCCACAGAGAAGGCTCTCCCCCTGGGGGTCGCCAGCCGGCATTGTCTGGCTGACGGCACCCTGAGGAGGCCCTCTCTGTGGGAGCGAACCGGCCGGTGGGAGGCAATTGGCGGCAGAAGGCGGTCCTGTAAGTACCCTGGTCCTAAGCCATGGAGCGCTTTAAAGGTGATCACCAACACCTTGAAACGCACCCGGAAGTCCACCAGCAACCAATGCAGCTCGCGCAGGAGAGATGTCACATGGGAGCGTCCCGTCGCTCCCATAATCCCCCGCGCGGCCGCATTCTGCACCAGTTGGAGCCTCCGGGTGCACCCCAAGGGGAGCCCCATGTAGAGAGCATTACAGTAGTCCAGGCGAGAGGTGACAAGCGCCTGAGTGACTGTGCGTAGGGAGTCCCGATCTAGAAAGGGCCGCAACTGGCGTATCAGGCGAATCTGATAAAAAGCCCCCCTGGCCACAGCTGTCGTGTGATCCTCTAAAGACAGCCGTGGATCCAGGAGGACGCCCAAGTTGCGAACCCTTTCCGTGGGGGCCAACGATTCACCCCCAATAACCAGTGATGGTGTCAGCTGGCTATATCGGGACGCCGGCAGCCACAGCCACTCGGTCTTGGAGTTGTATAAATAAAAGAGGTTTTGTGGGACTAAGACTTTGCTTCATGTTTTCTAAGGAAGCCTAATCCAAAACAGTTAAAGAGACATCCAATTAGATGTCTCTTTAACTCCTTAGAATTAAGGAGAAATTTCTTGACAACAGGAACAATTATCCAGTGGAACGACTTGCCTTCAGACGGTGAGATGGTGCTCCATCACTGGAGGTTTTAAGAAGAGACTGGACAGCCATTTGTCTGGAATAGTATTGGGTTTCCTGCTTGAGCCGGGGTTTGAATTAGAAGACTTCCAAGATCCCTTCCAGCTCTGTTATTCTGTGCATTCTAAAATCTACCTTATGAGGTTTGTATCTCTTTGTTGAAATTCCTTCTTTTCTCTGGTAATGTTTAGTTTGAGAATATCTGGAAAGAGAGTAGGTGCAGACCGACTGTTCTGTCCCCCTTCCCCACACAGGCAAACACACAACCAGGCACGCCTGCCAAGGTTTTATTAAGCAATCGACTAGAAACCCTTGCAGATAAGAGTTTTGGCAGTAAACTGTGAAATGCCTGCCAAGTCAGTTTTCACTCACAGTCAGCAAGAGAGAGTTTATCCTCAGTCTGGTTCAGTAGCAAAAAGTAATCCACAAAGCAAGAGTTAGCCAAGGTCCAATCCAAATACGCACAAGCCAGATTTCAGGTAACGCGATGTGACTCTCAGGTTTTCAACTTTGACCATCACAAAGCCTGAAGAGCAATCACACCCACTTTTATTCCTTGTGGGGTGTGGCTTAGTGACTCAGCTCAATCTCTGGTCCTCCCACATCTCTTTTGCTGCTGTGCACGCTTCTCCCTCTGATGCTGCCTGGGATCAAGCCAGGATTCATCATCCTCACTCCCTATCTGTTTTTGTTCCAATATGCTTTCCTCCTGGCATATCCCAGGCTGTTCCTCTTGGTCTTCGGATGGAACCTGAGGCATTGCCAGAAAAGAGAGTCCTGGAGAGGGAGGCCTTATCAGTTCCTCCTCATCACCTTCTGAGTCCTCTTCCTCTGTTAGGACAGGCTCAGGAGTCAGGGTCACAACACGGACATAAACAGAGGTACAAATAAACTAGAGGATCTCCAAGGTCCCTTTCAACGAACCAATTCCGTTGTATACATGATGTACAATGACAGTAAAGGCTTTGGATTTTCAACCATGTTATTCTATCTTCCATGTTCCATTAGAGCAAGAATGCAGATGGGAACAATATCCCTCTTTGCTTTGAGGCATAGGTGGAAGGAATGGGATGCATGTGGGAAAATATGGAAGAAAAGTGACACTTGCTTTTTAAAAACAATGGATGGAAACTAATCAAGGAGACAAGCAACCTGGAACTAAGGAGAAATTTCCTGACCGTTAGAACAACCTGCCTCCAGAAGTTGTGAATGCTCCAACCCTGGAAGTTTTTTAAGAAGGAATTGGGCAACCATTAGTCTGAAATAGGATAGGGTTTCATTGCCTGAGCAAGAGGTTGGAATGGAAGCCCTCCAAGGTCTCTTCCAACTCTGTTATTCTGTTCCATTAAAGAATGTTTACTGTAAATAGGCTGTGTTGGAAATAGACAAGCCCAGAAATCCAATTTTTTACTACTGGTTCTGTGGGTGTGGTGTTGCTTGGTGGGTGTGGCAGAGGAAGGATACTGCAAAATCTCCATTCTCACCCCACTCCAGGGGAAGGATACTGCAAAGTCTCCATTCTCACCCCACTCCAGGGGAAGGATACTGCAAAATCTCCATTCCCACCCCACTCTGGGGCCAGGCAGAGGTGGTATTTGCCATTTCTCCAAACTACTCAAAATTTCTGCTACCAGTTCTCCAGAACCTGTCAGAACCTGCTGGATTTCACCCCTGGACAAGTCCCTTTTTAAGGATCTTGGACCTACGCCTTTAAATGCAAAGAAAAATACAATCTATATTCTTTATTCTAAACTCATTCCATGCCTTCTGCAGAAGCTCCCTCCTTTCTCCCGGCTTCTCCCAGCCTGATCAAGAATTCTGAGCAGACAAACTCGAATTCAAACGTGGTGCTTAAATAATATCCACCCAAAGTGGTGTTGGTGGGAATACGCAGGAGATAATTAGCAAGTCTTTTTTAACATTTCTACATGGGTTTTCTGGGAGAGTGGAATATGTATGCCATATTCCCCACCATCACAGTAATTAAGGTTTCCAACCAGTTAACAGCTTGGTTGGAATTATTTTATAACTAACAACCAAACATGTGAAACTGACTTCTGTGAATAAAAAAGAAAAATCCATTATGGCTTCTGAAACTTTTTGCAACACAGATGGAGATTTCTCTGTACCACTTCGTTCTTTTTCCCACTTTTTTTCTTTTCTGGCCCTCGGAAGAGGCCGTTTTCCTTCTTTTAACTTCTTCTAGCCACTTACAAACACAGGCGGGCTCGGGACCTTTACGATGCAAGGAGGGGTAGCTCTCTCTGGAAGACAGGCGGTACATAAATGCCATAAAGATGCTAATTTAATGAAAGTGCAATCAACCCATCCAAAACAACCCTAAGTAGAGTTAAAGTTGGTATGAGATGGGGATGAGATGGATGAGATGGGGAGGATGGGAAGAGAGTTGTTTCAACAAACAGGGAACTTACTACCGTATTTTCCTGAAAATATGACCCTGTCTTATATTTTTTTGAACCCTAAAATAAGTGCTTGACCTTATTGTTATGCACTCAAAAGCCCTCAGAAGGGCTTATTATCAGTGGATGTCTTATTTTGGGGGAAACAGGGTAGTCAGAATAGTTGGAAGGAATCTTGGGGGTCTTCTATCTACTCCAACCTCGCTTAGAAACACAGGCGGGCTCGGGAGCTTTACGATGCAAGGAGGGGCAGCTCTCTCCTGAAGACAGGCAGTACAGAAATGCTATAAACATGCTAATTTAATGAACATGCAATCAACCCATCCAAAACAACCCTAGGTAGAGTTAATGTGGATGAGATGGGGAGGATGGGAAGAGGATTGTTTCAACAAACAGGGAATGTATTAGTTGAAATAGTTGGAAGGGACCTTGGAGATCTTCTACCTATCTACTCCAACTTCTTGCTCAACCAGGAAGGCCTCTACCATTTCAGACAAATGGTTGTCCAATCATTTGGTGGTCCACACTATAAAAAAAAAAGATGTTGAGACTGTATAAAAAGTGCAGAGGAGAGCAACCAGGATGATTAGGGGACTGGAGGCTAAAAAATATGATGAACAGTTGCAGAAATTGGGCCTGGCTAGTCTAATGAAGAGAAGGACCAGGGGAGACACGATAGCAGTCTTCCAATATTTGAGGGGCTGCCACAGAGAGGAGGGGGTCAAGCTATTTTCCAAGGCACTCGAAGGCCAAACAAGGAATAATGGATGGAAACTGAACAAGGAGAGATTCAACCTGGAAATAAGGAGGCATTTTCTGACAGTGATTACAATCAACCCATGGAATAGAAGTTGCCTTCAGAAGTTGTGGGAGCTTCATCACTGGAAGCTTTCAAGGGAAGATTGGACTGCAATTTCTCCAGGATCGTGTAGGGTCTCCTGCTTGGGTGTGGGGTTGGACTAGATGACCTCCAACTCCAACAAGGTCCCTTCCAACTCTGTTAAACTATGTAATCTCTTCTTAAAAGATTGGAGCAGTATTGGAGCACCTTCTGGAAGCAAACCTTTCCACTGATTAATTTTTCTGTCAGGAAAATTCTCCTTAGTTCTAGGTTGGTTCTCTACTTGATTAGTTTATATCCATCCATTTTTCATAGGAGAAGAGCCTTGTCAGTCTATGGTGGGGGAAAAAATCAGAAAAAGACAAGAACATAGGATAATAAGCTCGGAAGGGACCTTGGAGATCTTCTAGTCTAACCCCCTGCTCAAGCAGGAGACCCTATCCCAATTCAGGCAAATATCCGTCCAGACTCTTCTTGAAAACCTCCAAAGATGGAGCATCCATAGCTTTGAGAAATAAGCCTAGTATCACTTTTTTGAATGAACTTGTTTTATTCGAAGGAAAAAGTTTTTCTGAGCTGCAGAAGCGAAAAATTAATATTTTTATTGAAAAAGATGCTGCCAAAGATTCTTCCTGATTTAGGGCAAGCATGGACATCCTAGAAGTCTTACCCAAGGTCAGCTGGTTCAGCCCAGCCCATTTCCACAGAGCAGAAAATTGCACAGAATAAAAACTACACCACCATATTGTTTCAATCTGCAGGGGCGATGTCTTGTTTTGATTTCTGTTTCAGAAAGAAAATCTTCACTCTGCCACCAACTCGTGAAACTAAATGAACAATTCCTGATTTTAACATCTGAAATGTTAAATGAAGACAGGTTTTAAACCTGCGTCTCAGGGGTGAAATTCAGCAGGTGCTGGAGAATTGGTAGCGGAAATTTTGAGCAGTTCAGAGAACTGGCAGTGGAAATTTTGAGTAGTTCAGAGAACCAGCAAATATGTACCACCTCTGGCTGGCCCCAGAATGGGGGGGGGGAATGGAGATTTTGCAATATCCTTCCCCCAGGAGTGGGGAGGGAGTGGGGATTTTGCAGTATCCTTCCCTGCCACACCCACCAAGTCCACAGAACCAGTAAGGAAAAATTTTGAATTCCACCCCTGCTGCGTCTGCAATGGTTAACATGAGTAAGAACTGGAAAAGCAAAGATATTGATATAAATGCTAAAAAAAAAAAAAAAAAAAAAAGCAGGCTAGTTAAAGCAAGAGTCTTCCCTATAATGATGTATGGGTGGGAGAGTTGAACACTAAGAATGGCTGATCGAAGAAGAATTGACGCCTGCGAACTGTGGGGTGGCATAAATTACTGAATATACCATGGACAGCCGGAGTAACTAACAGAGAGGTGTAAAATCATATAAAACCAGACACATAAACAAGAAGCTAATATCACGTCTGATTTACTTTGGCCGTGTGAGGTGTGTGTATTCATTGGAGAAGGAAATGTTGATAGGAATAGTAAGTAGAGAAAGAAGAAGAGGCAAGCAAAGAACACGCTGGCATGATAACATCTAATCTGGTGCCACATCGAACATGCAACAATTGAACGGAGCTGTGTTTCACCAGGTAGCCTTGATAGCATGTGGCTATAATGTCACCAAGAATCAGACATGGTGAAATCAGGGGTGGGCTGCTGGGGGTTTGCAGGGGTTCGGGAGAACCTCTAGCTAAGATTCTGTGCAGTTCAGAGAACACCGCCCGCCCTGCTCCTCCTAGGAGTCCCTATTTTTGATGCAAGTAAGTGCAGGGCGTTTGGGAGCGTGAAAAAGGGGCCTGCTGGAAATCCTGAAATGTGCCCATTTCCAGCCCCCGGAAGGCCTCCAGAGCCTGGGGAGGCCATTTTCACCCTCCTGGAGGCTCGAGGAAAGCCTCCGGAGCTGGAGAGGGCAAAAAGGGTCCCCCTGCCATGGTGCAGAGGATGACTAGGCCAGGCTCACCATGGCCACACCCATCCAGCAACTGGGCAGAGAACCCCTTGCTAAATGTTTTGAAGACCACCCTTGGATTAAATAGTTAAAAACCACCATAACATTTTAATATTGTTTTCGAAGAATCCAGAGTGAGCATGGTGGGTGTGGCCTAGTCGGCTTCCTGAACTATGGCGGGGGGAGGTGGCTTTCCTCAAACCTCCAAGAGGGCAAAAATGGCCTCCACAGGCTCCGGAGGCCCTCGCAGCACTACTTTAGTGCAACAGGTTTTCTTAACATGTTTTTAAAATGCCTATGAATTTCCACCAGACTAAAACAAGCCTGATGTCAGCACTTCAAGCTGCATTTACTCTAGTGCTGACATAAGAAGGAGAAGCAGAGGTGTCTGGAAAGGGATGTTTGACTTTTCACCTACTTATTTTCCCTGGAGATAACATCCCCTAGGAGATGGGATGGGAGGGGGAAATTCCTTTGAGCTGGAGCAGTAGATTAGGGGTAGAGTGACTTGGAAGATGGCCAATGAGTGCAGAGGAGTGGGGGAAGGAAAGGGAGGGTTTTTGGGTTGGAAGTCAGTGTTGGCTACGATGTGTTGGAGTTAGAATGTTGTGCTTAATAAATGAGAGTTTTTCATCAAAGACTTTGTTTGAAATGCAATTTATTTGAGACAACTTCGAAACCTGACACCTTACTTCCATTAGCATTGTAGGATATTTGTATTTTATCATGAAATAGCAATGAATGTGCAAACTATCAGAGCTCCTTTAGTTTTCTCAGGTCTGTGTCTCACTGACATCACGAAGAAAAAAACTACTCTAAAGAATCTGTTTGATGCTCCAGTGAAAATATTACAGCACAAACACAATAATGTAAAGGTAAAGGTTCCC
Organism: Masticophis lateralis; assembly: GCA_030761175.1. Taxonomy (NCBI): domain Eukaryota; kingdom Metazoa; phylum Chordata; class Lepidosauria; order Squamata; family Colubridae; genus Masticophis; species Masticophis lateralis. Next base: position 14,989,980 of record JAUDYJ010000013.1, on the reverse strand, counting down.
CTCGCACATATGTGCTAGTCAATCCTGACTCTAGGGGGTGGTGTTCATCTCTGTTTCAAAGCTGAAGAGCCAGCACTGTCCGAAGACGTCTCCATGGTCATGTGGCTGGCATGACTCAACACCAAAGGCACACGGAACGCTGTTACTTTCCCACCAAAGGTGGTCCCTATTTTTCTACTTGCATTTTTAATATGCTTTTCAAACTGCTATGTTGGCAGAAGCTGGGACAAATCACGAGAGCTCAACCCGTTACGCGGCGCTAGGGATTCGAACTGCTGAACTGCCAATCTTTTGATCAACAAGCTCAGTGTCTTGGCCACTCAGCCACCACATCCCCTACAATAGGAAGACAATAGGAAGATTGAATCCCAGTATGTACGATACCTCTGATTGAAATAGCCATGCATACATTCCAAAACGGAAGCACTAAATTGGTGTTAATTAAAACATAGATGCCTGCTGTTTACACTCAAGTGCATTCATTAATATTAAAAAAAAATGGGACTGGAGAGGTACTAGGGAGATCCAAATTTGAGTCTACCTCAGGTTCATGGGTTACTCTGGAAAATAGGATTTTCATTGAAGCAAACAAGGACATACAAACTATAGCATGATGCAAATTACAAATTATTTATCTACTTGTGTGATGACACACTGCACGACAAGATAAACAACAGGATCTGCCTCATGAGATCACAGCAAACCTTTAGTCTTTTGGGGGCAAATTCTTGGCTTCTCCTGGACACCCATGTGTGCAGCCATAATCCCCCAGGCTTCTGGACTGCAAACACTAGCAATGATAATGAGAGGAACACATTTCTGCAATCCATCGCATAAAAGGTAAAGATAAAAGTTTCTCTCACACATATGTGCTCATCATTCCCGACTCTAGGGGACGGTGCTCATCTCCATTTCAAAGCCGAAGAGCCAGTGCTGTCTGATGACAACTCTGTGGTCATGTGGCCAGCAGGACTCAATGCCGAAGGCACAGGGAATGCTGTTCCCTTCCCACCAAAGGTGGTCCCTATTTTTCTACTTGCATTTTTTATGTGCTTTCGAACTGCTAGGTTGGCAGAAGCTGGGATAAGTAACGGGAGCTCACCCCGTTATGCGGCACAAGGGATTTGAAGTGCTGAACTGCCAACCTTTCTGATCAACAAGCTTGGCATCTTAGCCACTGAACCACCATGTCCAACATAACCCAGGAATATCTTTAATTCTATAGGTATTCCTAATAGTTCTTGAGATCCTGAAGACATAAGCCAAAGCAATTATTGTACCCTTAGAAGTAGAAATCCTGAAAATTTAACATTTTATCCAAAGTATAGAGTACAGACTTACACCTTTCTGTAACAATTATAGTCAACAGTTATGTTCTTTTTTTTTTTTTAGGTCAACATCTATTCTTGAGGATTCCATGCAGCTTTCTTAAAAACAAAATGAAGTTTGCCGTTGCCTTTTTCTAAGCTTTTTGAGATCCACCAAGGTTGTTAGATGCTACAACAACTGACATTCATTCTTATCTAGCACCCAATTAGTGCTGACTGTCAATGGACTAGAGTCTTGTGTATTGGCTTGAGCAATAAATCTTCTTAACTGGAAATGAATGGGAGATCCTGATTATTATGTTTTTTTTTTCTTGCCCAATGCTCTTTTACATAACTTCATAAACTAAATGCTAAAATCCATGAGATTTTGCCAACTTTTTTATATTAGTTTGAAAAAAAACATGTCCAAAGCATTCTTTACCCATCAATTGTAATGAGAATAATACTGAGAATAATTGGGTGAGGGGAAAAAAAAATAAATTCAGACCAGCACTAATTTCAAACAATCCAGCATTGTGCAGAAAAGAGATAAAAGGCACAATTCTGAATCCCCAAGAAAGAGGGAAGCATCGCCTTGTCATCATTTTGAATACTTGAGCACTTAGCAGGTCACAGTATTGACTTCCTTATTCTGAATTCCCTACCTATTTCTGATCCGTTCTTGCCAGAGTTCTCACGGAACGATCACACTCATTAAATCAGCTAGCATCAACCAATAATGTCAGCATTGTTAAGAGTTCTGGATGGCATCCAGTGCTTATTTCATTGGGTCACTGTAAAGGATTAATCAATAATTTTTTATACTGCCCAATTCTAAAGTATTTTAGTGGTAAAACAGAGCAGTCTGGGGGAAAATGCAAAGCTTCCCCCCACCCTCTCTTTTTTGTAAAACAATTTCCTACCTTTTACACAAAATATATAAAAGTTTTTTTTTAAGTTAAGTTTAGCAAAGCAGGTTACAGTTACAAATGCACCCCCCTAGTTACAAACATTGTAATAATGTTTTATTTATTATGGAATGAGCATGAGTACTGCTACTTTTCCTTGTGTGATCTCAAACGTCTTTTTTTCAAGAATAGAATAGAATAGAATAGAATAGAATAGAATAGAATAGAATAGAATAGAATAGAATAGAATAGAATAGAATGAGACCTTGGAGATCTTAGAGTAGTAGAGTAGAATAGAGTAGAGTAGAATAGAATAGAACAGAACAGAACAGAACAGAACAGAACAGAACAGAACAGAACAGAACAGAACAGAACAGAACAGAACAGAACAGAACAGAACAGAACAGAATAGAATAGAAGCCAGACCCAAATCCTGAAGCTGTTGTTCAGATGTTTTAGTCCCCAGGCCTTTGATTATCTTAGTCGCTCTTCTCTGAACTTTTTCCAAAGTCTTAACATCTACTTTTGTAGTATGGTAACCAAAATTGGTTGCAGTATTCCCGGTGGGGTCTTAATGTTCCTAACAAATGTGTCAGTACGTAAACAATTTCTGAATTCTTAGAGATGTATTCCAGGGGTGGGTTCTACTTACTTTTACTACCGGTTCGCAACGGGGCCGCATATGTGTGCTCACTTCGCTCATGTGTGTGTGCTCTCTTCTGTACAAGCACAGTAGCTTCTGTGCATGTGCAGAAGCATTTTGATGACGTCAGGGTCGGTGGGAGGAGCCTCCTGTGGGTTTTACTACCGGTTCTATAGAACCGATGCGAACCGGGGGCAATCCACCCCTGATGTATTCTCATTGTAACTAGAGGGGATATATTTATGGAGGTTAATTTACACAATTCTCTTTACTTTCAAAGGGGAGCAAGGGCTGCAGTCTTTAATAGTTTCTTTTTTTTTTGTAATTCTTTAGGCATATTGCATGCGTGTATTACTTTTTTTTTCCCCCATTCCTTTCAAATTGCTGATCCACACAGCCTTTTAAAAGCTATTTTGGTTGGGATGTGGCCTAAAGCATTAGCATCAATAAATTAATACCTCATCATTGAATAATAGAGTCTATATTTAGGATCTGTAGCCATATACCCTACTTAAACTGGCTGGCAGAATAGCTGCACTTGCCTTTTTTCTAATTATGTTGATGAAACCCTTTGGAACTATAAGATATAGAACAACGGAGCTGAAAGGGACTTGGAAGGGGCTACTAGAGAAGGCGATCCTATAACATTCCAGGCAAATTCCAGTCTCTTCTTGAAGTCTTCCAGTGATGGACCACCCACAATTTCTGGAGAGATCAGAAGACAGATACCATCCAGAACTACGGAGAAATTTCTTGACAGTGAGAACAATCAGTGGAATAGTGTCAGGGTTCCAAGTAACACCCCCAACAAAATAAGACTCCAAGGCTTGAAGTTCCTCAAAGTTCCATTTTATTAGAGATGTTGTATTGGCACATCTGGGAAAACCAGAATGTGAAAGCTTCCAGGTTTTCCCCACCCAAAAGAAAGTCCAAGTCCAATGCGTTATTGCGTTATTGCTTAACGCATTGTAAGCCGCCCTGAGTCTCCGGAGAAGGGCGGCATATAAATCAAATTTAAAAAAAAAAAAAAGTCCCTGCCTAACACCCATATGTCCATCACATGGTCCAATCAAAGCACCATCCCAATTGGAGATGCCTCCTATTTCCAGCCTTCCAGATGCAGGGCAAGATGTCCTTGACTCTCTGAGAAAGGAATGTTATTATGACTATATATCACCCTGGCTCCATACAAACCACCCTCCCAGTTTCCCACAGTAGTAATTGTGGCAGGTCTGAAGATCCAATGAAAAAGATGGCTTCCAGGCCTGACAAATGGTTTACCTCCAGAAGTTGTGGGTGCTCCATCATGGGAGGCTTTTAAGAAGAGACCGGACAACCATTTGTCTGGAATGGTATAGGGTCTTCTGCTTGAGCAAGTGGTTGGACTAGAAGATCTTCAAGGTCCCTTTCTACTCTATTAGTTTATGTTCTAACTTGATTACCTCACAGACATGAAAAAGGAAAATATATTAATTCTTTTATGTTGTCCTAACCTAACTTTTTTTTTAAGTTTTTTGCACCAAAAGTCTATTTCCTGTGTCAGTTCTCAACAGACATGTATTGCGGTCATAAGCACATGGTAGAGAATGATTAATTAATCATTAGTTAAATTAATTTGATAATTAATATGTGATGGAATGTTAAATATACCCTTAAAAGTAGAACCAAAACATATATGGATCTAACTGTTCTTTTTTTTTTTCCCTATACAGGTAGTCCTTGATTTACAGACTTCCACTTAGTGACCATTTAAAGTTACACCACCACCGAAAAAAAAAAATGATTTATCACTATTTTTCACCCTTACAACTGTGGCAGCAGCCCGGTGGTCGTAGGATCAGTTTTAAGACACTTGGCAATTGATTCATATTTACGGTAGAGTTCCAGTGTCCAGGATTGTGTGATCCCCATTTGCAACCTTCTGACAAGCAAAGTCAATCAGGAATCTAGGTTCACTTAGTAACAGTAGAGTTGAAAGGGACCTTGGAGATCATCTAGTCCAACCCCCTGCTCACACAGGAGACCTATACTAGGGATTCGCACTGCCGACCTTTCTGATCGACAAGCCCAGTGTCTTAGCCACTGAGCCACCTAGCTCACTTATCAATTGTTTTACTAGTTTAACAACTGTGATGATTCACTTAATGATTGTGTCAAGAATGGTCATAAAATGGGGGCAAAATTCACTTGACCAATGTCTCATTTAACAACAGAAATGTGGGGGCCAGTGGTGGGATTCAAATAATTTAACAACCGGTTCTCTGCCCTAATGACCAACTGGGTAGGCGTGGCTCGGTGGTCATGTGACCATGTAGATGTGGCCTACTCAACGTCACTCATGTTGATGGTGCTTCGTCTTAGCTGTTACAGTGTAATAAGGGTTAACCAGAGAGGCAGTTTCTGAAAGCAAGGCAATAAAGATTGGGCTAGAAACACCACCAGAATGTTTCCTTCCTGCCTACCTTACAGGATTAACCCTGTAAAGTGGAAAAAAACAAAATAAGATTTCTTCCAACAACCAGTTCTCTGAACTGCTTAGAAAGTTAACAACTGGTTCTCCCAAATAGGTGCGAAATGGCTGAATCCCACCACTCGGGGGGGGGGGGGGGCATTGCGATGGTAAGTCAAGGACTACTTACAGTGGTGATTCATCTGTAGAAAAAGAAATTTTATATGGCCTGGGTACCAACATCCTATAAAGAATGGAACAAATAAATAAATAAATAAATAACCCCTTTTATTTCCTAATGAAACGGGCGGGAGACAAATGTTCTGTGTTGTTGCGAAGGCCGTGTCAAAAACGAAGATAAATTATCTCTCTTTTAAATTAATTACCCTATATTTCAGCAATCGCCAGCACACTGTGCATGGGAATGAAAATGTCAAACGTTGCCCGGATAGATAGATAAAAAAAATAAATAAATGAAATAATTATAAAGCGAGCTGCCTTGTCACATAATCACAAGCCTCACCTTTCAGATTTACTGCGGTGGTAGTAGTGCCCACAATTCAAACTTTAAATTATGTCTCGGGGTCTATGTTGGGGGGGAGAACAATCCCAGTGAGGGTGGGTGGGATGGGATAGAGAGATGAAGGAGGTAGTTCAGAGAGGAGTCCAATAGAAAGAGAGAGAGAGAGAGAGAGAGAGAGAGAGAGAGGGAAAGAAAGAAAGAAAGAAAGAAAGAGGGAGAGAGAGAGAGAAAGAAAGAAAGAGGGAGGGAGGGAAGGAAGGAAGGAAGGAAGGAAGGAAAGAGAAAGAAAGAAAGAAAGAAAGAAAGAGAGAGAGAGAGAGAGAGAGAGAGAGAGAGAGAGAGAGAGATCTGTGGGTTCCCACACTTTCCTGATCTAGTTGTGAGTCTGGAAAAAGTCTGGTGTTTCTTTTTTTTCTTTTCTTCTTCTTTTTTTTTTTTTTTGATTCCGGTGGGAGGAGATGACGGGTTCCACATGGGAGGCATGTAGATGTTCAAAAGAGAAAGGTTTCATTCCAGGTAGCTTTGATTGAAGCCCCCCCCCCTCCCATTTCAAAGAAGCACTCCAGTTGAGGCTTTGCATTGGAGTTGCTGTACTTCTTTTCATCGGGATGCTTTTAAAAAAAGCATCTTTGCAGCACTTCAGATGCGCGGAGGCCCATTTCTGGGCGGCTGGATCATGTCAGCTGTCCGCTTTGATGCTTGGCATTAAGGCAGAGTAACTCGTATTATTATTTTTTTGTTTCTTTCCCCAGTTGACAAGGAACTACCTTAAATTGGACCGCTGGGGAATACCAGATCAAGGCAATGCCCATGACATGGACTCACTCAGGGAACAATGGAGTTATCACTCTGATGGATCCATAGCCTTCGCTGATGAGGGAGAGGGGGTTATGTTTCGTTCTATGGGGCTTTTCCATGCGCTGTTCATCGCATCCGGTTTCTGCAACCCAATTCATAAAACAAACAAATGCAGAGTTCGTTTGTTTCTTTTAAATATTTGCCACTTACTGCTTTAAGAATAAGCAACACATAGCCATGTTAGTTCATTCATATAGATGAAGTAACACGACTAAAAATTGTTCATATTTTTGAAGGATAGAGATAGATAGTGATATACATTCAATGAGAGAGAGAGAGAGAGAGAGAGAGAGAGAGAGAGAGAGAGAGAGAGAGAGAGAGAGAGAGAGAGAGAGAGAGAGAGAGAGATATTTTCAAATAATGTGCCCTCTTTCTATTCAGAGAAAATATTCTTATGTTCAAATACATTACACACAGAAGAAAGGAACAAAAATTCAAAATCAGAACAGTTAGAAAAAGAAGACAAATATGAAAACATAACCATTTCTCCATGCTGTTATATCTTTCACGATAACGATCCTTCAAAAGAGAATATCAGGCAATTGGGATGGTCAATAGACGAATAGTAAATATTGTGGGTTTTTTTTTAAAAAAAAAACACAAGCAATTTAAGATTCTTTTGATATTGAGAGCCTTAAGTATAGAAGGGAGGTGAATTGAACGGGATGAGATAGATAGACATTTTTCCTCCTTTCTTTTGTCCCTTGCTTTTTAAGAATCTTTTCACAGTTGATTTTCCTTACTTAACATGAAAGTATGAAAAAATATTTTTACAATATGGTAGAGTTTTGGGTTTTTTTGTATGCACATAGACACTAAACAAATCCATTATTTACATTCATTATTACAATGAATGATTGTGTGATACGAGAAAGGAAAATTGGATCTCTCACACACATCGTGTGTACATTCTGTAAGCTAAATTCAGGGGTGGGATTCAGATGGTTCAGACCAGTTTGGGAGAACCAGATGCTAATTTTATATCTGCTTTGCCGAACTGGTAGTTGCAAGGACTGGCTGGCCACGCCCACCCCTCCCCTCCCAGGAGTCTCCACATGGCCCATTTTGGATGCCAGGTAAGTGCAGTGCCCACAGAGGCTCTGGGAGGGTGAAGAATGGGCCTCCTGGAATTTCCAGAAGTCTGGAAATGGGCCGATTTCTAGCCTCTGTAGGGGCTCCGGAGCCCTGTGGAGGCCATTTTTGCTCTCCTGGAGGCTCAAGGAGAGTCTCTGGAGCTTGGGAAGAGCAGAATTTCCACCCTGCTGTGGTGCAGGAGGCCGAGTAGGCCACACCCACCATGGCCACACCCATCTAGCAACAGGGCAGAGAACTACTTGCTAAATTGTTTGAATCCTACCCCTCCCCCGGTTAAGTTTACAGAAAGTCCTATTGTTCTTGAATAGAATGGGGTAGAAAAATTGAAGCTTTCTTCCCTTAGAAGATATTTGGGAAGCTAGAGACAGATCTTGTTAGAAAATGAGTTGAACGGTATATGGTAGTTAGTAGGGAAGAATCAAGAATCAACTTAAACTGTGACACACCTCTAAGAAATGTTATCAGAATCCATCTACAATCAATGGTGTAAATTGGTGTCTCTCAAATTTGACAGCTTGAATATATGTGGACTTCAACTACCAGAGTTCCCATGAATGGTAGAGTTCAACTCCCAGCCAGCCATGAATGTTAAGAGTTGGAAGGTATCAGAAGGATCCCCTAACCCAGGGTTTCTTAACTGGGCAACTTGGAGACTTGTGGACTTCAACTCCCAGAATTCCCCAGCCAGCATAGCTGACTGAGGAATTCTGGGAGCTGAAGTGCACGTATCTTCAAGTTGCCCAGTTGAGAAATGCTGGGACAAATAAATGTTAACATTCAACCCAAAAGGAAGAAAAAAAAACAATTATGTGCTTACAATGTTTCTAAGAGCTTATACAAGCTCTTTTTTTTAATTTCTACGGTTTCAATGATACATAAATTAGAATGTTTATATTTAAAAGAATTTTGCCTACTACCTTAACATTATTGTAAATACTTTGAAATTCAAAAGATAAGAAAAGCACAGCTCATTTAAAGGCATATTAAATATAAAATGCATTTGACTGACCGCCATGAAAACCGAAGTGTATTGCTCTTTAAATTATTCACAATCAATACTAGGCATTAGCTGGGGTTGAGAAGCTTTAAAAAGAAAGAAGAGTCTAAAAATAAATAATTTCCCCCCCCCCCCCTTCAAATTGAGTAATTGCATATAGTTTTAAACATAATGAGTTATGGTGTTAGTAACATGCCTCGGGAAGAAATCCTATAAGCAGAATGAATTAGTGTTGTTGGGGGGGAGGGGGAGGAGGAGAAGCAGAAGCAGAAGCAGGAGAAGCAGAGGAGACGGAAGAGAAGAAGAAGCAGGAGGAGAAGCAGGAGAAGCAGAAGTAGAAGCAGGAGGAGGAAAAGAAGGAAGAGGAGAAGCAGAAGGAGAAGAAGGAGAAGGAGAAACAGAAGGAGAAGGAGGAAAAGAAGGAGGAAAAGGAAAAGGAAGAAAAGGAGAGGCAGAAAGAGAAGGAGAAGGAGGAGAAGCAGGAGAAGCAGAAGTGAAGCAGGAGGAGGAAGAGGAGGAGGAGAAGCAGAAGGAGAAGGAGGAAAAGGAGAAGCAGGAGGAGAAGGAGAAGGAGAAGCAGAAGCAGGAGAAGCAGAGGAGACGGAAGAGAAGAAGAAGCAGGAGGAGAAGGAGAAGCAGGAGAAGCAGAAGTAGAAGCAGGAGGAGGAAAAGAAGGAAGAGGAGAAGCAGAAGGAGAAGAAGGAGAAGGAGAAGGAGAAACAGAAGGAGAAGGAGGAGAAGCAGAAGGAGAAGGAGGATAAGAAGGAGGAAAAGGAAAAGGAAGAAAAGGAGAGGCAGGAAGAGAAGGAGAAGGAGGAGAAGCAGGAGAAGCAGAAGGAGAAGCAGGAGAAGCAGAAGTGAAGCAGGAGGAGGAAGAGGAGGAGGAGAAGCAGAAGCAGAAGGAGAAGGAGGATAAGCAGGAGGGGAAGGAGAAGCAGGAGAAGCAGAAGGAGAAGCAGGAGAAGGAGGAGGAGGAGAAGCAGAAGGAGAAGGAGGAAAAGGAGAAGCAGGAGGAGGAGGAGAAGCAGAAGGAGAAGGAGAAGCAGAAGGGGAAGGGGAAGGAGGAGAAGGAGAAGGAATAGGAGAAGGAGAAGACCTCCAATGTAGGCTTATTTATCCCTTTCTCTTTTGACAGTGTTTTCTTACTTACTTCCCTTTACCCTTATGTCCTATGGCTCAGGATCCAGCCTGCTGCTAATCTAAAGATACACCAACCAGTTGCATGTAAATTCAGAAGCATTCCATGAAGCAAATAGTAATTATCTACATTAATTTGATCTTCTCACCATCTCTGAAGCACAATCCAAATGTCATCTTCCTTGGTGACTCAGGAGTTTGACAAGAAAACTTTTTATGTCTTACCAAAAGGTAACTACAACACCCTAACTGTCAGAACCAACAAGGGGATGCAAACAGAAAGCTAAAGGGAAGCTCTATAGTCCATCTGATCTTTGCAGTGCTGTTTTCAAATTCTGTTAATTGGATGTGAATGAACTCTGCAATGTCTACAGTGGTACCTAAACAAACAATTCAAGCATAATGGGTACCTTCGAGCATTTATTACAAGATGCCTGTGCAAAAAGCAAAGGACAGAAAAGAAAAAAGAAGGTAAAACGCCAACCAACTACATGGCACACCCTGGTATAGCAATAGTGATAGCACTTAGATTTATATACCGCTTCACAGTGCTTTTGCAGCCCTCCCTAAGCAGTTTACTGAGTCAGCCCCTTGCCCCCAACAATCTGGGTCTTCATTTTATCCACCTCAGAAGGTTGGAAGGCTAAGTCAACCTTGAGTTTGTCAGAATCGAACTGCTGGCAATCAGCAGAGTTAGCCTGCAATACTGCATTCTAACCACTGGGAGGGAGGGAAGGAAGGAAGGAAGGAAGGAAGGAAGGAAGGAAGGAAGGAAGGAAGGAAGGAAGGAAGGAAGGAAGGAAGGAAGGAAGGAAGGGCAATAGCACTTACACTTATATCCTGCTTCACAGTGCTTTTACAGCCCTTTCTAAGAAGTTTACAAAGTCAGCCTATTTTCCCCCAACAATCTGGGTCCTCATTTTATCCACCTCTGAAGGACGGAAGGCTGAGTGAATCTTGAGCCTGGTGAGATTCGACCTACTGGCAGCCGGTGATAAGCAGAAGTAGCCTGCAGTACTGTACTTTAACCACTGCACCACCGTGGCTCTTATTCATATACATCAAAAACATTTTGGAAGCAGTAGAACGACGCTGCTGAGATCTGCAAGTGGGCATTGCACACTGCCCAGAAGCTATTATATGAGGACAAATTATACATTATAAAAATTGATTGGAGGTGGGAGATACTTCCCAGGTAATGTACTGGATCCCAGGAGTGGTATTCACTTACCTTCGCTACCGGTTTGAAAATGTGAGCGCTCATGGCCTTCCGCGCATGCACAGAGCATCAAAAACTGGATGTGATATATGTCTCAGTGGGTGAGCAGAGCCTCCCACAGCTGCCACTACCGGATCGCCATAACTGAATAGAATCGGCTGAATACCTCCACTGCTGGATCCCATGAGTGGATTGCAGGACAAACGGGGAGGAGGCTAACCACCAGATTACAAGAACACAAGCGAGTGGTCGCATGAGGAGACCTGAACTCATTGGTAGCCTCACATGGCAACGATCAAGGACACTCATTTACTTTTGCAGTTATGGTTGGGGGTGTTCCTTGGAACCCTGACATTAAGTTTGTTGGACGAGCAGGCACAAAAACAGACAGTGAAGTGATTTAAGCCTGGGAAACAGGAATGCTGATTTACAATCAGCCTCTCAAGGTCTTAGGACCTGAGCAGGGGTGAAATTCTCCTGGTTCGGACCAATTTGGCTTAACCGGTAGCGATGACGGCCAGTGGTTCATCACTACCGGTTTGGTAGTGATGGCAGCTCGAGGCTCCACCCACCCACCCGGTCATCATGACTTCCTGGTTTTAAACAGGAAATAACCGTTTTTTTACCCTCTGTACATTCACAGAAGGGTTTGTACATGCGCAGAGGGTCAGCGTGATATGATGCACACATGCACGCACTTCCGAACCGGTAGGAAAAGTAGGTAGGTTTCAGCCCTGGACCCGAGAGCTTGGTACCACAATGGAAACGACAGCCAATCACCAGCTATCAACACACCAATCAGCCAATAGGAAGACGCCACATAAACACGACTCACAGAACAGCCCAAAGCATATATTCCAGTAGGTAGAAGTTGCCTGAAGACAGGCTCCAGCATGAATCTGAGAGATCGGAAGAGCAAATTTTGGTGATCAACCTAAATTTGGTCTCAAACCCTGCAGAGGTTCACCCCTGCTCCCCATGCCCTGATAGGTTATTTTCCTATTCCCCACAATCTATTAATAACAGTAACAACAACAGCAAGGATAGAAACAATAAATACCAGACAGCCACAAAACAACACGTTTTGCAAAAGCAACTTATTCTAAAGGGGAATAGAATACAATAGAATAACAGTTGGAAGGGACCTTGGAGGTCTTCTAGTCCAACCCCCTGCTTAGGCAGGAAACCCTATTGTTGTGTTGGCACCCTACCCTGACAACAGAGACGCCTTTCCTGATTGGCTGAGAAGCAGTTACTTCGAGCGTGGGAGTTCCGTGCCTCCTTATTGGTTAATGCCGTCTGACAGCCGCATATATAAGAGCTGTCAGACGTAGTTATAGTTGCCAGTTTTTTGGAGTTGTTGTTAGCAGGGTTGTTGCCCATTAAAGAGCTTGTTACCAATCACTCATGTTGCCTCAGTTAATGACCCCCGTCTCCCGAGAGAGCACCTATACCCGTAATGGCGAACCTATGGTACACGTGCCAGAGATGGCAAGCAGAGCCCTCTGTGTGGGCAGGCGCGTCATCGCCAGCTGCTTTTCTGGTTTCCAGCATGCACATGTGTGCCAACCAGCTCATCTTTGCGGGCAATGGAGCACCAGAAAATGGCCTGAAAATGTCCAAAAAACCCAGCAAAAAAACAGGCATACGTGCACTGGGCAGCTGGGCTCTGGGCTTCTGGCGCTCCAGTGTGCACGCATTCACATGCATTCCAGTTTGGGCGCTCGGTGCCAAAAAGGTTCGCCATCACTGCCCTCCGCCATTTCAGACAAATGGTTACCCAACCTCTTCTTAAAAACTTCCAGCCTTGGAGCATTTACAACTTCTGGAGGCGAGTTGTTCCTTTAGCCATGCCATTATTCTGCATGATGCACCCTCAATCACTAACTGGCAACGGAACACCTTTGGAATGGAGATATTACAAGCCTTTTTTGTTTTTTTTTTAAAAGGCAAAAAGGTTGTCTCGGGAAACATTTTGGGAATGTTGCTCCACAGGCTGCAAGCCATATATTTCGGCTTGCTGTTTATGCTATGAGATGCAAGCTAGTTGTTTGCTTCCCAGAACATTCTCAGAAACTTTCTTTACAGAGGTAGAAGTTGGCCAAGACTCAAGATCTATATCAAAGGGCCAAAAGGATCATTTCCACGGCAAACCAGCAGATTCCAAGGGAAGACATTATGTTCAGTCTTACCAAACTACACCAGTGTGTAATTTTTCCCAGCTGTAGCTCAGCTAATGAAAGAATCCAAGGAACCATACACCATTATAAGTTTTTCTTTTTAAAAAAAGCAAGCTTGAAATATTAACTGTTTCTGGAGAATTACGTAACCTAACACAGCTACAAAAGGGAAACTTACTAACTTCAGGGCAGGAAGAAGAGTCTGGGGCCGTAAGAATCAAGTAGATCTTAACTTTATTTCTTTTGTTTGTCGGTCTTATTTGCAGCCCATCTCACCTTGAGGCAACTCGGAGCGGATTACAAATATTAAAAGTCAATAAAACACTGCAACAATAAATACTTTTTATATTTGGAGCTCAGGGTTGAAATGAGGGGTCCTTGGTGCTCTCTGAGCTTGAGTAGATGTTTCATTACCCAAATAGGTAACATCATCAGTGTTATTTTAATTGACAGGGCCAAATTTATTTAATTCTGTTTTAAATTGGTTTTATGGTTCATTATTATACCTTGGCTGTGCACTGCCTCGAGTCCTTCGGGAGAAGGGTGGTATAAAAATCTAATAAAATCTAAATCTAAATCTAAAATCTATTAATGGAATGGGGTTTGTTCTCAGTTTATACTCTACTGGCTTGCCCTGTAAATTTTAGTGTGGTTCAGTGGTGGATTACTCCTGGTTTGCACCGGTTTGCAAGAACCGGTAGTAAAAGATTGTAGTAGTTCAGAGAACAGGTAATTACATTGGCTGGCCACGCCCCTAAACCAGTCCCAGGCTCGGTCACTGCTTACTTACACGCCCACCTCATCAGAGGCTTTAAAAAAAAAAAAAAAAAAGCTTTTCAAAGCATTTTTTCTACAACCTCTTTGGGGGGGGGGAAGGCTTTTAAAAGTGAAAAAAAAAAGCCTCTGACGATTGTGCGGCTCAGCTGGGCATGGTGGGGGCCGGGGCACAGGGATTTTTGCTACTGGTTCTCCAAACCACCCACTGCCATCACTACCGGATCGGGAGCATTTCACCCTGGTTCAGCATATGTTTTAGATGAATGAAAATAATACAGTAAAAGTTACTCTTTGTGATGCCCCTGAAAACTTTGATCAGTTGTGACAAGAGATAACTTAAACGAAGGAGCCACATTGTACATTTCACGTAATTGTTAAAATGCCACCCGCTCTGTAGGGGTGTGCCTGTGTGTGTGTGTGTGTGTGTGCGCGCACACACACACACACACACACACACACACACACACTTTAACAAGTTTCATTCTGTGTCTGGTGTGCACCTGGGGTATTTCAAACTGAATCACCACACTTTTGGACGAGATATCTAGAGCAAGAGAAGGTTTATTTGATCTTTCGTTTACTACATTTCTGGAATCGCTAGTGATAGAATATTAAATTATCGGAACTGCTGTATTTGATGTGTGTGTGCGTACACACACACACACACACACACACACACACCTGTTCCTTTGTTGTTGCTATTGTTGTTTTTCATATTCCAGGCAAAAGATACTTACATGGCCCTGTGATCAGGAGACTAAGCATAATGCAGCACTGAAAAATATTGCCTCTGAATGCGTTGCAATAACCTCGTGGTATTTGTTTAATCAAATGCAACATTTAATATTCTTTCCGATTACAGAGGCAAGCAAATGGGGATCTGTTTGCCTTGCATTTAGAACGTGGCTTCATTTGCTGGTTTTAATTCCTGGCTTTTGTTCTGTTCCAGTGAATTTCCGTCCTGGAAATTTGATTTATTCTAATATAACAGCTTTCCTTAAACCAGCAGTGCATCCTTCAATGAAAAGCATGGGGCATCTGATTTAGCCGTCATGTGGCAGGACCCATATTTAAACAGCTGCTTTCCTACTATCCTTTTCAAACATGGAAGGGGCGAGTGGGCTTGATAGCCAATGATACCATCCCAAATCCAGTCCTTCTTACATAAACTACCATATTTTTCAGAGTATAAGACATACCTTTCCTCTCCCCTAAAAGGAGGTGAAAATTTAGGTGTGTCTTATAAACTGAATGTAGCCCCACCCACCCACTGGCCCCCACCCTTTGGCCTCTGCCTCCCAGCAATTTACCTTCTTGCAGCAAGCAGCAAGAAGAAACAGCTCGTTTCAGCTTCAGCACAGCCTACTTGATTATCCGGTGGCCTCTCGACTCTCAACTGTTTTGCCCGGGCCTCTGCTGCTTGCTGCAAGGAGGTAAATTGCTGGGAGCAGTTTTTTTTTCCATGTGCTAATCAAGCTATGCTGAAAATGAAAATGAAAGTAAAGCAGGCTGTTTGCTGCTACGAGGCAAAATTGCTGGGACGCAGAGGCAGATTTCTTTTTCTTGTTTTCCTCACCAAAAAAGGTAGGCGTGTCTTATAGTCCGGAGTGTCATATACTCCAAAAAATATAGTATGTTTTGTTTCAATGAGCTGTATGAGTCCTGCCTACTGCAGCAAACCATAATTAAACAAACCATGGTTTAGCACTCTAAGGAAAAGAAGGTTTAGAGCAAGCCTGACCCCGAGTTGCTTCCTTTTACACAATCACCCATGATGACATTCTTAAGTGAACTATGATTGCAGGGATTGGGCCTGGCTAGTCTAGTGAAGAGAAGGACCAGGGGAGACATGATAGCAATGTTCCAATATTCAAGGGGCTGCAACAGAGAGGAGGGGTTCAAGCTGTTTCCCAAAGCACCTGAAGGCCAGACAAGGAATCATGGATGGAAACTGAACAAGGAGAGATTCAACCTAGAAATGAGGAAGAACTTTCTGACAGTGAGAACAATCAATCAATGGAACAGAAGTTGCCTTCGGAAGTTGTGGGAGCTTCATCACTGGAGGCTTTTTTTTTTTTTTTAGAAAAGACTGTCTGAAATGGTGTAGGGTCTCCTGCTTTAGCAGAGGGCTGGACTAGAAGACCTCCAAGGTCCCCTCCAGCTCTATTCTGATTGAAACGATATTCAACTCTTCCACTGCACAGCAGTCGCAATACATTATGAATATTTTGCTGACTTGCTGCCGCATCTAACATATCCATCTGTTAGGAACGGCAGGAGCTGAAGGAGGAGGAGGGAGAGGGGCAAAGAGAAAGAAATTAAAATGAGAGCAAAAGAAGAAGCGGGGAGAGGGAAAAGAAGAAGAATTTGGAACCTTCCATCAATTCACAGAGAGCCGATGAGCAAGTGCCCTTTCCTTTCAATTGTTAAAACAAATCACCTAATTGCAGATTACTCAAATGTGATACTGTTAACCATTTTAAGTAATTTGTGAGCTGGAGGGACGAAAGGAGTGAGGGAGGGAGGGAGAAAGCCGCAACATCTATTTATCTCCAGAGTTATTCCTCAAAGTAATCTGCTTCCTAATTCCAAAGGCAGCCTGCCGTATATTTATCCTGCTTTTTACATGTGGCTTACAATCTAATTAAAATGATCAACAAAAAAAAAAAAAAACTTCTTCAGAGGTAGGCAGCAAAGAGAGAGAAACGGTTGGCAAGTACTGCAATGCAGATCCCAAAGATTTTATCTCTTCCCACCCCCCACCTCATCATCACGCCTTCTTTGCAAGAAGAAAGCCCGAGGTGGCCATCAACTTTTGGTGAAGAAGCTCTCTGCAGACTTCCATCTTCTGGAAGAAAAGAAAAAAGTCAGAATTGCCCAAGAGGATCAAATTAAGGTCCATTAAACTTGGAGTCTGAAAGAGTGGCTTTTGGCCAACAGCCTTTGGAAGCCTTTGAGCTGACTCTCCCATGGAAATGTATCCTTACGGTGCACAACTCAATTAGTCAACTTCTGAATAGGAAATGTTCATGAACTGTAAAATCTTAGGATGGTGCTTTATGTTAAGTTGGATGGTTGGCTTCATCCTGTTCTGGATAGGCAACTCATGGCACTCCAGATGTTCCTGAACTATAAGTCCATCCAACGGTTCTCCATCAAAGGTCTCTTTTGCTATATGCAAGCATCATTTTGATATTCTAAATTGAAGAGAGGAAGGGGTCAAGCTGTTTTCCAAGGCACCTGAAAGCCAGACAAGGAACAATGGATGGAAACTGACCAAGGAGAGATTCAACCTAGAAATAAGGAGGAACTTTCTGACAGTGAGAATAATCAACCCATGGAACAGAAGTTGCCTTCAGAAGTTGTGGGAGTTTCATCACTGGAGGCTTTGAAGAAGAGACTGGACAGCCATCTGTCAGAAATGGTGTAGGGTCTCCTGCTTGGGTGGGAGGTTGGACTAGATGACCTACAAGGTTCCTTCCAACTCTGTTAATCTGTTATATCTTTTATATCACCACTGAAAGCTATCTCCATGCCATGGAAATGCAAATGCTCCATTGGCTAGCGGGCATCTTCCTTCTTGACCACATCACAAATGATACCATTCGACAACATTTTGATGTGGCACCAATTATAGAGAAGATGAGAGGAGGCCAGCACTGCTGGTGTGGACATGTCCAGAGAGCAGCACCTTCTACCGTGGCCAAGACTGCCTACCAACTAGAAGTCAATGGCTGGTGACCTCGCCGGCACCCAAAACAGAGATGGCAAGACATCATCAACAAAGATATGCAAGCCGTGGGCCTGCACCCCAGAGACACAGAAATGTAATGTGGCAATCAATGATCCAAAAAATGGATCCTACACTTGAAGGAATAGGGGGGGAGGAGGAGGAGGAGGAGGAGGAGGAGGAGGAGGAGGAGGAGGAGGAGGAGGAGGAGGAGGAGAAGGAGAAGGAGAAGGAGAAGGAGAAGAAGAAGAAGAAGAAGAAGAAGAAGAAGAAGAAGAAGAAGAAGAAGAAGAAGAAGAAGAAGAAGAAGAAGAAGAAGATGATGATGATGATGATTCTGGACATTTCTTATTCATATGCAGGTAGTCCTCAACTTACAATAGTTCATTTAGTGACCACTCAAAATTACAATGACACTGAAAAAAAGTGATCTATGTTTTTCACACTTATGACTCTTGCTCCCATGATCAAAATTCAAACACTTGGCAACGGATTCATATTTTAGGGGTCCTTGGTGGTCTCTGAACTTGGTTGTTTTCTTGCAGATGTTTCATTACCTGTTCTGCCCAGCTACGGACCCCAAAAAATGCAGCACACACAAAGTCCGTTCAAACCTTAGTTTACTAAATAAACCAATTTTTTACAACAATGGCTGTTAATTAACTGCATTAACAGCTGCCAAAAATTCAAAGAATAATACTGAAAGCTTACTGTGGTTGGCAGAATGCCCAGAAGCAATTTGCAGGAAGCTGATAAAAAATAAGCAAGACATGACACGAAGGTATGTGAACAGAGTTGTTCCCTGTAAAATGCTTCAGTCGGCATTCCTACTTAAATAGGCTAAGGGAGTGGCCAATTAGCCCCAAGCCTTACTCTCGAGGAGACCCCCTCCTAAGGAGCCACTCCTGCCTTTTGGCAGCTCTGCGCGCCCGTGCATTGAGAAGAGGCTCCTCCTCTTCTTCCTCTTCACTTATGGGAGCTTCTAGAGGTTCTGAAGGCCCTAACTAAATCACCGCCTCTGGCACCACATCTTCTCCAGCCTCCTCATTGTCCGACTCGAGTGCCAGCTGCACAGGCTGCTGGTGCAGCACCACACCAGCTTCCTCGCTGTCGGAATCAGCCAACAGTTGCACCGGCCGCTGATGGGCCACATTACCCAAACTAAGTAACATCGTCAGCGCACTGGTGAGGTTATGTAGTTTGAGTAATGAAAACATCTGCAAGAAAAGAAGCAAGCTCAGATAGCACCAATGACCCCTTGTGTCGAACCTGAGCTACAAATATTCTCCTTTACTGATTCATATTTATGATAGTTGCAGTGTCCCAGGGTCACACAATCTCCTTTTGCAACCTCCTGACAAGCAAAGCCAATGAGACAGTCAGGTTCACAGTTGGGCTCTTGCGGGTTTGGCAAGGTACAGGCGATCCTCTAGGCAAGGATCGGTGAACCCCAAAATGCCACCCCTAGTTCACCCCACCCACCCCACCCCACCTCTCCCAGGGGTCTCCACATGCCCCTTTCATCATTCCAGGTAAGTACAGGGGCCACAAGGAGGGTATGGGAGGGCGTTCCAGAAGTCTGGAAATGGGCCTGTTTCCGGCTCCGGAGGGCCTCTGGATGCCGGGGGAAAGCTGTTTTCGCCCATCCGGAGGCTCAAAGAAAGCCTCCGGAGCCTGGGGAGGGTGAAAAACACCCTTCCCATGGTGCAGGCGGCCACTAGGCCACACCCACCATGGTCACGCCCACCCAGCAACAGGGCAGCGAACCCATTGCTAAAGGATTTAAGCCCACCCCTGGCCAGGTTCACTTAACAAGTGTGTTACTAACTTAATAGCTGCAGTAATTCACTTAGCAAGAAAAGTCATAAAATGGAGCAAAATTCTCTTGACGCCTGTCTCGCTTAGCAACAGAAATTTGGGGCTCCTCGTTTGCAAATAGTAGTTCAGAATAACACTTTTTTTCCTCCCTCTTCTTTTCGCATATCTCAACACAGGCCAGCCTGAATAGGGATTCTGGGAACGCTGCTGACCAACTCTTGGAATGCCTTAAGTTGTTTACTGCATCTATCTGGGGTGATATTATAAAGTCCAATCTTCTTGAACTTGGTGGTTTCAACTGTGCTGAGCTACAACTTCCATAATTCTTAGGCAGCAAGATTGGTTTTAAAAAAAATGTGGAGAAAGTGCAAAGGAAACAACAGCGCAGCATTAAATTTGAGCTAATGGAAAAGGACCAAGTAACTTTGGGTTTTTTTGCTGCCGTGTCTTCTGAATGGCCTAGTCTTCTAAACATTTCCCTCATTTTGGTTCCCTTGGAGAAAAAAATTGACAAGATTAGCAAAATGGACACACGTTTGTGTAGGGACAAATGAGAAGAACACACAGTTTTGGACAAACTGGGAAAAAAAAATAGATGTATGGGTTGCAGTGGTGTAGTTGCAGTGGTGAGTTGCTACCAGTTCGCCCCGGTTTGGGGGAACCGAAAGCAGCAGTATGGGACATCTCTGCAAATGCACAGAGATGCCCAGACATCTCTGTGCATTTGCAGAAGTTTCTGTACATGCACAGAAGCATCAGGTGCATGCAAGGATGTGTGCGCCCATGAGCAAACCACTAGCAAAGGGATTTGAATCCCACTACTGTGTTGTTGGGATTGGCCTGGATTTTTTTCTTGCCCTGGGGTGGCATTTTTTGGTGGGTGTCCAAACCTAGAAAAAAATTAGGGATGTGGTGGCTCAGTGGCTAAGACGCTGAGCTTGTCGATCGAAAGGTCAGCAGTTCAGCGGTTCAAATCCCTAGTGCCACATAATGGGTTTGTTGGAGCTCCTGTTATTTGTCCTAGCTTCTGCCAACCTAGCAGTTTGAAAGCAGGTAAAAAATGCAAGTAGAAAAATAGGGACCACCTTTGGTGGGAAGGGAACAGCATTCCGTGTGCCTTTGGCGTTGAGTCATGTTGGCCACATGACCACGGAGACGTCTTCAGACAGTGCTGTCTCTTCGGCTTTGAAATGGAGATCAGCACCGTTCCCTAAAGTCGGGAACGACTGGCACATATGTCTGAGGGGAACCTTTACCTTTACCTTTAAAGCTAGAAATGCAAGCTGGGAGCTTAGTTCAGAAATAAACCAAGGATGATAGGCAAGCATTCTGCCTGATACTTCACACATCTGCATAGGAGACTTTTAAATAAATCCATTCTCTTTAAAGAATTTTTCTAAGTGGACGTCCATTGTCCAGATCTCCATTGCATTCCATCACCTCGAAAAATGTCCACCGAGATGGCCAGTGTGGAGCAGCTAAGAGATACAGTGAGGCAAGATAATAATAATAATAATAATAATAATAATAATAATAATAATAATAGTAGTAGTAGTAGTAGTAGTAGTAGTAGTAGTAGTAGTAGTAGTAATAGTCTGGATAGTGGATGTGACCGTACCTGGAGACAGCAGAACAGAAGAGAAAGAACTGGATAAGATTACAAAATAGAAAGACCCGAACATTGAAATAAAATGACCGTGGCAAAAGAGAGCAAAAGGTAGTACCAAGAATAACAGGCACCTTGGATGTAATCCCAAAACATCTGGAGCACCACTTGAATACCATCAGCACTGACACAACACCATCAGTCAATTGCAAAAGGCAGCTTTACTCAGAACTGCTTACATCCTGCGACAATACCTTTAACACAAAACATCAACACATACCAAACCCAGTCTGAATATCTGGCTGGCTACGCGACAAAGCAAAATCAAAGAGTTTTATGTAATTTGAGGACTAACGCATTTATTACAAGGTGAATTATTCTGCATAATCATAAATGTGTTTGTTTACTTATTATTTCTACGTACTGTCAACTTCGTGCAACTAACTCCCACCAGTTTAGATGCATCCTTAAGCCATGAAATGTTTCATGAAATTTACGTTAATAATGTTAATGTGCTACTTAGCATCCCCTCCTGGCTACATTAGGTTCAAAAGTACTTATTCTGTTTAACGCCCCAAAGGTGTGTTTTTTTCAAAAGGTAACCGGATTTTGTTTTTCCTTGAAGATGATTTGGATACTTCTCACCCAAGAAGCTTCAGTCAAAATTGAAGCAGCTTTGGTCAGAACTGAACAAGCTTCTTAGATGAAAAGTGAAACATCTTCAAGGAAAAACCAAGTCCAGTTGCCTTTTGAAAAAGCATATTTGGATTTTCTAACTTCCTTTCTCCAAATCTCACCCAATGAAAAACCCAGAGCACCTACAAGAGATATTTTTATGCACATTCCAGTGCATAAATCGAGCTTTTTATGTATTTGTTTTGTTTCAGACCTGTCTCTACCAGCTATAGCTGCAATTATCATTCACTTGTAATTAAATAAGGCTCTTCCTAACTATTGGATTTTGAAGCAGCATGATACGAATAGTATTGAAGTTTTTTAACTTTGACGCCGGAATATACATGGCTGAGTATACACAGGTGTTTCTCATACAGAAGCAGTAATGTTGCATGCTGATCTATCAGTCCTCGACGTATGACCACGTATGACCACAATTTAGGGCAATTTTTGTTGCTAAAATTTTATGGCCTTCCTCGGCATAGTTTTTCAGGGAAGCACTGCAGCCTGATAAGTTAGTAAGCCACTTGTTAAATGAATCTGGCTTCCCCCAATGAGTTTGCTTGTTTAAGAAAGTCACAAAAATCTCAGGACACAGCAAAAGTCATAAATACGGACCAGTTGCCAAGCATCTGAATTTTGATCACAGGGGATGCTGCAAAGGTGATAACTGAGAAAAAAAAATCATACATTACTTTTTCCAGTGCCCTTGTAACTTTGAATGGTCAGTAAATGGAGTTGTAAGTTGAGAACTGACTGTATAGATATACAAACACACCACAGTCTCTCTCTCTCTCTCTCTCTCTCTCTCTCTCTCTCTCACACACACACACACACACACACACACACACACACACAGGAGACACAAAATTCTGTTGAAGGAATTTGCTAGCTTTCAATAAAGCCCTCTTTTAGATATTTTCTGTAACATTTATATGACACGAACTATATTATTTTAATAATCTGTATTTGAGATATATGGTGATGAGGGAATTATTGCACACCTGGGGAGATAGTGTAATTAGAAAAGTGGCGCAGTAGGGGAATGAAAATGATTAAAAAAAAAGTGTGAGAAATTAACTAGTCACTGTTGCAATGATGTTTGTTTTAAGCTACTGCAGGAGCATTCGGGTGAGACATAGAGAGAGAGAAAAAAAGAGAGAGAGAGAGAGAGAGGGAAGGTGGAAGGAAGGCAGACTTATAGCACTATAAATAATTAAAAAAAAATGTCATCATTTTTCAAAGCTCAGGAGGACATGCAACCAACTGGGTCAGATAAATGAACCCAATCACGCTGCCCAAGTGGGAATCTGCCTCAGCATAGCTAATGCACTAAGTGGGGGGAGGGGGGTGTAATCGAAGGAGGTGTAATTATACTAATGATTTATTGAATATTTGATTAATTGGAAATTAAGTGAATGCACAGTGGCAGGATTGTCATAGCAAATCGCTCAACTGTTTTGTTAAAAGGTGTGCTCCCTCTCCCTTCAGTAAAGCAATTAAGGGCATCTTAAATCATGAAAATGAATTATCAGTCAAGCACCATGGGGCAGTTGATACTCCTGTGAGTAAGTCAGACCAGAAGGATAAAACTTCTGCTTAAAATTGCATCGCCTCCCGACTCTAATGTAGTGCCATAAAACTCAAGTGAACTGTGGCGACTGTGGGTATTGCCATGCCTGAGTTTGTATGCAGGAATGTTTGTACCAATTGCCATCTCCTTTCGGTGTAAGTACAGTAGTGGCCAAAATTGTGGAAAACTTTTGGGGAAAATGTATTTTCTAAAATAGCTAACACCATGACTTTTTTTTTTTTGGAGTAGTACAGGGGTGAAATCCAGCAGGTTCTAACAAGCTCTGGAGAACCAGTAGTGGAAATTTTGAGTAGTTCAGAGAACCAGCAAATAACACCTCTGGCTGGCTCCAGAGTGGGAAGAGAGATTTTGCAGTATCCTTCCCCTGCCATGCTCACCAAACCACACCATGCCCACCAAGCCATACCCACAGAACCGGTAGTAAAAAAATTTGGATTTCACCACTGGAGTAGTTCCATGACATTATATATCAATGGAAAGATAATTTAATCAAGAATGTAATGCAATCACTTCTATGAAAGATTTGCTATTAGAACAGCAGTTACAGTATAAAAACGAAAAGTGAAACACATAGGAAAGATGAGATATACAAAAATGATCCCCATGTCAGTTAGTTGGATAACTGATAGCATGAATTACAGCCTTACAATGCTTTCCCATGGAGTGAATCAAGTCTTTTAGTTCTGCAGCTGTTATAATGGATGGATATCCATTATATCCAAGATGGAATGATGGCTTCTATTAACTGGGTTTTATTGCTGGGTCGCTTTCAACTAACAAGTTTCTTTGGTCAGCTCCATAGATTTTCAATTGGATTAAGGTCTGGGCTATTCCCAGGCCATTCCAGCATTGGAACAGGATTATCTTGAAACTCCTGCCCCCAAAAAGAAAACAACCTCAAAAATACACTTTTTCCAAAAGGTTTCCACAATTTTGGCCACTACTGTAATTAACTGTGCTCATGGGATTGATGGGTCTACAGTTGGCTGGATCTTCTCTGTATCTTTTCTAATTATAGAACATAGAATAGCCAGATTGGAAGGGACCTTGGAGGTCTTCTAGTCCAACTCTCTCCTCAAGGAAAAAGATCCTATACCATTCCAGACAAACGGCTGTTCAGTCTTCACTTCAAAATCTCCAATGATGAAGCACCCACAGCTTCTGAAGGCAATCCATTCTGCTGATTAATTGTTCTCACTGTCGGGAAATTTCTCCTTGATTCTAGGTTGAATCTCTCTTTGATCTTCTTCCACCAGTTACTCCTTGTCTTGCCTTCTGGTGCTTTGGAGAATAGGTTGAGAATAGTGTTTTTGGCTTACTATTAACAGTCCTCCATCCTTCGAGATATGTCCTGTTTGTTCATTGATTGAAGAAGAAGGATGCAAGAAGGAATCACTGTCATCACAGTTGTTTTTAAACAATTCAGGTAGAATTGTGTCAGTGCCTGGGGACTTAGTTACTCTTGATCAGTTTGGCCATTTCAAAATGGGAAATGAAAGCACAGAGGTCGGCAACCTGAGGTTAGCACAGAGGTCGGCAACCTGAAACACTCAAGAGCCATTTGGACCCATTTCCCTCAGAAAAGAAAACACCGGGAGCCCCAAAACCCTTCCCATACCTGACTATTTCCTGAGCAGCAACAAAACTAGCATATGTAGTTGAATTAGAAGTTTTGTTTTCTTCGGAAACTTTTCTTTTCTTGGATTTATCCATGGTTGGCCTACTGGAAGTCAAAAAGCTTTGACTTCCAGTGCCGGCAGGTGTCTCACCTTGGCAGTTGTGACTCATCTTTTGAGTGACAGGGAACCGCAGCAGAGGGAGGAAAGAGCTACATGTGGCTCCAGAGCCGTAGGTTGCTGATCCCTGGCTTAGCATATCAATTGGTGATTCTTTTGGGTGATCATCTAGAATGGTTCAGCATCCAAATATTTCTCTCTTTTTCCCTCCCTCCCTCCCTCCCTCCCTTCCTTCCCTCCTTCCTTCCTTCCTTCCTTCCTGCAATTGGTGCAAAATGCAAGGCCATTTGAAATGATATGACGTCTTTATTAGAAATACTTGTTGGTTACCTACCAGCTACAATTTCAGTTATTGGCATTGACCCTAAAAACAATAAGAATAATAACAACAACAACAATAACATGATTTAGGGTCACAAGACCAGTTCTCCTGGATAAATAACCAAGCAGGATGAATAGGGAAGCTTGACACCCTGGTATGTGTGAGAGGACTATCCAAAGTATGGTTTGTAGGGTACAGAATTATTTTCTGACCAAACTGAACTTGACCTCTGAGTAAATTTCAGTGCTCAGGAAAATGACAAAACATGCATATCCCGCCAAGTTTTTTAAATGTTACTTGATTTTAAGGTGATTTCCTTTTATTTTGACCTTGTGTTGATTTTACAGTGGTGAACTCTTTGTACTTTATTCTATTGTGTAAGCTCTTTGGAGTGCTTAGAATGCAGAGAGGAAGGAAGGAAGGAAGGAAGGAAGGAAGGAAGGAAGGAAGGAAGGAAGGAAGGAAGGAAGGAAGGAAGGAAGGAAGGAAGGAAGTTAGTTTAGAGATGATATGGGAGGGAGGGAGGGAGGGAGGGAGGGAGGGAGGAAGGAAGGAAGGAAGGAAGGAAGGAAGGAAGGAAGGAAGGAAGGAAGGAAGTTTAGAGATGATAAGGGAGGGAGGGAGGGAGGGAGGGAGGGAGGAAGGAAGGGAGGGAGGGAGGGAGGGAGGAAGGAAGGAAGGAAGGAAGGAAGGAAGGAAGGAAGGAAGGAAGGAAGGAAGGAAGGAAGGAAGGAAGGATCTGTTATTCTGAATTTTAAGGACCCTTCAAACAGCATTCTTTTGTCATGTAGTTTCTATAGAACAGCAAGTTGTAAAATATTTAGACTAAGAAATTATTTAACGTATATCACAGATTGAGACAACACAGATTTTCCCAGGGACAGGAATTTTAGTTATATGGGGAACAGTCCCTATGACCAAAAGAGATGCAATGATCAAAAAGGAAGACAAACTGGGATTCTGGGATTAATTTGCATTTTGCAAAGAAAATGCTATTACCTATCAAATTTTACAATACCCCCCTTTTTTTTTTGAAGTTGCTCCTAGTTCCCAAAACATGCTAAATACATTATGAGAAATAGTGTGATCTTCTACTAAAGGGGGTTGAAATAGGATGGTAAAAAAATTTAAATAAATGGGAAATTGACTGCCAGTAAACCTATTTTCCTCTCTCTGCTAGGGACAGAGATAATAACTATAGTTCAAGTTTCATATCCTATGGTTTCAGGCTGGAACAATTTGATGAACGGCTAAAGGCTCGGCAAATAGATTCAGCTGCTCTGCGGAGCAAGGCAACAACTGCTATCAAATTCCATCCAGATGTAAAATATGGGCTTTTCCCAGGAGATAGGAAGTTCCAAATGATAAACAATTTAACACTTTCTCACCTACTTCCAATAGGCCTCTAATTACTCAGTAATGTGTCCTACACAACATTTGTCCACAAACCAGGTTTAAGTCCCATGAAGCAATAGTTTTTTTTTTTTTATTCACAATGATAACACTGTCAAGATGTGTCTTCTGAATATGTTCTTCTTCCAGAAAGAGGATGGTGAATGTTTGCAAAATGTTTTCCTACACTGATGCTCTCTATCCATAGACATTAGTATTGTTGTTAGTTGTGAAGTCGTGTCCGACCCATCGCAACTCCATGGACAACATTCCTCCAGGCCTTCCTGTCCTCCACCATCCCCCAGAGTCTGTTTAAGCTCATGCCGACTGCTTCAGTGACTCCATCCAGCCCCCTTGTTCTCTGCCGTCCCCATTCTTCTTTTGCCCTCAATTGTTCCCAGTATTAGGCTCTTCTCCAGGGAGTCATTCTTTCTCATTCGGTGGCCAAAGGATTTGAGTTTCCTCTTCAGGATCTGGCCTTCAAAAGAGCAGTCAGTCAGGGTTGATCTCATCTAGGACTGACCGGTTTGATCACCTTGCAGTTCAAGGGACTCGCAGGAGTCTTCTCCAGCACCAGAGTTCAAAGGCCTCCATTCTTCAGTGCTCATCCTTTCTTACGGTCCAACATTCACAGCTGTACATTGCAACTGGGAAAACCATAGACTTGACTATACACACTTTTGTTGGCAGGTTGATGTCTTAGTATTATAGTTCTAGCAAAAAACTTTTTTTTTGTATTTATCATTTTTTCAGCGTTGTTCAGAATTGGCGGAGTTACCATTTAATGGTGTCACAAAATAGAGGTTTCTAACCATGCGGTAGAAAATATTGCTGTCCAGTGTGTTTTTGGTACTAAAAGCTTTTTGATTAGGGCAGATTTTTAACCACACAGCTCTGAAACTTTGGATGACCATCCAGATTCTTTCTCCTTGCTGACACAAAATTGTGTCAGCAGGAAAAAAAAAATCACTGAAAATAAGAGAAGCAAATGGATGGATGGCCACCTTTAATTTAATATTAAATTAACTGTAAATATAAGTTACGTGAAATCAAACCTAGGATCTTGTTTGATTATTTTGTATCTTGTATTTTATCTATTTTTTTTTTTAAAAAAAATTGTAAGCTGCCCAGAGTTACCGTGTGATAAGATGGGCAGCCAATAAATTTGAGAAGTAAAATAAATAAATATTGTTATTATTCCTGACTCCACCTTGCATCAGAGGTGGGTTTCAGCAGGTTCTGAACAGTTCTGGAGAACCGATAGTGGAAATTCTGAGTAGTTCGGAGAACCGATTGTAAAAATTCTGACTGGCTCGGCCCCCATCTATTCTCTGCCTCCCAAGTCCCAGCTGATTGGGAGGGAATGGGGATTTTGCATAACCTTCCCCTGGAATGGGGTGGGAATGGAGATTTTATAGTATCCTTCCCCTGCCATGCCCACCAAACCATGCCACGCCCATCAAGCCACGCCCACCAAGCCACTGCTTGATATGTATGGCTGACCTGACATCCCAAGTCCAATTGCAGTTCTTTGGACAAATATAGGTATATGACAATATAAGGCAAAATGAACATTTTCATATACCATAGAAAGCAATCTGCATTCCTTTGTTAAGTTCCCTGTGCGGATCCAGCAAAAGATATCTGTTTTGACATAATAGCAGCAGGGGTACTTCTAGTATAGTCAGACAAGTTAAGAGAAATTGAACACAGCTTTCTAATTCTTGCATTATTTAAGTGCAAAGTAACTGCCGTTTCTGGTCAACATTGCTTTCCTATCCATGTGGTCACCTCATTTATGCAGGAAATTGACTTAGGAAATAAGCAGTGCTATCTCATATCTACTGTAGAAGAGCTCAGTGGTACTAGCATAGCACATGACCTAAAGAAAAGATAAAGAAGTCTACAATAAAATGAAAAAAATTAGATTCCAAAAATAAGCATGGAGCCTAGCTAAATCCTAAAAAGGGGAAAGATTCCCCCAGTCCAGTTGTGTCCGACTTGAGGGATGATCCTCATCTTCATTTCTTATATGAAGAAGCCAGCATTGTCTGAAGACACTTTTTGTGGTC
Source organism: Masticophis lateralis (assembly GCA_030761175.1). Classification (NCBI taxonomy): domain Eukaryota; kingdom Metazoa; phylum Chordata; class Lepidosauria; order Squamata; family Colubridae; genus Masticophis; species Masticophis lateralis. Next base: position 14,960,942 of record JAUDYJ010000013.1, on the reverse strand, counting down.
ATGTGGCCACCATGACTATGGGCCAAGAGCAGGGGTGGGTTCTACTTACCTTTACTACCAGTTTGCAATGGGCCGCGCACACGCACTTGCTTTGCTCGTGTGCGCTCTTCAGAAGCATTTTCATGATGTCAGGGTCAGTGGGCGGAGCCTCCCGCCAGTTTTACTACCGGTTCTATAGAACCGGTGTGAACCGGGGGCAACCCACCACTGGCCAAGGGACACAGAATGCTGTTACCGTCTCACCAAAGGGGTACCTATTTATCTACATTATCTATTTATCTGCATTATCATGCTTTTGAAGAACAGTGCGGTAGCCTAGAGGTGGAGCTCTCGCCTCACAATCAGGAGGCTGTGAGTTCAATCCTAGGTAGAGGCAGATATTTCTCTCTCTGGGCACAATGAGAATACATCTGCTGTGAACTCCACATTGGCGACAGGAAGGGCATCCAGCAGAGATGGGTTTCCACAGGTTCTGACCAGTTCTGGAGAACCGGTAGCGGAAATTTTCAGTAGTTCAGAAAACCGGTAGTAAAAATTCTGACTGCCTCCACCCCCATCTATTCTCTGCCTCTCGAGTCCCAGCTGATCGGGAGGAAATGGGGATTTTGCAATAATCTTCCCCTGGAATGAGGAGGGAATGGAGATGTTACAGTATCCTTCCCCTGCCACACTCACCAAGCCACACCCACAGAACCGGTAGTAAAAATTTTGAAACCCACTATTGGCATCTGGCCAGTAAACACTCAGCTCCATGCAAGGGATTATTGGATCATTAAAATACATTTTGTGGGTGTGAGTAATATTTACACCATTGTGCAGAACTCAGGTTTCAAACCCGGGATATCAGCTTTCCAGCTAAGAAGCTCAGTGTCTTTAACCATTTAGCCATTGCATCCCCCAATTCAATCCTATATATGCATAAATATTAAGTATCCACTTTTGGGCATTCTCAAAAAAATGTTTTGGAGAAGTGTGCTGATTCTGTTATGGTCAGCAATTTCCCCTTTGTTGAAACTGCCAAGCCTGTGTACTAAGAACACAGTGGTGAATGTCTTCTGTAATCATGTTCCTTCTCTCATTCTTACAAAAAAAACAAAAACAAACCAACAACACACACAATGCTACCTCCTATAGGGATGAGTTCCTGAGATATTTCCCCCCATGCATTTTGTGAATGTTCAATTGCTCATAAAATTAAAATGATCAACTTTAGCAATTTCATATACCCAAATTGAGGTCCCCTGACAGATACCAAAATTAAGAGGAGGATGGAACAGTTTGAAAGCTCAGCAAGATATGGAAACTGTGACCTTCTGTTGAGGGAAATTTCTGCTGTGTTCTCCCACATTAGCCTCCTCTCCTGATCAATGAATATCATTAAAAAAAAACACACAAAAAGCATGTCTTAGCTACTTGCATTGGTAAAAAAAAAAAAAGAAAATAAAAAAGAAATAGAAAATATTTTTCTTGGGAGGTTAAAACTAGTAGTGGGATTCAGCCAGTTTGCACCTATTCGGGAGAACCGGTTGTTGGAAGAAATCTTATTTTGTTTTTTCCCCCCACGTTATGGGACTAATCCTGTAAGGAAGGCAGGAAGGAAACATTCTGGTGTTGTTTCTAACTTAATCTTTATTGCCCTGCTTACAGAAACTGCCTCTCTGGTTAACCCTTACTACATTGTAACAGCTAAAGCGAAGCGCCCATTGAGGTGAATGACGTTGAGTTGGGCACGCCCACACAGTCACATGACCACCGAGCCATGCCTACCCAGCTGGTCATTAGGGCAGAGAACCTGTTGTTAAATTATTTGAATCCCACCACTGGTTAAAACAAATGGTAAGAACTGGGTATGTCTAGTCTAGTGAAAAGAAAGACTAGGGGTGACATGATAGCAATCTTCCAACATTTGTGGGACTGCCACAAAGAAGTGGGGGTCAACTTATTTTCCAAAGCACCAGAAGGCAAGACAAGAAACAATGGATGGAAATTAACTGATAAGAGAATCAAGGTAGAGCTAGGGAGAATTTTCCTAACAATGAGAGCAATCAAAGAATGAAGCTTGCTTCCAGAAGTTCTGGTTACTCCCATCACTGGAGGTTTTCAACAAGAGATGCAACAGCCATTTGTCTGAAATGATATATGGTCTCCTGTTCGAGCAGGGGGTTGAAATAGAAGACCTTCAAGGTCCCTTCCAACTCTTATAATTCTATGCTCTATCTCATCCTCATAAGGATGGGCCCAGCACTAACGTTCTGCTTTAATTTGGTAAGATATGGGAAGAAATACCATAATGCATGCCGCTCAGTGAGAAATTAATCTCACACGTCATAAGCAGAATATTAAGGATGCATGGCCTCCCTGGGGGGATTGAACACAGATAAAGTTGGAGGTGTTCTTTGTCAACTGCATTAGCAAGCAAACAGAAATAAAAAGTAAATATTTACTTAATATTTTGATCAGGAGATGTGTTTCATACAGGTTTTCTCACTTCACTTTCAGATAAAAAACTTTGGTCACAATTGTAGGTTACACTATAGGTATATTTAGAATGGAATGGAATGGAGTGGAGTGGAGTGGAATAGGATAGGATAGGATAGAGTGGAGTGGAGTGGAGTGGAGTGGAGTGGAGTGGAGTGGAGTGGAATGGAATAGAATAGAATAGAATAGAATAGAATAGAATAGAATAGAATAGAATAGAATAGAATAGAATAGAATAGAATAGAATAGAATAGAATGGACCTTGGAGGTCTTCTAGTCCAGCCCCCTGCTCAAACAGGAGAGCCTATACCATTTCAGACAAGTGGCTGTCTAGTCTCTTCTTAAAAACCTCCAGTGATGGAGCACCCTTTTTCCTCTCTCAATACAGAATAGAATAGAATTTTTTATTGGCCAAGTGTGATTGGACACACAAGGAATTTGTCTTGGTGCATATATTTCCTTTTTATGAAAGCATTGTTGTTGTTTGTTTGTTGTCTCTCCTTAATATTTTTTTTCCATTTTTTCCCTCCTTCATTTATACCTCTTTGCATCGTGAACCCACTTCTCCTTTCACCCTTATTTTCATCCAGCAAAAAAGACCTCCTTCAGTCCAGCTCATGAATTCGTGAGCATCCATGGACTTTCCTTGGCCATGTATGAAGAAGCATTTTAGAAGCACTGCCAGCGAGGTGTCCCTAGAGGAAGGATGTCCAACCTTGGCAACTTTTGACACTGGCTGGCTGGGGAATTCTGTGAGTTGAAGTTCCTGGGTCTTAAACTTGCCATGGTTGGACACCCCTGCGCCAGATGCTTATAAGCAAGGAAGAATAGTGATGACCTTTCCTAGTTTATTGTCCATCCCATCTCCTAGGATGGGTGTCAGCAACCTATGGCTCCGGAGCCGCAAGTGGCTCTTTGGGCGCTGCTGTGCCTCCCTGTCGGGTAATCCAACCACTGGCTGGCCCTGGCCCTGGCCCTCACACTCTCCTCCCAGTCACTCCTCGCCTGGCCTGAGAAAGTAAGGGTAACAGTGGGGGATGGAGAAACGGCCAGAGACAGAGAGATACAGAGAGAGTGGGAAAGAGACATAGAGAGACGGGGGGGGGGAGAGAGAGAGATGGGAGAGGGAGGGAGGGGGAGAAAGAGAGATGTCAAAAGGATTTTGTGGTTCCCGGTGTTTTTTAACAACCAGTTCTCTGCTTTAATGATCGGCTGGATAGGCGTGAGGGGGGGGGGTGTCATGTGACTAATGGAAGTGAATGACATTGAGTTGGCCACACCCACCCAGGTTTTGTGGCTCCTGGTGTTTTCTTTTCTGTGCCCCCAAATGGCTCTTTGAGTTTTTAGGGTTGCAGACCCCTATCTTAGGAGGACACCTATTGCCTCTCTGAAGTAGAAGTCCATGGTGGTTGTATTTGGTGCAAAATAATCCAGGGAGCTAAATGGAGCTTGTCTAACCCTGCAAATATTCTTCGAATGTTTCAAAATGGAAAACTTTTTTTTTTTTTAATTGTTTCCATCCCAAGCTTTATTTGGATTGTTCCATATGAAAGGTTAGGGTTATTGTGGGAATCCTAAACTAGGGGTCTTTACTTGGCCCACATGTAGTAGATCCTTAGGATGACTGTTGTTGTACCTGGGAGGCATACACTGGTCTCCTATCATAAGGATAAGCAACAGGGATGGAAAGCTACCATAATGAGTATGAAAAAAGTATTGTAGGAAGTTAACTTCCACCCCTCTCCTAGGAAAATAAGTTATTATAGGAAATATTAAAAGGGCAAAACATTTCCCCTAAAAGGGAGGCAGAAACTCAGCCTCCTGCCCCCACACCTTTGTCAATGGGCCATTATAGCCTGGGCCAGTCTATTCTACATAACAAAGATCTACCTCTTTCAAGCAGAGCCATAATAGGAATTGCCCAAAGCCCCTTCATTACATCATCACCCAACAAGGCTCAACCAAGCCTGGGACACAGACAACCTACAAAGTTACCCCTGCATGCCCCATGGGAGTCAGACAACCAGTCAGAATACAAGCTCAAATTCATAGCCAAAGAGATGGTATAAATCAATCTCTCTCTCTCTCTCTCTCTCTCTCTCTCTCTCTCTCTCTCTCTCTCTCTCTCTCTCTCTCTCTCTCTCTCTCTCCGTCAAACCATGTGGTCCTGTCCACCATTAAAAACTGTTTTTCCAATCAGCCACCATGTTTCCAGTGTCTTTCTCCTCACTTGGAACTGAACCCAGAAGGATATTTGTTCTTCCGAAAGTACATTTCCTCTCTTAGACTCTTAGGCACTGCAGCCAATAGAATGATTAAATCAACACCCATAATTTTTGTTGTTGTTGTTGTTGTTGTTTTAGGTTATTTTAGGTTTTATATTATAACTTCCTCCCTACCCCCCCTTTTTTGCTTGACCTAACTTTTTGCACCATAATTTAACACTGTTAATATTCAGTTCTAAATATATATGCAGATTTTAGTGATTTTATATTCTGCATTACTATTCGTACCTATCATTGTTATTGTTGGCTGTACAGTATTGTATATTAGCATATTAATCACCTATATTTATATGGCACTGCATTCATTGTTGATTTTATAATCCCAATTTTATTCATAAGAATCTTGGTGCAATGGGATTGTACAAAAGTCTATTTTAGTACTGAATGTAAATTTTATTGGTCAGTGACAAAAATACATAATGATCACCATATCTTCACTCCCTCCACCTTTTTTTTTTATAAATGTATTCCTCCTTTTTCTTTTCCTGTTCCCCTGCAAACAGACTACTCATTACAAAGAATGTTAAGGCATATATAGAGTTTTGGGAGTTTAAGGGTTCTGCACAGTATCTTAGCTATTACTAACACTTCACTCTTCTAGACAGAGACATTCAAGGTTGTTCCTGGGATCTGTTAGAGCCATACTCCCAGCTTATGAATCACAACTCTTAAATGCTTGTACCATTCTTGGGGCCACAATAACTTTTATTTTAATCTTTATTTTCTACATCCTCTCTAATTCCCCCTTCAAGCTATGGTATTGCTCCAGCTTCTCACATTCCTTCTTCCTGATGTTGTTATCACTTGGCACCATTATACCTACTGATATTTTCTAGTCCTTGTCTACTACCAATGATGTCTCTGTCAACTCATAAAGCATCCCTGGCCTGCTCTCGAGTTGCCATAGGCAAGGGGGATGGGAAAACCAGTGAAGCAGCATGGTAACCAAAAACAAAAGCACATTCCAGACATATTTGTCTCAAGGCTGTCTCCCAGGGTTACCCACAGCGGCCAGTGGGGAGTGATCTCTATAACACACACATTTTTCTGTTGGTGAATGTGATTGATGACACACCATGGGTGGTGGGGAGGAAACAGGGTCATGATTGGGGCATAAATTACATAGGGTAGAGCTGGCTTCACTTGGGAACGTGCCGACATGAAGCTCCTAATAAATAACTGGATTTATTTTGAAACTTGGCTCGAGGCTCATGATATAATTAGGGCATCTGTCAGAACCCTGATAGCCTGGTTGATTTGCCAGTACCTGTATATAGGTTTGGATCTGGGAGTCCTTTAGGATCTTAGTCCTGTTATTCTGCACAACCTTTTGTGGGATCTCTCAATTACACTTAAGAAGGTCTAGCCCACATTCTGCAGTACTATAGTATTAGAACTGTGCACAATGCTAGTTGGTGCTGTTCAGTGTACATGTGTGTATATATGAGAGACATATGAACCAAAGCCCAACAGATATTAGCCAGTTTTACCCATCATATAGCAAAAACGGTTCCACAGAGAAGTTTCCCATGTGGCCACCAAGACAAAAAACACTGGTGGGACATTCCCCTATGAACATAGCTAAAACATAACCCTCCCCAACCTCCTTCAAACAAAAACAACCTTACATTTTTTTTCTTCTGTCAGCATTCTAAGGTAAACATTGGCACAAAATAGTCAATCCTCATCCCCAGGTTGATTCTCCTTCTCCCTCCACATTTCATTCTTTTCCTTGAAATAACCGGCTGTGAAAAGTGCTTTGTCTTATGACGAGGGACACTCTGTGCCCATTGCTAAATGCCTAAACCATTCAACTGTAATGAGAAAAGGGAGGGGAAAAAAGTTTGACTGGGGAAAATGTTTCATCCAAGATGGTGCCCAGTGGAATATTACACCTACTGATTACCCAAGGCTGGGCCCAAAACTAAACAATCAGGCATCTATATCCCCAAACATTTGATGCCTGAGGAAAACAATCCGAACCGTGTCCTTCCGTACAATTTGTCATTTCACAGCCACTCTTCATCTGAATGGCCCATTTGAGACTTTCCCCTTCACTACCAGAGTTGGGGGGCCACCTCCATCGTATAGAGAGGCAGCAAATGGAGCATGGACTTTTATGAAGTCGCAGATCGCCCAAGAGCCTGAGGTGGGATGGAAGTGGTTGAGGAAGAAATTATGTTATAACGGCTTCATTGCCTTTTGTTTCCTCCTCCGCCAGGTGCCTAGGAGACCTTAAGTAAATTAGGAGCTGGTGATGGAACACACTACACAATCCTTGAGATATTACAGCTCAAAGCACTGAGTGCTAGTCACTGCAGAGGCGATAGCCCTGCCAGGCAGAAAGGTTTCATTAACCAACCCCTGAGATTTAGTCTTTATGATTTTTATTTTTTTGACATTTGCACGCAAAATTCTCATTAGCCAAAGGTGGGCAATAGACACAAAACAGGAAGAATAAAGGAGCTTTTATTTCCTAGTCTATTATTTAAAAAGAAACAGAGTTGACTTTATCCCCCTTTCTTTTTCCATCTTCTTTTTGTCCAATATTTTTTTTTCATTTAAAAAAGAACTGTTAGGTAAGTAAGTAAACAATTGTTCTTCTATTTGGTAGAGAGTAAATACTTGTGCTTTACTTTGGAAAATACTACACCGTTTCCCCGAAAATAAGACATCCCCTGATAATAAGCCCAATCAGGCTTTTGTGCGCATGCACTAAAATAACCCCCCGCTCCCCAAAAATAAATCCTCCCTGAAAATATTAAAACACATGTGCAGCTGGTCCCCGCCATTTACTCTGGTTAGGGTTAGGGAGACAGAGCTGGAAATCAGGTAAGACGGCAAGAGGAGCCCCTTCTTGCACCACTCACCCCAAAATAATAAGACCTCCCTGAAAATAAGGCCAAGAGCTTATTTCATGATTCAAAAAAATATAAGACAGGGTCTTATTTTTGGGGAAACACGCTATTCATGAATGTTGTTTTCCCTCACCATCACCTCTAAAGAAAATATCCCCATTCCAAGTATTAACTTATGTGCTAAGACAATTTACAAATTTCATACCAAAAGGTGTAATTAATCTAGTAAATTAGGGGTGGAGAACTTTTTTTTTTAAGTCATAACTACCCTATCGGGGCAAAAGGCTCATTTAATTCTAACATATTTTTTTTCCCATATAGAATAAATTTGATAGGCTTGGGGAAATCACAGAAGAATAAAGACAAGTTGGAAATTAACTTATTATTTACTCATTTATGCAATTTAGAGTCCATCCAACTCCTAACTTTGTCATGGAGAGAATCTACAAGTCAAAAACAACTAATACCTCTAGTGACTTAGATAAACAATGTTGGGAAATAATAAATAAATCTGCACCCCTATAACTGTTTGGTTTGGTTCTACAACCCAACAAGACAGACACAGAACTCAGAGGATAATTAGAACTGCAGGAAAAAAAAATGCTACCAACCTGCCTTCCATGGAGGACCTTTATACTGCACAAGTCAAAAAGAGGCCTGTGAAAATATTTACAGACCCCTCGCATCCTGGACATAAACTGTTTCAACTCCGACCCCCCAAAATGACACTATAGAGCACTGCACACAGAACAACTAGACACAAGAACAGTTTTTTCCCCCGAACGTCATCACTCTGCTAAACAAATAATTCCCTCAACACTGTCAAACTAGTTACTAAGTTTACATTACTATTAATCTTCTCATTGTTCCTATCACCCATCTCCTCCCACTTATGACTGTATGGCTATACCTTGTTGCTGATATCATTACGATTAATATTGATATTGTTTCCTGATTGCTTATTTGTTCCCTATGACTATCATTAAGTGTTATACCTTATGATTCTTGGCAAATGAATTTTTTTCCTTTATGTACACTGAGAGTGTATGCATCAAGAAAAATTCCATGTGTGTCCAATCATACTTGGCCAATAAAGAATTGTATTCTATTATATTCTAGTTAAGAAAAGCCAAAGGCTATGTTCCCTTTTACCTGACAATTCTCTAGGAAGTATCTCTTCCCAAGGTCTTCTCAAAATACTATGACCGTGTACTACCTTATATGTCTCACCACACAGCTGTGCATCATTGGACAGACCCCGCTCTTCACATTTCTCAAGAACTCTTTGACCCTTCAGCCTGTCTTAGCAAAACCACTTCCACATCCCCTCCCAGCTTTACATTAGCTGAAAATTCAATGAACATTTGCTTTATTCCCTCGTCCAAGTCATTGATGAAAGTGTTGAAGAGCACTGGCCCCAGGATAAAGCCCACAGCATGCCTCATTCCGTGTAAACATCGATCCAGTAATCCATACTTTGGATTCGGTTGTTCAGCCTGCATATCCATGTTGTAGAGGGACTATCCATCTCCCCCTTGTTCCACTTTATCAAGACGGAGACTACAGTCAATTGTATCAAATGCCTTTGGTGTTCTGTTAATACAAAATGATTAAGCTTGATGGGCCGAAAGTGTCCATAATCCCTGGTATATTAAAAGAAAGACGTATATGCACTGGCCAGACCTTTTAGTCAAGTAAGCCTAACAGTTTAGTCTTCTGTATTGTGAAGGTTTATGCTACGCTCTTGACATTTGAAATATGGACACGAAGATCAATACTAATCCTACACATGACTGAAGGAGAGAAATAAACCGACTGTGACTCTTCCGGACTCTTACAGAATCATGAAGATGACAATTGATACAATCTCTGTAATTAATCTATGTCATCTGACGTGACTCTTGTTCTCTTCCAGGAGAAATTGATCATCATGATAAGAGGAAATTTATTTCCTTGCCCCACCCACTTCTCCAGGAAGACTAACTGAAAAGGTTTATTGATTCACGATTTAGGCTGAACTCCAGTTATAACTGTTAAGATATATTTTTCAGGATAAAAATGTTAAGATATACTTTTTTTCAGAATTTTTGTTCTGTTATGTATGTAACAGAATAAAAATTCTGAAAAAATATATCTTAACAGAACATGACTTATATTTTAGAAATACTAAGAAACATTTAATTTTTATGTATAAAATTAGAAAATAGATTCACTGGGCTAGAAGGGAGTTTGGGGATCTTCTATCCAACCCTTTATTCAAGGGAGGAGATCTTATATTTTCCCAGCCAAATGGTTGTTTATTTTTGAAAATCTCCAAGAGCTGGAACACACACACACACACACACATTTCATTGTCAGAAAATTTCTCCTTACTTTATGATAGATCTATCTTTTTAACAAGCAATTACAATTTAGCAATTGTAGTTTAAAAATATAAATACAAGAGAAAGAGACGATCTGATAGCCACCATGAAATAACAACCTTTAAAATATATTTATTTTATAATATTTATATCCCATTAATTTAAACAAAACCGAGCACTTTACATAAAGCAAAGTCACAATGTGTTATGCAACCAAAAGACAATCCCACAATAAACTAACTTGTCTCCCAAAGATAACTGCAAAAGTAGGTCTTTTTTTTTTAAAAAAAAAGTATTTTTTTTAATGATAAAATGATTATAATCATGAATTATGACTTGTTGCTTGTACGTACTGTGCAACTGAGAGCTTATGCACCGGAGACAAATTCCTTGTGTATCCAATGACTCTTGTCGAATAAAAATGCTATGCTATGCTATGCTATGCTATGCTATGCTATGCTATGCTATGCTATGCTATGCTATGCTATGCTATGCCATCCCATCCCATCCCATCCCATCCCATCCCATCCTATATTCTATATTCTATATTCTATATTCTATATTCTATATTCTATATTCTATATTCTATTCTATTCTATTCTATTCTATTCTATTCTATTCTATTCTATTCTATTCTATTCTATTCTATTCTATTCTATTCTATTCTATTCTCCTCTCCTCTCCTCTCCTGTTCTGTTCTGTTCTGTTCTGTTCTATTCTATCCTATCCTACCCTATCTTATCCTATCCTATATTCTCTCCTCTCCTCTCCTCTCCTCTCCTCTCCTCTCCTCTCCCCTCCCCTCCCTTCCCCTCCCCTCCCCTATTCTATTCTATTCTATTCTATTCTATTCTATTCTATTCTATTCTATTCTATTCTATTCTATTCTATTCTATTCTCCTCTCCTCTCCTCTCCTCTCCTCTCCTCTCCTCTCCTCTCCTCTCCTCTCCTGTTCTGTTCTGTTCTGTTCTATTCTATCCTATCCTACCCTATCTTATCCTATCCTATATTCTCTCCTCTCCTCTCCTCTCCTCTCCTCTCCTCTCCTCTCCTCTCCTATTCTATTCTATTCTATTCTATTCTATTCTATTCTATTCTATTCTATTCTATTCTATTCTATTCTATTCTATTCTATTCTCCTCTCCTCTCCTCTCCTGTTCTGTTCTGTTCTGTTCTATTCTATCCTATCCTACCCTATCTTATCCTATCCTATATTCTCTCCTCTCCTCTCCTCTCCTCTCCTCTCCTCTCCTCTCCTATTCTATTCTATTCTATTCTATTCTATTCTATTCTATTCTATTCTATTCTATTCTATTCTATTCTACACCGTCTTAAAGAACTACAGAAACATAAAAAAAAATAGTAGAAGAAACTATAAAAAATAAAAGAAGTACCTAAAGAAGCAAGTTTCAATCTTCTTTGTAGCAATTACAAAAACAGTAATTATTATTTCCACCCTCCTGAATTACTTACTGTTTTCCTTCTTATAAACAACACGTTTAATCAGTAAATCCTCCAATCCCCGGTTCATTTTTATCCATATTCAGCAAAGAGTCCATAAAGGGTTTCCAGTCTTCGATAAAAGAAAAGCTCAATTATCTCTGGGTTAACAGAACCCAGACTGGGTCTTATAGGCACTTTGCAGCTGGTAATCCATGTAATACTCTCCATATTGGTGTCAGAACCCTGAAGCAATTCAATCACAGGACAAGATGTTTGGTCACAACATAATCACACATAATTGTCATCATTTCTGGACTAGAAGAGAGGAATAGAACTGCAATATTTTAGATCTGTTTAATGATTCCAAGAAGAAATTGGGCAACTTCTCTAATCAAGGAGAGATCCAACTTTGAAATAAGGAATAATTTCCTGAGTTAGAACAATCAATCAATGGAACAGCTTGCCTTCAGAAGCTGTGGTGCTCTATCACTAGAGGTTTTCAAGAAGAGATTGGACAGCCATTTGTCTGGGATTGTATGGTTGGGTTGACTAGACGATCTCCAACTTCCTTTTCAACCTGCTATTTTATGTTCTAGGTTCTACCTTTAAGTAGGGATACACGTACATTTACCATATTTTTCAGAGTATAGGACACACTTTTTCCCCCCATAAAAGAGGGTGGAAATTTGGGTGCGTCACACACAGAAAATGGAGCGTGTGGAGGCAGCAATAGGCTATGGCAGTCCCTGCAGCCTGAAACAGCTGATCTTTGGGAGGCCAATACAACTGACAATCAGCTGCTTGTGCTAATCAGGATGTGCTGAAGCTGAAATTGAATCGGGCTCCTTGCTGCAAAGAGGCAAATTGCTAGGAGGCAGAGGCAGATTTTTTTTTTTCTTGTGATAATCAGGCTGTGCTGAAACTGAAACAGGATGTTTCAGGAGGCAAGAGGCAGAGGCAGATTTTTTTTTCTTGTTTTCCTCCCAAAAAAATATAGGTGCGATTTATAGTCCGCAATGTCTTATACTCTGAAAAATATGGTAATCCAAATACATTTTGAAATAAGCCTACTTGATTCACAGCTCCTGAACTAATATGTAAATGAAACTATGTTTGCTTGTTTGTTTTAGATATCTTGCTTCCCTACATTTTGCAAACTGGTTCTTGGATCTACAAAAAGATGACAATTCAGATGACACCAGAGTAAATGGAAAAGTGGGATGAGGGGGGGAAAGAAAGAATGTTATAATATAAATGTACAATTATGATGATGGAAGTGATAGAGTAGGTAAAACTGAAAGGAAAGTGGAAAGAAAGTATATATTAATAGAAAATTGGGCATGTTTGTATACCAAATAGGGGAAATATTGGACAACAAAGGAGAAAGATAGAAGAGAGGAGCAGAGGGTAAGATAGAAGAGGAGAGGGAGAGAGAGGAATGGAAGAAAGGGGAAAGGAGAGGAAAAAAAGAAAGTGGAAAAGAGTAGGAGAGAAGGTTAGAAATGGGGGAAAGAGGGAAGGAGTGGGGGAAAGGAAGGGGAAGAAGGGAAGAAGAAGGAGAGGAGGAAGGAAGAAAGTAGGAGAGGAGAGGAGGTAAGGAAGGGAAAGAAAGAAGAAGGAGGAGAAGGTTTGTTGTAAAATGAGGGAAAAGAAAGAGTAGAAGAGCAAACCCAAATGTAATTGAAATGCTTTTTTGGGAAAAAAATATGTGTATGTATGATCAATTATGGATAAGAGAATATATATTTACAATATGTGTATAAGAAATAAAAATAAAAGTCATACACATACACTCACACACAGAGAGAGAGACACACACACATAGCATTACAAAGTACAATTGACTGCAAAAAAAAAAAAAAAGACAAGAAAGAATTGTTTTTTGACTAAATAAACGTTTAACAGATAAAGACCAAAATTAGCTAAATGTGTTCTCCCATGTCAACCAGAGGATTATTTCCTGAATTGTTATTTGTTGATTTGGATCAATAACAGTTTGTTGCAATTTGTTAGCTTCAGAAAGGGGGCTTTTCTACATACACAAATAAAATAAAATAAAAACCAAATCATCCTTTTGATATGACGGCTGGAATCGTTCAGAACAGTCGATCAGATTAATCAGTTCAATTTGGAGATTTAACTGAATAGCAGTTGAATTTCTAAATCAAATCTCTGTGCGGTCTAATCCATGAACACATTTTTTACTTGTGCCTATCGAGAAGAAAAGGTGAATAAAAGTTTGGGTCCCATGGAGAAGGATTGGAAATTTATGCCTTCTTGTTACAAGATTGCTTTAATCTCAGGGTCACACATTTTCTCTGCCTATTTCATTTCTGGATCCTTAACACTTGGATTCTTAATGTGGTGCCTAGGGGTGTGAATATCCCTTTTATAATAATCCTTAGCACCTTCCAAATTCTCTGACCTAATCTTATTAAAGTCTTTCAGGTTTTTTTTTTTTTTTTTGTCTTTTTAAAGAATGGGAAGCATTTTTTGCAAAGCACTCCTAAACATTACCAGCATTTCAAACAGTATCTAATGTTCCATATTTACATCAGCAGTTTTCTTAATTCCCAGCCTGTTTGCTCTTCTGCATTACAACTGCTGTTGTTCTGGAAAGGTTTAGGCGTAACAGTGCAAGGGAAGAAGAGCAATTTTGAGAGTATAGGGGAAGAAAATCTGTCCCTTTATGGAGAGCGAGAAGAAGTGAATGATGAGAGAGAGAGAGAGAGAGAGAGAGTGAGAGAGAGAGAAAGAGGGAGGGAGGGAGGGAGGGAGGGAGGGAGAGAATGAATGAGAGAGAGAGGGAGACTCCTAAGACAATGTTCTCAACCTTGGCTGCTTGAAGATGGGTGGCCTTTAATTGCCATAAGTCCCCAGTGTCAACTCACAAAGCATCCCTGGCCTGCTCTCAAGTTGCCATAAGCAAGGGGGGATGGGAAACTGACAAAACAGCACGGCAGACAAAAACAGATGCACATTCCAGATTTATTTCTCTCAAAGCTGTATCCCAGTGTTACCCACAGCCAGAGGGGAGTGGTCTCTACAACCCGCGGAATTGTTCCATTGGCGAATGTGATTGACAACACACCCTGGGGAAGGGGGGAACCAGAGTCATGATTGGGGTGTAAATTATGTAGGGTCACAGCTGGCTCCACTTGAGAACGTGGCGACATGAAGCTCCTAACAAATAACTGACACCCAACTAGGGAATTCTGGGAATTGAAGTCCACCCATCTTGAATATTGTATATCCCACATGTCCTCACAGGGACTCAGGTGAATATAATAGGAGGTTATGTTCCAAAAATTTGTGGTTATTGGTTCTCCAGTTAAAGAACCAAATTCTTAATTGAACTAAGTGAACATAATGTCAATAAAGAAATTGACTCAAAAAGAAGGAAAACACCAACATATGGAGAAAAGAGAGCGAATAATATTCTAAAGAGCTTCTTGATTTAATTGTGCCTAAGTATCAGTCTATGTGGGTAGAAGCACTTAATGACCTTAGATGATCTCAACAAGCTAAGTAGGATTGAGCCAGATTAGTACATGGATAACAATTTCCATAATATTTTCCAAAAAATCTATTTTAGTCCAAATAAAATGAATATTTAAAAACATTTTAGGGGCATTTAGAGACTATTGGATAGTGGTTTCTACCACAATTGGTCAATGCTGTTATGAATCATATTGTTCATGATAGTTATGCTCTTTTTGATCTTCTGATTTTTTTCCCCCTATGGGCATCACTCTGAAGCATTGGGAGCAGAGCTACTTAGACACATTTCTTTTATTAAATAAAAAATAATACACATATGCTGAAATAGAGAGGTTAAAGCTAATGTATCTGCATCTTGAAATCTTTTTCAGGCAGTCTTAGTGTGATCTTCTTGGGACCATAGCCAAAGAGAATTCTCACAATTGCCCTTTTTTGATTAATGTTTCAGCTTGTAAAATGCAAAAATCATTTTGACCTGGTTATTCATCAATGGAGGAAGTCTGCTATTATAGCACCATGGATTTTAATATGCATGTCTCTTAAGAGACATGCATATATGCTTACTTACCCAATTCTGCTAGTATGCACTCATCTTCAAACAATGTTAAAAAAAAGTATGCAAACTAAGTTATAATTCAAGATGGATTTTATACATTTATCCCTAATTTGCACAATTCTTTGTGAATTTTGCATGCAATTCAAACTTTTTTTTAATGAAGATTTCAGAGTAATATATCTTTTAAAATTTACTTACTAATAATAGAAGATCTCCAACATCAAAATAGTAGGGCATATTATTTGATAATACTATCAAAATCAAAATAGTAGAGAGGTGGCTCAGTGGCTAAGACACTGAGTTTGTCTATCGAAAGGTCAGCAGTTCAGTGGTTCAAATCCCGAGTGTCATGTAATGGGGTGAGCTCCCGTTCTGCTCCCGTCCAGCTTCTGCCAATTTAGCAATTCAAAAGCAGGTAAAAAATGCAAGTAGAAAAATAGGGACCCTCTTTGGTGGGAAGATCACAGCGTTTTGTGTGCCTTTGCCATTTAGCCATGCCGGCCACATGACCACAGAGACGTTTCGGACAGTGCTGGCTCTTTGGCTTTGAAATGGAGATGAGCATTGCCCCCTAGAGTCAGGAATGATTAGTGCATATGTGCAAGGAGAGCCTTTACCTTTACCTAAAATCAAAGTATTTGTGTATTGGAGGATTACTTCTAAGATAAAGTAGATTTGGCACCGTAGTGTAAATAGTAGGCTCATTACAGCCTAAGGAACATCCTCCTGGTTGCTATTTACATAACAAAGAACCCACACAATATTTATATTAACATAATTAACACCAAACTTAGGTTCCCCTGTGCATTTATAAAAGTTGAGGAATGAAGAGGGACCCTGAAGAGGAATACCAACACTGTTAATATAGCTGGTGGTCCCCCATGGCTGCCATTTACATAATAAAGAACATAAACATTAATTGCATTCACATAATTTACATCACAGAGTGTTTGGGCTGTGCAGTTTGGGGACCTGAGGAATAAGGAAGGGGTGGAAATATTTGTTTTCTTTTTTTTTTCCAAAGAGACTAAGTAGGAAGATACCAAAGAGATAAAGAGGTTTCATAATTGGTTTTAAATTTTAAAAACAAAATCAGCCATTGAATTGATTATTTCTGGCTGTGATTTGTCCAGATTTCAGTCTGGACATCAAGTGGTCTTACATTCTTTTGTAGCATTGTGATTTGAGTAATGAAAGACATGAAGTCTAGAAAAAGTATGCTGATAATCAAGATTTTTTTCAAACCAGGTGACAGACAAAGCAAGAAAAGGCATTTATGTAACCCTCAAGCTCTAATAATCACTTTCTTAAAAAATATTTTTATTAAACAGTATAAAAGAGAGAGAGAGAGATTCACACTTACTTCTTTTCAACAATTTTGTGTCAGTAATCCATAGACAACATGATAATTTGGACAAAAAACTTTGAATACAGTATTGAATTAGATAAATGGGAGAAATTATGGAATACAAATTACAAATTAACAATGTCTGTACCCTATAAAGAAAACATGTATAACATTTTTTTATAAGTGGCATCTGCCACCAGCCAGATTGGCAAAGATGTTTCCTAATACCTCACCACTATGTTGGAAATGTAAACACCAAAAGGGAACATATTATCACATGTGGTAGTCCTGTCACAAGGAGAAACAATACTGGCAAAAAAATTAAAACACAAATAGAAGAAATTATAAATCAACACATAGAAATGAGGCCAGAAACTTTCTTACTGGGAATAATTTCAGGATCACATGAAAAAGAAACACAATATTTAATCATTCACATAATTACAGCAGCACGAATAGTTTATGCCCAGAATTGGAAAAATAACAATATACCATCAGAGGACAATGTGATTAGAAAAATTATGGCATGTGCGGAAATGGATAAACTTACGAAGGAGATACTAGAAAAAGAGGAAATAGAATACTAGCTAGTCTGGGAGAGATGGTATAAATGATTGGAGGAAAAGGGGAAAAAGGACAAGGGAACACTATATAATGGTTCAATTAGGAGGAGAAATATAGGAACAAATGGGAAGAAATAAAAATAGTGGAAAGGAAATTGGGCACACGTTTATGTCAAATGTAAATAAAACAATTAGAATAATACATTATAATGGTGTGTGTGTGTGTGTGTGTGTGTGTGTGTGTGTGTGTTTGTGTGTGTGATCTATTAGAAATATATGTATAAAAGTTATATTAAGATAATGACCACTTTTAATGTCCCTTTTATGTTCTGTTTTTCATCCTGGGCTCAAATGGTTGCCATTGAAAAAGTGGTAATACATATTTTTTTTAATCCATTTTTTTTTTAAATGTAAAATATACCAGGGCCATATTAGAAGCAGGATAAGAAAACTAAAAAGTGTCAGCTATTTCTCTTCCTTTCTTTTCCATTTTAAAAAAATGTGTTTGCAAAAGAGAACAACAGATTGTTGTCTGTTTTCACTAAACTTATTCTAATAATCGCAACAATACTGAAACTTCTGGGCTTTAAATTCAAGATTCCTTATTACTTCCCTTAATTAATTCTTAAGTCAAGTTGCTAAGAAGTTTTCAGTTGTCCTGCACTGCCATCTTCTGGATCATTATCAACAAAAAAAGAAATATGAAGAATTATATTAACTAATCAGTTAAAACTCCCACAAATTTAGAGTTGTGTTAGCTCCTTTCATGTGTTGTATGTGTTACATGTGTTACAAAGTAGCATAAAATAAATATAGATTTTCAGATAATAATATAAAATAGACTTCAGTGGGAAAATTGATTTTCGGAATAACATTGAAAATAAAAATAGCATCTACGGTCTGAAATATAAGAAACTGTATTACTGCAAAATCCATATTTCGCACAGAAAGACACAAATGGAAACATACACATTATTTGATGTTGGTTTCACACAACGGTTGTAAAATGCTATTTTAAATTTTCACAAGACACTATCCACAGACTATGATCTGTCCCCCCCTACAGAGACCCACAAAAACACAGCCAGTCGAGGGTTAAGAAGCACTTGGCATACTCCACAGTTCTTATCTCAAACTTGGCAGCGATATGCACACCGTCTGCCAAGGGCTTTAATAGTTCACAAAAAGAAAATCACCTACGTAGCTTTGCCAAAATCCGTTCTTTTAGCTCCAAAGTCTACTAGATTGCGTTATTGTTCGTCACAGAGATCATGAACCACCCTCCTGTCTTATATAGGCTCTGGGTGTGGTCCAGTGACTCATTGATCCTGTGACTCCAGTCCAGTGACTCAGGTCTATTCCCTCATGCGTCTCCGCAGCTGCTGTAAGCTCTTATCTCGCCTTCTTTGGCGTGCGTCCAGGAATGACGTCTCTCCCTCACTCTCATCTGAGACACCTGTTTCCCCACTACTTGGCTCTCTTTCAGCTGGCACCTGAGACTGTGCCGGGGGGGGGGGGGCTGGGAGATCTGGCTGGCTCCTCTTCCTCCTGCTCAGAGCTTCCTTCCTCCAATGGGATAGGCTCAGAGGACGGGGCCACAACAGACTAAATTCATAGATTTGGTTTATACAACACACTTATATAAAATTAAGACAAACCCTTTTCTTTGCAAAACTGAAATTCAAATGATCCAACAATCCCTAGGATGAGATACCAATGGTTAAAACAACGTATTTATTAATGCAAAAACCGTCAGAAACCTCTGTGGTTCAAACTGCATGGAGAAAATTGGGGTGCTCATCTGCAAAAGCAGTCAAAATGTTACAAGAAAATTTAAATGATGCATTGGATGAGGCCAAGCCATGCCAAACATAACAAAAAGAAAAGAACTCTAAATAACTTTCTTTGTTCACTCAACTAGAGTCAAGTGAAGAAAAAAACAATGATCCCTTCTCATTTTATTCATTTCTAATGGCTATTAACTCAATGGATTTATATTTGGAATATTGTGTCCAGCTTTGGATGCCAGGATCCAAAAAAGAGTTTGAGACCCTAGAAAGGGTGCAGAGAAGAGCAACAAAGAAGATAAAGGGACTGGAGCAGTGGTGGGTTTCAAAATTTTTTACTACTGGTTCTGTGGGTGTGGCTGGGTGGGCTGGGCATGGCTTGGTGGGCATGGCAGGTGAAGGATACTGTAAAATCTCCATTCTCTTCCCACTCCAGGGGAAGGTTACTGCAAAATCCCCATTTCCTCCCGATCAGCTGGGACTCAGGAGGCAGAGAATAGATGGGGGCGGGGCCAGTCAGAATTTTTACTACCGGTTCTCCAAACTACTCAAAATTTCTGCTACCGGTTCTCCAGAACTGATCAGAACTTGCTGAAACTCACCTCTGGACTGGAGGTTAAAACTGCATGATGAACGGCTAAAGCAGGGGTGTTAAACTCAAGGCCCACAAGCCGGCCTGGCTCATGAGGTGCTTAAATCTGGTGCACGGAGCCAGCCTAGAAATATCAAAGGACCAGCCCATGGGGCCTCCTCTTAGCCCATTTTTGGTCAGGGGAGTATTGCAGGAGGCTATGGAGGCCGAAAATGGACCGCACAGGGGCTTCGAAGAGCCTCCACATGGCCAGTTCTTGGCCAGGAGTGTGCTGCAGAAGGCCATGGAGGCTGAAAACAAGGCACAGGGAGGGGCATGTATCCCCCCAACACCTCATTTTGTCCAGCAGGTTGCTGCAGGAGACATCTGTCATGTCTTCCCCACTTCTCCCAACCCCGCTGGCCCACAGAGAACTACAATGCTGATCTGGCCCTCAAAGAAATCCAGTTTAACAGCCCTGGGCTAAAGGAACTGGATATGTTGCCTATCAAAGAGAAGGATCCGGGGGCATGTGATATCTCTCTTCCAGTTCTTAAGCCGCTAACACAGGGAGGAGGGAGTCAACCTATTCTCCCATAACCTGTAGATAGGATAAGAAGCAATGGGTGGAAGCTAGTTAAAGAGAGATCCAACTCTTTTCTGACAACAAGAACTAGTAAGCAGTGAACAGCTACCTTCCTGGAGTTATGGAACCTCCATCCCTGGAGGTTTTCAAGGAACAACCATTTGTCCAAGATGGTATAAGATCTCCAATGGGATCCATCCGTGGGTGTGCCAACAGATGGTATGACTAACAGTTTACTTTCTGTTGTATAACTTTCATCCGTCTGCATCTGCAGCCTCTTTGACTGCCCACATTTTCTGAGGCTCCGAAGTGGTATTGTGTTTCTTGATCTTTTTCTAGGTTTGTGGGAAGGCAGAAAAAGTGTAGAAATTCAAAATTCTACACTTTCCTGGCAGGAAGAAATTGCTTTACATTCACTTCTAATTTCTGAATCAGGCTAAAATAAAGATACTCAAGCATATTCTTTATATTTTAAAACAAATTGATATCCACTTGGTATATTAAGGCATGAATAGGCATATAGCAGTCTTTTAAATTTTCACATCTGAATATTTTTTATGCAGTCATCTATTCACAAGTACAAATAGGCTTATGTTTTAAAATATTTTAGGGGGCGAAAGAGACATGAATGCAATTCTAAAATGTTAGAAAATATATGATTTTACTTTATTGTTAGATGTTTTTATTCATTTAAAAGCTTTGTTGTATTACAATATTGATTTTTTTAAAAAAAAAACAGTCTGAAAATAAGCTCTCAAATACATCAAAATATAAAGCCGCAAAT
Source organism: Masticophis lateralis (assembly GCA_030761175.1). Taxonomy (NCBI): domain Eukaryota; kingdom Metazoa; phylum Chordata; class Lepidosauria; order Squamata; family Colubridae; genus Masticophis; species Masticophis lateralis. The sequence goes on along the minus strand of JAUDYJ010000013.1, from coordinate 14,939,818 downwards.
GGATGAATAAAATTTTATCAAAAACATATTACTGCCTTTTGTGCAATTTGTTAAAATGCAGATTGATGGAGAAATGAAGTGAAATTGATTTATGTACAAATATATACAAAAGTGACATGGACTGAAATTGACTGCTAGAGAGGAGAAAAATCAAGTAAAATAAAATAGAGGAATTCCATCTCTATGTAATGAGATAAGGAAGAAATACAGCCATATGCATGTATCGATCTTGAAACACATTTTTTTAAAAAAGAAGCAATATATATATACTTTGTCTTAAAATGAAATTTATTTATTAGAACCAGGAAAAATAGTATGTAAATTTCAAGTACACAGTTCTACAAAAATACAAATATTTTCCTGTGCTGGGGCACTGATGCAAGAAAACAATTTGTATCTGATTTGGAATAAATCAAGTGAAGAATGACAACCTTCAAATAATGAACAGAAATATATTTATATCTATCTATCTATCTATCTATCTATCTATCTATCTATCTATCTATCTATCTATCTATATCTATCTACCTACCTACCTACCTACCTACCTACCTACCTACCTACCTACCTACCAGCTTTATCTCTTATTATCTCTCTCTCTCTCTCTCTCTCATCCATCCACCCACCTACCCATCCATCTATCTACCTACCTACCTATCAGCTTTATCTTTTATTATTTATCATCTGTCTGTCTGTCTCTCTATCCATCTAACTAAGTACCTACCTACCTACCTACCTATCAGCTTTATCTTTCATTATCTATCTATCTATCTATCTATCTATCTATCTATCTATCTATCTATCATCATCTATCTATCTCTATCTGCAATTACTTCAGTATGAGAGAACTACCAAAAATCCCATTATAAACATCCTAATATTGTCTTTTCTTCCAGCTAATAATTGAAACAGATTCACAACAGATAAAATGCAATAAAATGCACACACTAAGCTAATAAAATATGTTTGCCTGTAATCTTAATTTCTTCATCCAAAGAAATCAGAAAATGAATTGTCCAGTGAGGACCTTCACTATCTCTGGGCATTGGGTGTGGTTGATCACCATCCCAACCCTGGGTTGTTTGGTGGTTTTCATAACTGCAAGATAGCAAGATGGGAAGAGATGAAAATTAGATTCACCAAAGAAGGATCTCCTTCAAGTCAAACTCAACTCAGAGTGACATCACAGGCACAGTTTTATTTGCTGTAGAACTGCTTTGCTATTTGTGTCTTCTGGCTTTATTTTATTTTATTTTTGTTTATTTTTATTTTTATTTTATTTTTTACTTCCTGCTCTAGGCTACAAATCTGGGATATGTTCATGGCTCCTCAATGAAAAAAATAATCACATTTAATCTTGCTTATTTTGGTGCTGAACCAAGGTTAGCTAGGTGGTGCTATCTAACTGGGGTAGGACCCTTGTCAAAACTCTAAATAGATTAGATTAGATTAACAGAGTTGGAAGGGACCTTGTAGATCATCTAGTCCAACTCCCGGTCCAAGCAGGAGACCCTGCCTTCACCATTTCTGACAGATGGCAGTCCAATCTCTTCTTGAAAGCCTACAGTGATGAAACTCCCACAACTTCCGAAGGCAACTTCTGTTCCATTGGTTGATTGTTCTCACTGTCAGAAAATTTCTCCTTATTTCTAGGTTGAATCTCCTCTTGATCAGTTTCCATCCACTATTCCTTGTCTGGCCTTTGGATGCTTTGGAAAATAACTTGACCCCTTCCTCCCTGTGGCAGCCCCTCAGATATTGGAATACTGCTATCATGTCTCCCTTGGACCTTCTCTAAGTTAGGACATAGTCTGTGGAGTCATGAAAGGTTCTTTAAAAGTAGACTTTCTAGACAATGGAGTGTTTCTCAACCTTGGCAACTTTAAGAAGTGTGGACTACAACTCCCACAAGTCTTCAGCCAGCATAGATGGGACATTCTGGTTGGGGAATTCTGGCTGGGGTATTCAGGGGGTTGAAGTCCAAACATCTTAAAGTTGCCAAGATTGAGAAACACTGATCTAGATATTCTAGACAATGATCTAAGATATACAGCAAATAAATAAACACAAACATTTCAGTAGGTGATTGGCTCATCCATATGTCACATCATTGGCTGATTAGATGACACAGTACACGGTGCCATAAGCCACACAGTTTATGCACCATAATGAACGGATTCATTACTCATGTTAAGTCAAATTCAAACAAAACACATAATGGCTTAGCCTGGTGTGAAAGCAGACATTGAGAGGAATATGCAAGGATTATACAAACTGATAATTGGCTGGTAAGGAGGATCAATGAAAGCAAAAGAGCTCAAGGCAGACAATTAAAAAAGAAGTAGAAAGAGATTTTCTAGCATCATTGAAAGGAAGTGTCTTCATTATCCATTTTGCAAAGATCTTGAACCAAAACTTCTAGGTTTTAATTCTTCTTCTTAATGTATCATAAGGACCTTCTAGAATTGTAAGTCAAAGAAAGTAAGGCTTTCAGGATCACTTAGATAAAACCCCATTCAAGTAGTCCAAGTGTCCTTGACAGATAAATGACCTGATTTTGTTCAAAAACCTCCAGTGAAGGCAACTATTCCCTGAGAGATTTTGTTCCATCATGGAACAGCTTACCGTTTGGACATTTCACTTGATGCCCAATGAAAATATATCTGCTGAATAAAACTCCATACTGGTGACAGGAAGGGTATCCGGCCATTGAAACACTCTGCTAGCTCCATTCAGTTGTCCAGAATCCGTTGATCCAATCTCTTGATGCCCAATACTAATTCACTTCTTGTCATTTAAACCCAAGTATGAACAACCGTGACACATCCATCATTATCTTTTAATGAACCCATAATTCCTTGTGGGATGGAGTCAGGGCAACTGAATGGAGCTAGCAGAGTGTTTCAATGGCCGGATGCCCTTCCTGTCACCAGTATGGAGTTTTATTCAGCAGATATATTTTCATTGGGCCCAGAGAGAGAAATATTTGCTTTTACCTAGGATCAAACTCACAGCTTCCTCATTGTGAGGCGAGAACTCCACCTCTAGGCCATCACACCGCTCCTAACAACCCTGATACATCCTCTACACATTAAGCTTTCAAGTTCTTGAAAGTAGGCATCATCAAATCCCAGTTTTCTTCTTCTTCTGCAGGCTCAACATACACAAAATCTCCAACTATTCCTCACATGTTCTCTCTTCCACTCTCTCTTGTTATGTTGATTGCCATCCTCTAGACACACACACATATTTGTCTGGGTCATACCATAAAATCAAAGTCAGCAAACATTTCCCTAACACAGCCTGCAAGCTCCCTGCTTTCTCCCCCTAGTAAATCAACACAATCCAATATTTTACAACATGGTTTTAAACAGGACATGAGTAATAAGTCTGTACCACATGCAGTTTAACTGCATTTCCAAAATGATATTCTGTGGCTCCAACAGAGCAAGGATTTGGCGATGGACTTCATCACTGAGTTCTCATTCTTTTCATGCTTTGCTTTCTTGCTGTCCCCCCACCCCCCTCACATTTTATAAAGAGAGAGGGAATATATTGCCCAACGTTTGATATGATTTTGGAAGCAGGAATGTTAATGATTTTGTTTTTCCTTGAGGCAAGTGTACTGTAGTGGGCTTTTTTAAAAAGACAAAAAAATTGAGAGAATTGGTTATGTCTGGTCCAATGAAGAGAAGAACCAGGGGTGATATGATAGCATCTTCATGTACTTGAAATGCTGTCACAGAGAAGAGGGGGCAACCAGGGGTGAAATCCAGCAGGTTCTGACAGGTTCTGGAGAACCAGTAGCGGAAATTTTGAGTAGTTCAGAGAACCGGCAAATACCACCTCTGGCTAGGCCCAGAATGGGGTGGGAATGGAGATTTTGCAATATCCTTCCCCTAGGAGTGGGGTGGGAATGGGGATTTTGCAGTATCCTTCCCCCAGGAGTGGGGAGGGAATGGGGATTTTGCAGTATTCTTCCCCTAGAGTGGGGAGGGAATGGGGATTTTGCAGTATCCTTCCCCCAGGAGTGGGGAGGGAATGGGGATTTTGCAGAATCCTTCCCCCAGGAGTGGGGAGGGAATGGGGATTTTGCAGTATCCTTCCCCTGGAGTAGGGAGGGAATGGGGATTTTGCAGTATCTTTCCCCTGGAGTGGGGAGGGAATGGGGATTTTGCAGTATCCTTCCCCTAGGAGTGGGGAGGGAATGGGGATTTTGCAGTATCCTTCCCCGGCCGCGCCCACCAAGCCATGCCCACCAAGCACGCCCACAGAACCGGTAGTAAAAAAAAATGAATTTCAACACTGGGGTCAATATATTGTCCAAAACACTAGAAGGCAAAAGAAGCAGCAATGGATGGAAGAGAAAAGCAAACTAGAACTAAGGAGAAATTTCCTTACAGTGAGAAAAATTAATCAGTGGAATTGGTTGCATTCAGAAGTTGTGGGTGCTACAACACTGGAGGATTTTAAGAAGAAACTGGGCAGTCATTTGTCTGGAATGATAGAATAGAATGGAATAGAATAACAGAGTTGGAAGGGACCTTGGAGGTCTTCTAGTCCAACCCCCTGCCCAGGCAGGAAACCCTACACTACTTCAGACAAATGGTTATCCGACCTCTTCTTAAAATCTTTCGGTGCTGGAGCATTCACAATTTCTGGTGGCAAGTTGTTCCACTGATTAATTGTTCTAACTGTCAGGAAATTTCTCCTTAGTTCTAAATTGCTTCTCCTTACTTCTAAATTGATACTGTTTGAGCAAGGGGGTTGGATTAGAAGACCTCCAAGATCCCTTCCAACTCTGTTATTTTACATTCTGTGCCCTCCTTCTCCAACCTTGCTACTCTTTCAGTTAACTTTCTTGCAAAATCCTTACTGAAAAGAGAGAGCATTTTGCACGCTGTGAAAAGTAGCGCAGTCTAGGACTCTGTGAGGCCCTTTGTATATAAACTAGCTGCTCAAAATGTTTATTCTCTAACCCTTTAGAAGTTCTCCCTTTAGCTGATACATTCTAACATTTAGCCTGAAGTGTTTTGGCTCACTAAAGTCTATTTTCAAATAAAAGTATTTGTTCAAAGGGCACCTTGAACATTACAAAAGACAAAAGTTTCCCCAAATGTAAAAAGAAAAGAAAAGAAATCAGGTTTCTAGCCATGCTCATTACCAAAAGGGTGGGGAAAAAATGAATTTTGGGAGAAAGGAAGGGGGAAAGAGGTTGAAATTTAAAAAAAAAAAAAAAAAGAGGAGTTGGATCAATCAGAGCCTCTTATTGTTATTTATTATTTATTTCAGTTTTCTCAACCTTGGCCAATTGACGATGGGTGGACTTCATCTCCCAGAATTCCTCAGCCAGCTGGATGAGGAATTCTGGGACTTGAAGTCCATCCATCTTCAAATAGTCAAGGCTGGAAAACACTGAGCTATTTGATAGTGAGATGGGCAGCATATGAATGTAATAAAAACCCAAATAAATAAATATTTAAAAAAAACCATTTGATTAATTATCCATATTATCAAGGGAGGCATATGTTCAGAGGGATATCTTTTCAACTGTAGGATTTAAACAGTACTTTCCATTTTTGACATCTTTCTTTTTTTAAAAAAACACAGAGTTTGGCTGTCCTCTCATTAGCTCCCAAATTGACATAATTTATTTTCCTCCCTCAAAAAGACTTGATTCACCATCACATGTTTGTTTCCCCAGTAAAATAAAGTTGCACAATTCCGATAAATCAGAACCAAGTATTGGAACTTTGCTGCGGTTGAAACTCGTCTCTAATCAAAGATATACATTTAATGAGATGCCGTCTTTGACAGAAACGAAGGTGATAACGAACAGATGGGTCATTACTCAGCTTGCTATTTATTTTTTATTTAATTTCAGTAGCCTGATGTTTTTGATGAAGTACTAGCAATTTAGATTAATTTTTTTTTCTCCTTTGTCTTTTGATATCGGTTCATTTTTATTCCTTTGACTAAAAATTGTGGCTTCTGTTTACTATGATGATTCGCAGAGTTTTGGATTCAAAATACTTTTATAACCCAAATGTAGTGCAATAAAGAACAGGGCCCTTGGTTCAAAGAGCACCTGGACACGGAGAGATCTTCTTCATTCATATTGCAATGGAGACTCGCATCGCTGGAGGTCTTCAAGAAGAGATTGGATAGCCATTGGTCTGGAATGGTATAAGGCAGGGATGGCTAACCTTTTTGTGGGCCCAGAAGGCCAAAAAATCGGCTGGCCAGTGCGAACATATGGGCTGGAGCTGAGTTAGGGCAATGCTCACGTGCCCACCAATATGGCTCTGCATGCCACCTGTGGCACACGTGCCATAGGTTCACCATCACAGGTATACAGTCTCCTGCAAGGCATTGGACAAGGTTCCATCCAACCTTGTTCCTCCATCTGCTAAGAGTCAAAGAAGGGTTACCATGGAAAATGCAAACTGGGAGAAACCAGGGGTGGGATTCAGCTGGTTCAGACCGGTATGGGCAAACCGGTACCTCTGACGATCAGCTGTGAGCGAACCTGTTTGCTCCAATGATCAGCCGGGCCTGCCCGCCCACCACTGCTCTATACTGAACTATATTTCCTTTCTTTGAAGCTCAGCTGATAGGCGTGGCAGAGTGGATTGCCGCAGTTCACCGGGGCTGCAGTAGAAGGTAAGTTTTAGAGCTGTTTTCAAACGCACTGCATGTGTGTGAATCACATGCTTGGCGAACCGGTTGTTACACGCATTAAATCCCACCACTGGGATAGACCCTCAGTTCAGAATGGTTGGCTCCTCAGATATAAAAAAAAAGACATCTCAGTGGTCATAAATGGAAGTGAACTGCTTTTGCCTCCTGCAGTTTCTACCCTAGCACAGATGACCTTGATTGCTGCAGAATCCATCAGTTTGCAGTATGAACACTAAATTTTCTGACAGCGAGAACAATCAACCAATGGAACAGCTTGCCTTCAGAAGCTGTGGGAGATTTTGAGGAAGAGAACTGAACTACCATCTGTCAGCCATGGTGTAAAGTTTCCTGCTTGGGCGGGGCATTAGACTATATGACTGTAATGATGAACCTATGGCACGCATGCCACAGGTGACAGGCGTACCCATATTAGTGGGCTCTCTCCGGCGCGCATGCACACACTGGCCAGATGATTGTTGGGCCTTCTGGGCCCACCAGAAGTAGGGAAACAAGCTCTTTCCTGTCTCCGGAGGGCCTGGGAGGGTGGGGAAGGCCCATTTTTCTTTCTCACCTGCCTCCAAGGCCTCTCTATGAGTCTCTGGGGGCTGGGGACAGCAAAAAACATCACTTCCTGTCCAACCGGAAGTTGGGAAATGGGCTGTTTCTGGCCTCTGGAGGGCCTCTGGTGGGTGGGGAAGGCTGTTTTGACCCTCCCCAGAATCATAGAGAGGCTCTGTAGCCAGGTGAGAGAGAAAAACAGGCCTACTTGGCCATCGCGTGCTGGGAGCAGGGGGGTTGCGTGCTCATGCATGGGGTGCATAGAATTATGAGTATGGGCACGTGAACATGCAACTCCACCCCCCCCATCCTGGCACACGATGGAAAAATGGTTAGCTATCACTGCTATATGACCTACAAGGTCCCTTCCAACTCTGGTACTCTGTTCCTCTTACTGATCCGCTATTTCTTCTCCTGAAATAATGCAGTGCCACTGTTGATATTCCACTGTGTAATTCAGAATACACAAGAAACAATCTAACACTAGTTCATTTCTTGCCGTTGTTTCACCAGGTATGTAAAGCAAAACATCTTCCTCAATATTCAAACCATCTTCAAGTTTATAATGGTCATACATTTCAAACATATGCTAAATTATTACATCTATAGATCTATAAGTATTTTTGTGAAGAACAATTCAAGGGGGAAATAGCACAGAAAATAATTTCGGGTATTACAAAAAGAGAGGGGGGGGAAACCAAGGAATGGAAAATATGATAAAATTTGCAAATTGCCAACATGGTGTGCTTCCTTCTTCCCAAAAGTGTTATATAAGCCTATTTCTTGCATAAAAATATGCATGGAGGGAAGAGGCACAAACCCTATCTTCTTCCTTTGTTGTACTTCACTGAACTGCAATAGTGGTTTTTTTTTTTTTGTTTGTTTGTTTGTTTTGCAATTTTGTTCCTGCTCGTCTCTTTATTGGTATCACAGTAGAACTGGGGTCAGGAATTCTTCAAAGCGATGGAGCACAACAACGTATGGCATGTGAAGACCCATGCAAGCTTGACTTCAATCCCTCTTTTAAAAATAGAAAAGATAATGCACACAAGCCCATATTCCATTATATGTGAGCAGAACATCTCAACAAGACAAACACAGATGGCAGTGGGAGAACTAATACAAGGTTGTTTTGTTCCACATGATGGTTGGATCAGCCTAGTGTCCAAATCAGCTCAGCCATGTTTTTTTTTCTTTGCATTCAAGAGCATAATAATTAAAGCATTCTTATTTTAAACACTTCTTCTGCTTGTCAGCCTAATTTTTTCCTGTTTTGTCATCGCTCTTGGAAGATGAAAGACCGCAATACTAGACAACACAGTATCAACAGTAGAGACCTTCAAATTTCTAGGTTCTATCATATTGCAAGATCTAAAATGGACACCTAACATCAAAAAACATCATCAAAAAAGCACAACAAATAATGTTCTTTCTGCGCCAACTCAGGAAGCTCAAACTTCCCAAGGAGCTGCTAATCGAGTTCTACAGAAGAATTATTGAGTCTGTCATCTGCACCTCCATAACTGTCTGGTTTGGTTCTGCAACCCAACAAGACAAACACAGACTTCAGAGGATAATTAGAACCACAGAAAAAATAATGGCTACCAACCTGCCTTCCATTGAGGACCTGTATACTGCACGAGTCAAAAAGAGAGCTGTGAAAATATCTACAGACTTTTCACATTCTGGACATAAATTGTTTCAACTCCTACCCTCTAAATGACTTTATAGGGCACTGCACACCAGAACAACTAGACACAAGGTCAGTTTTTTCCCGAATGCCATCACTCTGCTTAATAACGAATTCCCACAACACTGTCAATTTATTAAGACTGTATTACTATTCTTCTCTTCCTTACTAGTATCTAACTCTTCCCACTTATGACTATAACCATGTTGCTTGTATCTTTCCATTTATATTGTTTTTATTGGTTTCCTAGTACAATTTGATAGCTTATTAGTAACTTTGACTATCATTTAGTGTTGTGTCTTTTTATTCTTGATGAATGTATTTTATTCTCCTTATGTACACTGAGAGCATTTGCACCAAAGATGAATCCCTTGTGTGTCCAATCACACTTGGCCAATAAAGGATTATATTCTATTCTATTGTGAATGAGCAAGTACACCTTTACTATATTTTGCCAAATTCTGGAAAGCTTTTAAGCCAGTATTGCAAATACTACAATAAATGGTCCAGTGATTTTGGTCAACATAACACAGAATCAAGAAACATGTGAATTGATAGTACCACTTTATACTGCATTGGTGAGAGACCACACTTGGAACACTGCATCCAATTCTGTTCACTGTGATACAAAAAGAAAAGATGATAAGACTGTAGAATGTGTGCAAAGAAGAACAATAAAGAGGATAAGAGGTACAGAGACTTGCTCATTCTGTTCACATATAATAATGTAGGTACATGTGTGTGTGTGTGTGTGTGTGTGTGAGAGAGAGAGAGAGAGAGAGAGAGAGAGAGAGAGAGAGAGAGAGAGAGAGAGAGAGAGAGAGAGAGAGGTTTCAGCAGATTCTTACCAGTTCTGGAAAACTGGTAGCGGAAATTTTGAGTACTTCGGAGAACTGGTAAATACCATCTCTGATTGGCCCCACCCCCATCTATTCTCTGCCTCCTGAGTCCCAGCTGATTGGAAGGAAATGGTGATTTTGCAGTAACCTTCTCCTGGAGTTTATGGTATCCTTCCCTTGCCATGCCCACCAAGCCATGTCATGCCCAATAAGCCACGCCCACAGAACCAGTAGTTTAAAAAAAATGAACCCCGTCACTGGTGTGTGTGTGTGTGTGTGTGTGTGTGTGTATTCTTTTTTTTTTTATTTTAAAAAAGAAAGGATTGGAAGCAAACCTTGCATCTGTCTGCTCATGTCATACATTGTTGTGCTCCATTGCTTTGAAGAATTCTTGACTACGGTATCAGACTTTCACTCCAATACCAATAAAGAGACAAAATAATGATTTTTTTGCAGCATGAAGAACATCTAAGGAAACTAGTTATGTGTTGTGGCCCCGTTCTCTGAGCCTATCCCATTGGAGGAAGGAAGCTCTAAGCATGAGGAAGAGGAGCCAGCCAGATCTCCCAGCCCCCCCCCCTCTGGCACCGTCTCAGGTGCCAGCTGAAAGAGAGCAAAGTAGTGGGGAAACAGGTGTCTCAGATGAGAGTGAGGGAGAGACGTCATTCCTGGACGCACGTCAACGAAGGCGAGATAAGCGCTTGCAGCAGCTGAGGAGGCGTGCGAAGGAATAGACCTGAGACACTGGACTTGAGTCACAGGACCAATGAGTCACTGGACCAGACTCCAGAGACTATATAAGAGAGGGTGGTGGTCAGTGATCCCTGTGACGAACAAAACTCAATCTGGTAGTCATTGGAGCCTGAAGCTGCTAAAAGAACGGATTTTGGCAAAGCTACGTATGTGATTTTCTTTTTGTGAACAATTAAAGCACTTGGCAGACGGTGTGAATATCGCTGCCAAGTTGGAGATAAGGACTGTGGTGTGTGCCAAGTGCTTCTTTAACCCTCGACTGGCTGTGTTTTTGTGGGTGTGTGTAGAGGGGGACAGATCACTATATATGTTTAACTTAAAGACGAGAAGGATTTGGGGAAGCATGATAACTGTATTTCAGTCCTTGAGAGGCTGTCCCAGAAAAAAAGGGGGTGGTCCTATTTTCCAAAGCACCAGAGGGCAGGACAAGAAGTCATGGGTGGAAGAAAGAGAGGTCCAACCTAAAATTAAGGAGAAATTCTCTGACAGTGAGAAATGAATCAGTAGAATGTGTTGCCATTTGATTGGGATGGTATAAGGTCTCCTTATTTTTTTTTCCAGTTGCAATGTATGGCTGTGAAAATTTGGACCATAAGGAAGGCTGAGCCTTTGGGAAGAATCTAGGCCTTTGAACTCTGGTGCTGGAGAAGACACCTGCGAGTCCCTTGGACTGCAAGGCCATCAAACCAGTCAGTCATAGACAAGAGCAACCCTGACTGCTCTTTAGAAGGCCCTGGTCCTGATTAGGTGGTCAAATACTTAGGCCACCTAATGAGAAGGAAGGACTCACCGGAGAAGAGCCTAATACTGGGAACGATTGAGGGCAAAAGAAGAAGAGGACGGCAGAGAATGAGGTGGCTGGATGGAGTCTTTGAAGCAGTCGGCGTGAGCTTAAATGGACTCCAGAGGATGGTTGAGGACAGGAAGGCCTGGAGGAACATTGTCCATGGGGTCTTTGCTGCCTTTGGAATCAGACATCAATGAGGTAGACCAACAGCTGGATCCTGTTCCCAGTTTGCGCATGTGCAGAGTTGCCAGACGAAGGGAACAGCTAAAGAACAAGGGTCGATTTAGGAGTAAGGCCACAGATGGACAATGAATGGCCCCTCCCAGTGGGAATAAAAGAGGAGTGAAAGTGGAGTGGAGTTTGCAGGAGACAATTAGTTCATTCCTGCATTCTTGCCAAGTATTGCGGCATTTGTAAGATATCGGCCTGGCCAATAAAGGTTGGTAATGGTGAACTATCTTGAAAGACTGTGGGAGAGGAAAGATTTGGCTGGAGAGGAATTCACTGTAAATTAAATAAAAGGGTTTTTTTCGGGGCGAGGAGTCTGCTTCGTGGTTTGGGAACAACTAGGTCAAAACAAAAGTATTTTTGTTGTTGTTGTTGTTGTTGTTAGTACTCTCTTGCAGCTGGGATGCAAGACACCACACACAATATTTTCTGACCCTCCATCATAAAATTCCAATGAAGCTGTGGAACAAGATGATATAAATCATTTCCGGATAGCACCTACTGCATATTTAAAGATAGGAAACTTCCTGTTTCTCATGTCTGGCTGTCAGACTCTTCTTAAAAAAAGACAGTGTGAAGGTGGTGGGAGATTTTTTTTTTAAATCCCCCACCCCCATGCAAATATGTGTCGATAAAATGAGTGGGACAGAGTTTATCACATAGACAGAAGATGTTGTCATAAAGCTTGACTCATTGATATATCTTTATCAAATATATCCTAGCTAGAAATGTTGGAAAATTGGGTTTAGTCTACGTTTCTATATGCAAAACTACCTAATTCAGTCTTCTTGGGTTGATATATGGCTTGGAATGCATTTATTCTTCAAATTTTATCCCTCTCATAAATTATGTGATGCATATTCTTGGCTCACAAATGCTTACTACTCACCTGCATATGTGAAGTGAAAATGCATAGCATTTAAAGGAAAATGTGTATAGTTTAAAAAGGTACAGAACATGGTTTGGAATTCATGAGTTTCTCTTTCTAACCAATGTCGTATTGGCCAAATTGAACCCTTCTCAGAAAATGTGGTTTAATTTAATCATAGCTTTATTAGCGGAGAAAGCAGACGCAGGTAAGATTCAGTAATCACAGCTTCATAGCTTAATATTTGTATATCTTATTCTGTTCTTCTAATGCTTATCCTTACAAAGAGAATGGCATGGTCCAAGAATAAGCAAGAAGATGGGAAACAAACAATAAAACTCCCTTGGTATATGATGCTAAGCAATAGTTTCATTGTAATTCACGAGAGAGTGAATTGGGTATTGGGCAATTAAAAATTTGTAATAAATGAAACAAACAATAATAAATTATTTCCTTTGATCATGAAATTTTGTTCAAAATGTTCTACCTGAACTCCTTATTTTGTTTATTTTTTAAGCATTCAACTCGTATTGCAGACATCCGCCAAGGTTGGACACATCATTTTCAACGAAAATTATCCTGTCGCCTTCCTGTTTATCACAGCCCAATTATTAAGCGCTTTGGGTTTGATGTTGACCTATATTAACTATAGCTACCATGTAACTTTACCATGCATTTAATAAGTTCCCTCTTTAATCACATTAAAAATTAAAAATGTCTTAGAGGAGCCACATGAAAGGGTACAAGGAGGGCACAGGGAGCCTGGGGGCATTCTGCTGCATTTGGTATGGATGCAAAAGAGTTTGGTACGTATTGTCCCAAAGGTGCTTTTTTCAAGAGGCAACTGGACTGTCTTGTTTTGTCTTTGCAGATGATTCGCTTCTCATCAGAGAAGCTTCTTCAATTGACTGGATGGTGGTGGAATGGAAGGATTTATATTCCTTGCAGACAGCCGGTCCTTTGCATCCTTTTAGAGAGTCACTGAGGCCACTTGGAGATTTGTCTCAGGGTCACCTGAGTGGTGCAAATGGGTGTGGAGCTGCTAAAAGGAGTTGTGAAGCTGTGACCCTAAGGACACAGACAAAAATCCAAGGGGCCTCAACGACTCTCAAAAAGGATGCAAACGACCAGCTGTTTGCAAGGAATATAAATCCTTCCATTCGACCACCATCCAGTCAGAACTGAAGAAGCTTCTCGGATGAGAAGCAACAACATCTGCAAAGACAAAACAAGACAGTCCAGTTGCCTCTTGAAAAAAAGCACCTTTGGGACAATCCTGACTTAGATGACGGAGAAGCTCCATAAACAGTTCAAAGTGTAAAGTAAAGATAAAGGTTCCCCTCACACATCTGTGCTAGTCGTTAATGACTCTAGGGGGCGGTGCTCATCTCCGTTTCAAAGCCGAAGAGCCAGCGCTGTCCGGAGATGTCTCCGTGGTCATGTGGCCAGCATGACTCAATGCCAAAGGTGCATGGAATGCTGTTCCCTTCCCACCAAAGGTGGTCCCTATTTTTCTACTTGCATTTGTTACGTACTTTCGAACTACTAGGTTGGCAGAAGCTGGGACGAATAACGGGAGCTCAACCCGTTTCACGGCACCAGGGATTCGAACTGCTGAACTGCCGATCTTTCAATCGACAAGCTCAGCTTCTTAGCCACTGAGCCATCACGTCCCTACAAAAGAAGTATAGTATCAGTCTAAACACGTTCTAGGAATCTGGCAAAGTTAGGCACTCGGAAAGAAACAAGGCCATTCCTGTCAGAGTAACACAATGTCGACTCTGAACAATTTCTTGTCAAACTTGTAGTTTCTTTCCTAATGGCAGACATTCTAGCCCAAGAAAAGAACAAGTCTCAATGCATCTTTTGAACTCCTCGTAGCAGTGGAAGTTGTGCAGCCACTTCAGGGGGTCAGGAGACTTTTTTTGGGGGGGTGTAGCACTGCGATCACCTGTCACTGTATCAAATTACTGACTGCTGAATGCAGCTGGATTAAGTCAAGAAAGAAGGACAAGAACACGGGAGGAGTTGTCATCTTTTCAGCTGTGAAACTCCATAATTGCATGTCATGGTGACAGGAAGAACAAGGGAACTTGTAACATCCAGTGGCAGCCACATTCAAATGGCATGGAAACACCCCATTAGGATCTCAGGCTGTACCAAATCTTCATTTATCAAGGATATTGTGTGTAGTTCCATCCTGCTGAACGCTTGCAGGAGTTTCTCTGAATTAAAGTTGTCAGAATTCTAGGGGATTTTTTTAAAAGATTGATTTAAGAGGGAGGGAGGGAGGGAGGGAGGGAGGGAGGGAGGGAGGGAGGGAGGAAGGAAGGAAGGAAGGAAGGAAGGAAGGAAGGAAGGAAGGAAGGAAGGAACTCTTTTTACCTGAATGCCTGCAAAGTTTCTCTGAATTAAAGTTGTCAGAATTCTAGGACATTTTTTTAAAAATTGATTTAAGAGGAAGGAAGGAAGGAAGGAAGGGAGGGAGGGAGGGAGGGAGGGAGGGAGGGAGGGAGGGAGGGAGGGAGGAAATAATTATTTTTATCAGAATCCAGGATTGCAATGGATGTGAAGTGGTTCAGAAAATTAAATAAAATTACAATGCTGCATTTATGTAACAGTATAGGATGATGACATATTTACTATATAAAAATGGTTTGGTCCCTGAAGTATCTTTTGAACTCCTCGTAGCAGTGGAAGTCTTTATGGAAAAGGTGAGCGGGCTCATTGCATTTCATCCTTTTGTAATTTCTTAACTAGACTACTGGAAGGAACTCTATGCAGGGCAGACCTTGAAAACTGTATGGGAACAAAAGCAGTTGAAAATTGGAACAGGCCTCTCCTGATTTTTTTTTCTTTCTCCAACCCCCATCAAGATGCTATTTTTTATTTCCTGTATAAAATCCTACAACATGTCCAGATTTAACAAGTTTCCTCACCAGACTTTGTTGTGTCATTTCACTCTCTAGAGAAAGTACAAATATTACCTCAGTTTCATATTTTCCCCATTTCAGGGCAGGTGTAAACATGTCACATTCCACCTGGCTTGTTCGTTTTTCCTTTCTGGTTCATTTATTTCTCAAATTTGTTTTTCCTGGGTTTTCTTTTCCAGTTGGCTGTTTTCACAACTGTATATCATCCTTGGGGTTGAAAAAGCACCTGTTTTACAACTATCTTCATAAATCTACCACACACACAAATGTGACTGAGTGATTGGCAAGAATCCCAGGGAGATCACCTGCAAAGCCTGTAGGCTCAACTCTTTGGATTGAACTATCTACTTCCATCTATTTCCCTGCTTTTTCTCCTCCGGGACATGAATCCAGAGGAAGAGAAACGGATTGGGTAAATTTACAAATTAGTGTTCTGCCTTTACTCATCTTGAGAGGAAAAAAAAAAAAACCAAGCTAGATTTTTTAAGTTCATTTTTTCTAGTGAAATCATTCCCATCATCACATCTTAAATAATTATCAAGCCCTCCAAATGCTTCTCTTGCTCTTTTATTTAGTACATCAAAGTAGTTTTAGAGTACAGATTCCTCTAAAAATCATCACAGAATCTGTACGGCGCTAAGGGACCTTGGAGGTTTTCTAGTCAAACCCCTGCTCAAGCCAGGAGACCTTACATTATTCCATGTGTTGGCTGCCAAAAAAGGCAACACAGCTCTAGGCTGCATTAAGAGATGGATAGAATCAAGATCACGTGAAGTGTTAATATCACATTATCATGCCTTGGTAAGGCCACACTTGGAATATTGCATTCAGCTTTGGTCGCCATGAGGTTAAAAAGATGTTGAGACTCTAGAAAGAGTGCAGAGAAGAGCAACAAAGAGGATTAGGGGAGTGGAGGCTAAATCTTATTTAAAAAAAAATGATTGCTGGAACTGGATATGTCTAGTCTGATGAAAAGAAGGACTAGGGATGACATGATAGCAGTGTTCTAATATTTCAGGGGCTGCCCCAAAGAAGAGGGAATCAAGCTATTCTGCAAAGCACCTGAGGGCAGGACAAGAAGCAATGGGTGGAAACTAATCAAGAAGAGAAGCAACTTAGAACTAAGGAGAAATTTCCTGACAGTGAGAACAATGAATCCGTGGAACAGCTTGCCTCCAGAAGTTGTGAATGCTCCAACACTGGAAGTTTTTAAGAAGAGGTTGGATAACCATTTGTCTGAAATGGTGTAGGGTTTCCTGCCTAAGCAGGGGGTTGGACTAGAAGACCTCCAAGGCCCCTTCCAACTCTGTTATTCTATTCTATTCTATTCTATTCTATTCTATTCTATTCTATTCTATTCTATTCTATTCTATTCTATTCTATTCTATTCTATTCTATTCTATTCTATTCTCTATACTCTATACTCCTCTACTCTACTCTACTCTACTCTACTCTACTCTACTCTACTCCTATATCTAATCTCTTCCTGACAACGTCCTATGTTGGAGCATGTACAACTTTCAAAGTTATGCTGTTTCAGTGTTTAATTGTTGTCACTGTCAGGAAACTTCTCCTTAGTTCCAGGTTGATTTTTTTTTAATGATCTTCCACCCATTACTTCTTGTCCTGCCCTCAGGTGCTTTGGAGAATATTAACTAATTAATCACTCTTGACTTCCCGCTGAACAATTTAGCCCCTCTGTTTAGCAAAATGACCCAATTCCACAATTCTCTCTCAAGTCTTCTCTTAGAGCTCTTCTCTAATAATCAATTAGCTGTAAAGTGAGTCTTTTGCCATGTGATTCCCCACATAAATAGACCACATAGAACATGACCCAGCTGAAAATTTATAGAATAATTAAACCCAATATTCAAAAGGAAAAGAATATCTAAAATCAGGAGCAATAGAGTTTTGGAAAAAAAAATGTATATATCTTGGTTTTGGATGTGGGCATGTGGTATAACCTTGGTCAATCTTCTTCTTATTATTTTTTCTTTGCCCATCTGTATCTTCCAAATTCATCATCTGCCTTCCTTAGGGATTTTTTAAATTAATCTCTGGAAAGAACAGGAAGACCTTTTGACAGCTCTTGCCACAGAGATCTCTAACTGTAGGCCAAGAAGCTCCAAGTGTAACTGTGCATATTGTATCCACGAGAAGATCGTGCCAACTGATGAAACGTTCGACAACACAAAAGGGGGGGGGGGGGGGAATGTCTGAACTTGGCTGACCTATCACATTATCTCATCCCTGTACAGCTTTTGATCTCATCGGCCCCACAGCGCCTTGCACATGCAAAAAAACCGATGATTCCCTCTGTCAAAAGGCACCTCAAAAAGGATTTGCTCAACAAAATCTTTTCTCTTCTCCGAGCTGGAGAAGGGAAGGTGATGCCGCGTGTGACCTTACACTACAAAGCTTATGCCACTCAGCTGCTCGTTAGCGGCCAACCTCATCGTGGTCTCCAGGGGACGCTGCCAAGAATGTCAGGGCACCTGACTGTCATGTTGACTCGACAAAGGAGAAGAAGACTAATCAAACAACCAGGCAGGAGAGCAAAGCAAACTTCAGCCACAGTGGATAGCATGCTAAGGCATATATAGATCAGGTGTGCAAATAGGGGATTTCAATAGCTGATTGCTTTTTTTTTTCCCCCCAGGGGAAAAACACAAAAAAAACCATCCGATGTTTGGATAAGGTTTGAGATGCAACCTTTGAAAGCTCTTGTTCCTGTTGAACTTGCTGTGCCAGAAGAGTTTTTATTCTGCTACTCCTTCGATATAGAAGTTCATATTGGTGCCTACCAAATTCTTTGTGACTGGTTGGACCACAGGAAGAGGGACTATAGCAATACTTACCGTATATACTGCTTCACAGAGCTTTTGCAGTCCTCTCTAAGCAGTTTACAGAGTCAGTCCCTTGCACCCAACAATCTGGGTCCTCATTTGACCCACCTTAGAAGGATGGAGGGCTGAGTCAACCTTGAGCCAGTGAGATTTGAACTGCTGAACTGCAGCTAGCAATCAGCTGAAGCAGCCTGCGGTAATGCACTCTAACCACAGCACCACCTCGGCTCTATTATACTATTATATTATAGAATTGTATTATAGTATTATACTATTATACTATTGTCTGGATATTACGATACTATCATTATTATAGAACAATAAAATTGTGTATTGTAGAAATTGCACTAAAATACAATATAATGCAATGTACAGCAAATATATGATAATATGTATAGTAAGACACTAAATACAGTGACAATTATGGTAGATATTACAACAGTTATAAAATAGTGAAAATAGAAATAATTAAGCAAATAATAGCCTAATATTTCCCCACCCCCACCCCCATTATACTAAAATGATCTAGAAACTTAACTATCTGTACCAGAAGAAATAATTTCTGGGAGGCAAATTCTGGGCACTTATTGGTTCCAGAAATAAAATTAAGCTTGTCAGAATTGACAGAAATCATATAATCCACTTTAATAAGTATATCAGGTTATCAAAGTTTAGCTCTCCTAAACTTTTCACCTAAACTTTTCACCTAAAGAGGAAAAGGGTGCTTTCTGTGGGAACCTTTAGAATTGGCTTTGCCTCTCTGTGCCTATATGGATCTATCAGTAAAGTTACAGTAAAGTCTTGGTAAAATTATGTCCCAGCAGTTTCTTTTTCTGCATATGCCATTGGAACAGTTGACACTTTGCAATTGAACTCAGGGAGAACTTACCATATTTTTCATAGTATAAGATGCACCGGAGTATAAGATGCAGCTTAGTTTTTGGGGAGGAAAATAGGGGAAAAAAAATCTGCCTACCAGGTCTTCATTTGGCTAGCATCCTTAGTCTGGTCAGTTTCAGTACATTAGTTTGCTGGGTTTTTATCCCCTGCTTGGGGATAAAAAACAGCTTCTAAGGCATAGCTGAAAGGAAGCAGCAATGAGAAAAGCAGGCGAAGCATCCAGGGAGATTGCTTCACTCGGCTAGCGCCTAGTTAGGGCTGAAAAAAAAAGCTTCTAAAGAACAGCTGAGAGTTAGAGCAAAGCATGGAGATCACTTCTCTCTCTAGCGCCTCGTTAGTGCCTCGTTAGGTCTGGAAAAAACTTTGAAAAAGCTACATTCAGAGTATAAGATGCACCCAAAGTTTTAGCCTCTGTTGGGGGGGGAGGGGGGAAGGTGTGTCTTATACTCCAAAAAATATGGTATATGTGCTTTGTTCTTCCTTGATTGCATTCTCTGGTTCTAAGACCAAAACATTTCTTTCTTTCTTTCTTTCTTTCTTTCTTTCTTTCTTTCTTTCTTTCTTTCTTTCTTTCTTTCTTTCTTTCTTTTTCTCTCTCTATCACTTTTTCCTTCCTTCCTTCCTTCCTTCCTTCCTTCCTCCCTCCCTCCCTCCCTCCCTCCCTCCCTCCCTCCCTCCTCCTTCCTTCCTTTTCTCTTTTTCTGGGTGAACCCTGGAGCAGCTTGGTTCTCGTAAATTATCACACCGTCTAATCAAAGTTTCAATCACAGATGTGGAAGAAAGTACCAAAAGCCATTTCAGAAACAATTTCTAAGACTTTAGGAAACACAAGGACACATTTTGAAATCTTCCAGAAAGGAGGCCTTAATTGTAAGGCTTCTTTTCTAATTCAACTGATGTTAAAGAATTGTGATGGGATTTCCCTTCTCATATCAATTTAACTGCAAGGCTCCTTTTGTCTAAAGACATCCCTCTCTATCCATCCTAGAGAGAAATATCAGGCTGGGCTTCAGGCCATCCATGGCCAATTTCACAAATTGTACAATGGCCAAATTGTACATCACTGAATGCTTGTCAGAAAACTTGAGGCCCGAAAGCAATTTTGTCTCCGTGTCTCCTGCTTAAAATTTTCACAAAAACTGAGGGACTGAATTATGTAGTACAGTAAACGTTTTTGTTAATGATTTTGTACAGATGCTGTGCTTTGGATTAAAAAGGCTGGGGGGAAAATGGCAGAAAGAGAAGGAGAGTTTAAAAAATAATGGATTCCGAACAGCTGTGGAACTACTAAAGATAGATGGCTTGTTTTAGAAAAGTTTCATCCCGAGAAAAGAATTGGCTGCAATGAGAGAATTTCTTCCCCCTACCCACAGCTCGCTTGATCACCTCTGAGAAATGAAAATTGCATTTAACAAAAAGAAAAAAAAAATGCAGAAGAAAGAATATGTTCTACTTTCCTATCTGGCAAATTTTACTGCAGCTATAAAAGGCAGAAAAACTGCTGATCAGAGACGAAAGAAATGAGAATTGGAAATAGTCTCACTATAATGTTGCACAAAAAGAGAAGAGAAAAAGGGAAAAGGGAAGGGGAAGGCAATAAGGGAAGGGAGGAACGAAGGAAGGAAATTGACATGATATAGGAGGGAGGGAGGGAGGGAGGAAAGGGAAGGGAGAAGAGGAGGAGCGGAAAGGGGAGGGGAAAGCAAGAAATGTCATTTTTTTGGGGTGAATATCATTTTCAGCTCACGAAAAACCCAAACTAGTTACATATACATTAAGTCATATCATTGTGAAATTACTTCTTTGGGCCGAACTCTCCTTTCCTAGGTCCAAACTAGATATGAGGACTTAGCATCATGAAAATAAGTTTCTCTGGGACCTGTTTTTCCATCCATTTTCCCTCTGTCTGGTTTGGTACAGCCACCAAACAGGACAGGTATAGAACTCCAACAGATAGTTAGTTGCAGAAATGTAGTACCTCCATTAGATACATCAACAGCGTCCATTCCCATAGGCACAATTTGATTCCGAAAATGGTACATATTTTTTTTTTCAATGTTTGTGTGTGTTATAGTAGTACTATATAGTGGTACTAAAGAAGTGAGATTTATATTTGAATCCTTGGGCAATTGTTGTTCTTCCAGAGTAAAAGAAAAATCTGCAGGCAATTTCAGTTTCCCATGATGTCTTTGAATGATGTTATATCACAGGCACAATGGTACTTCTTCAAAATGCTATTAGCATTCTTGTGGGACCCACATGGATTGGTAATACTTCCTGAGAGGTGCACCAAGGTCATCCTGATTAAATTTCTCCAAACAGATATACAGTATCCCATTTTTTTCAAGAAGCAATGGGACTTTCTGGTTTTTCTTTGCAGATGTTTCTTGGATGAGAAGCAAAATGTCTTCAAAGAAAAACTAGAAAGTCCAGTGGCTTCTTGAAAAAGCTCCTTGGGGATAACCATGACCTGGATGACAGAGAATCTCCATAGACATTCAGATATACAGTAATGTCATTAATGCTATAACCAACACAAGTCCTTCCTCCTATACTAAACTTCCAGACAGTTAACCCACAAACCTTGGAAGCTTACTGTGGTTTGCAATATAACCTAAATTTCCACACCAACCATGTTTAGACAAAACATGTTCAGATAGTTGTGCAGTTAAAGCTTAAGAGATCCAAAATAAATAAATAAAAAATATTCAGAGAGACAATATGGGTTAAAAAAAAAAAACTCTTCTGCAAGAGACTGAAAAGTGAAACTATGCACATAGTAGATAAGTATAGGTTAAATGAAGTTATCTAGGAAGAATTCTAGGAAGGGAAGAGAGAAGGAAATCCATATGTGAAAAAGTAGTACATAAGAGAAAAACCAAAAGGAACCTTTTTTAGAAAATAGACCTGGTTGTCTATCTGTCCATCCACCCACCCACCCACCCACCCATCCATCCATCTATTGTCATCAATTATGAGGTTACCTACCACTGTAATATTGATAGAACTATTATCCAGTGTGTCATAGAAATAATCAACAATAATTTTATGTTCAAACTAAAGAATCAAAATTCAAGACATAATAGCAATATCACTAACAATAGCATTTAGACTTCTATACCGCTTCACAGTCCTTTTACAGCCCTCTCTAAGAGATTTACAGAGTCAGCCTATTGTCCCCAACAATCTGGGTCCTCAGTTGACCAACCTCGGAAGTATGGAAGGCTGAGTCAACCTTGAGCCACTCAGAATCAAACTCCTGGAGTGAGCAATGAGTTGGCCCTGCAGTACTGCCTCCTAACCACTGCACCACCACGGCTAAGTAATAGTTTTTACTTGTTTCCCCAGAATCAATTTTTACAATTACACTCGATCCAAATGCACAAATGTCTTGGTTTTATATAAATAAAAGCCTCTATATTTATACATTCTGTGTTAACTACTTAAAAGATGACCCATTTACAGTCATGAGTTCCAGAAATATTTTTTAAAGAAAACAGCAGCAATTTTCATTAAAAAAAAAACATTTAAAATAATATATAGCAAGAAAATGCTATTAGAATGAGGGACTTACTTTTCTGTCCACTGTTTCTACACAAGAGCTGCACTCCACTTTAGTATCCTGAAGTATTGAAAGAAAAAAGGAAGGAAAACAAACAATTGGTATAAAATAAAAGGGAAATATATATATAAATATATTCCCATTCCCTGTCCCAACTTCTGCCAATCTAGCAGTTCGAAGGCACATACAAAATGCAAGTAGAAAAATAGGGGCCACCTTTGGTGGGAAGGAAACAGCGCTCTGTGCGCCTTTGGTGTTGAGTCATGCTGGCCACATGACCACGGAGACGTCTTCGGACAACGCTGGCTCTTTGGCTTTGAAACGGAGATGAGCACTGCCCCCTAGAATCAGGAATGACTAGCACATATGTGCAAAGGGAACCTTTACCTTTGGTTTTAAGAAGAGAGAGAGAGTTGTTGATGGAGAATAAGATGCATCTATCCTTTCAAATGTGTGAGGGGAACCTTTACCTTTACCTTTATCCTTTCAAAGGGGGAGGGGGGAGGGAGGAAAGCAGGATTAAAAAAAAATAAAAACATGCACATGTTGAATGTCAAGACTTTAGCAAACTTCCTGAGCTATAATCAATGTAGAACAAAGAATTTACCCAGGTGGGTTGCAACAGCTCTATTGCTGAGGCCCTTTGGAAAGGAAAGTGGCCCTTTCCTGCCATGTAACAGGAAGCAATGAGCTGATCAATGAACACTGATATTATTTCATTTCCCTCAGCTGCCGCGGAGCTAACAAAAAGAGGGCCATCTGGTTTACAAGGAAACAGCTGCCATCTTTGCAGCCTAATTCAATATGCTCATGTCACAGTTAATTTACTGAACATTCATGGCTATTCTTTGGGGGTTTCTTTCCCCCCCTCCATTCTCTCTCCAGAGAGAGGGTCATATCTCTTCCTTCAGGAAAATGTGTGGACAATTCCACCCCCCCCCTCCCGCAATTAGGAGTGTCAGGCCTGGAAGCCATCTTTTGCACTAGGCCTTCAGACGTGTCACATTTACTACTGTGGGAAACTGGAAGGGGGGAAATTGTATCAGTGATGGGTTGCTACTGGTTCTCCCCGGATTGGGCGAACCGGTAGCGGTGGCGGGAGGCTCTGCCCACCCACCTGGATGATTCTGCACCTGCGCAGAAGCGTTGCACGTGCACACATGCACGAACAAACTGGTAGCAAACTAAATTGAAACCCACTACTGGATGGTATGGAGCCGGGATGATATATACATTAACATTAACAGATTAACCTTTCAATCAACAAGCTCAATGTCTTAGCCACTTAGGCACCATGTCCATAGATAGATAGATAGATAGATAGATAGATAGATAGATAGATAGATAGATAGATAGATAGATAGATAGATAGATAGAATGTATCCCAAATACGTTTTTAAGTTATAACCTCTAACAAACACTTAAGGGAACGTTCCTATCAGAACTCCGAGACTCCGGTCTCTCTCAAAGAACTTCTTTATTGGGCACATCATATCAGCACCAATAAATGCAAAACCAACTCTGAATATTTCCCCAGTTTCAGTACAGTTAAATTAATAAATGATCCCCTCCATAAGTGTCACAGGTCACATTGTCCAATTAGGTTGATTGGCGGGCTCCCTAGGTACTCCTCTCTGTTTTCATCCAACATCTGTGGAGGTGATCTTGGTTCCCACAAAATAGAGCAGTGTTGTCTTTGGCAGTGCATTCCAGCCTCTCCCCCCTCCCTATACTGTGTGGCAACTGAGAACCAGGGGTGAAATGCAGCAGGTTCTGGAGAACTGATAGCGGAAATTTTGTGCAGTTCGGAGAATCAGCAAATACCACCTCTGGCTGGCCCCAGAGTGGGAAGGGAATGGAGATTTTGCAATATCCTTCACCCAGGAGTGGGGAAGGAAAGTGGGATTTTGCAGTATCCTTCCCCTGCCATGCCCACCAAACCACATCCATCAAGCCACACTACGCCCACCAAGCCACACCCACAGAACCGGTAGTAAAAAAAATGGATTTCACTACTGCTAAGAACCAACAAAATGGCTTCTGCCAGATTCGGTTCAAAGTTGACAATAGGCTCACAAATATATGCAGGTTTTTTTTTTTTTCCCACGTTTCCTAAAGTAATTTGACAAAAAAAAGGGGAGGGTAAAATTGAGTTTAATGAAAGAAAAAGGAAGGATTGAGTAAAACTGAAAATAGTTTAACTATTCACTACAAGTAGCCCTCAACTTATGATCAGAATTGGGACATGAACCTTTGATACTAAGCGAGGTGATCATTAGGTGACTCATGAATGATTTTGAAGTATTAGGACTGCTTTATAAATCCTTAGTAAGACCACACCTGGAATACTGCATCCAGTTTTGGTCACCGCATTACTGAAAAAGAAGTTGAGACTTTTGGGGGAAAAAAAGTGCAAAGAGCAACTAAGATGATTAAGGTTCTGGAGACAAAAACATATGAAGAAAGCATTTGGATTTGGATCAGTGGTGAGTTTCAAAAAATTTTACTATCAGTTCTGTGGGTGTGGCTTAGTGGTGTGGCAGGGGAAGGATACTGCAAAATCTCCATTCCCACCCCACTCCAGGGGAAGGATACTATAAAATCTCCATTTCCACCCCACTCCAGGGGAAGGTTACTGCAAAATCCCCATTTCCTCCCAATCAGCTGGGATTTGGGAAACAGAGAATAGATGGGGGTGGGGCCAGTCAGAATTTTTACTACCGGTTCTCCGAACTACTCAAAATTTCTGCTACCGGTACTCCAGAACTGGTCAGAACCTGTTGAAATCCACCTCTGTTTGGATAGTCTAAAGAAAAGAAGAATTAGGAGTGACATGATAGCAGTGTTCCAATATTTGAGGGGCTGCCACAAAGAAGAGGGGGATCAAATTATTCTCCAAAGCAGGACAAGAAGCAATGGTTGGAAACTTATCTAAGAGAGAAGCAACCTGGAATTAAGGAGAAACTTCCTAACAGTGAAGACAATTAACCAGTGGAACAGCTGGCCTCCAGAAGTTTTGGTCGCCCCATCACTGGATGTTTTTTTAAAATAGAGACTGGACAGCCACTTATCTGGTATAGGGTCTCCTGCTTTGGCAGACGATTGGACTAGAAGATCTCCAAGGTCCCATCCAGCTCTATTCTGATTGATTGATTGATTGATTGATTGATTGTGACTTCTTTGATGTTAAGTGTTTGTTAAGTGTTTCACCGTAGTCATTAAGTGAGTCATATGGTTGTTAATAGAATCCAGCTTTCCCCATTGAGATTGGAAATCTGGAGTCACATTATAGTGTTTTCAATACTGACTTTTTTTTTTTTAGCTGTTGCCATACTTGATATTATTCAAATTGTCCCCAATCAGTATATTATTCATATAGTGTATTTATCATTACCACTGGCAGATTTTTTTTTTTTTGGAACAAGGTTAAAAATAGATATTAAAATCTTTAAACTGTACTACATATAAAGCCAATTAATTAATATGCAGGAAATCCATATTTAACGAAGGCTTCTTTCAAAACTTTTCCAACACACCGTATCAAAGGCCTTCATTAAACTCAAAGAAGATCATTAGCATCGCTGCTCGTTTTGATTTCTTCTAAAACTAACTTAATGTCAGTTCGTTATCTAATGCGATTAGATGGCTTCCTATAAAATGAGTTTATATAGGATGCATATTCAAAGAGGGGTGTTAAAATCTACAGAATGGAGGCTGTCCATAGATATTACAATCTAACCTCTATCCCTTTATTACAATCTAACCTCTATCCCTTTATGCTCTCAGATTAGCATGTCTAATCTGAAAGCATAGATTACAAAGGATTTGCAAGATCTCATAATAAAAAGCCAAGGAGCACCAGGCAAAGAAATATGGGTAAAATTAACTATAAAGAAGATCTAACTAATAGCACCCGGTAGATTAACCAGCCTCAGAATTCACCAAATTGCTGAAAAGCTTCTGCCTTTTAGGATCAACCATCTTCCTTCTGGGTAGGAAAGCTATGGCAAATCTAAATACTTACTAAAAAGCAGAGACATCACCCTGCCAACAAAAGTGCATATAGTTGTTGATCTCACTCTTGCGATCCGGCGAGATCCGGCCAGGAATGGTGTGAATGAGTTTTAATGTTTTTAATGTTTTTAATTCTTAAATGTTTTTTATAATGTTTTTAAATGCATTGTGAGCCGCCCTGAGTCTTCGGAGAGGGGTGGCATACAAATTGAATTTAAAATTAATAATTAAATTAAATAAATTAAATTAAATTATTAAATTAAATTAAATTAAATTAAATTAGGCTATGTTTTCCCAGTTGCAATTCCCAGTTGAAGGCCAGATCCTGAAGAGGAAACTCAAATACTTTGGCCACCTAAGGAGAAGGAAGGACTCACTGGAGAAGAGCCTAATGCTGGGAAAGAGTGAAGGCAAAAGAAGGGGATGGCAGAGAACGAGGTGGCTGGATGGAGTCACTGAAGCAGCCGGCATGAGCTTAAATGGACTCCAGAGGATGGTTGAGGACAGGAAGGCCTGGAGGAATATTGTCCATGGGGTCATGACGGGTCAGACATGACTTCGCAACTAACAACAACAACAATTGCTGTAGTGTTATTATTTATTCTTCTTATTATCTTTCTTAGCCTTCTTATAGGTAAGATGTTGATGATGATTATTATTCTGATGATTATTATTATGTTACTGTATTATTCTGTTACTTTGCATGTATACTGAGAGCTTCTGCACTGGAGACAAATTTTTTGCATGTCTAATCACTTTTTTGGCCAAATAAAGTGTTCCATTCAAATCTTGCCAAGCTAAAGCAAACTATTTGTACCATTAAATATATAATAATACCAATAGCAATAGCACTTAGACTTATATACCACTTCACAGTGCTTTTACAGCCCACTCTAAGCAGTTTACAGAATTAGCCTCTTGCCCCCAACAATCTGGGTCCTCGTTTTACTGACCTCGGAAGGATGGAAGGCTGAGTCAACCTTGAGCCTGGTGAGATTCGAACTGCCAAATTGCAGGCAGCCTGCAGTCAGCAGAAGTAGCCTGCAGTACTGCAATCTAACCACTGTGCCACCACAGCTCTAAGAATACTCTAAGTAGTCTTAGTATACTAATATATTTAGTATAATAATATACTAATATATTATACTAAGTATATTAGTATACTTAGAGTATACTAATAAACTCTAAGAATTGCTAGAGAGGAGGTGTCTTAACTCTCTTTCTCCCAATCAGATTAAACTGCTGCCACTTGCTCCTCTGGAATGCAGCCCCTCCCATCTGGGAATCCGAACAACTCTCTATCCCAAATCAATAGACATTGATTTTCCCTGCAGATCCCACTGATATCAACTGTAATCTACATTTTCAGTATCGTTTTCATCACCATTTAGCAAGGAAATTGAGTGATAACTGATGTACTCAGCCAGGATTTTTGAGTCATTTATTTACTTCCACCTCTTCCCTGAAATCAAGTGTATGTAATGTCTCCATGATTGTCAAGTAACTAATTTAATTGTATAATCAATAAAACAAAGCATGATGTCTGGTTTTATATAAGTATTATTTTAATTATCCAGTTGATATTTGCAATGCGATCTCAACTGCATCTTTAAAGACCTTGTTTTATGTCTTTATACTATTCAATGGGATAAATGGCCAAATGTTTTCAAAGCTGTAAGGTGTAATTATATTTCTATTGTTTTTATTTATTTATTTATTTGTTTGTTTGTTTGTTTGTTTGTTTGTTTGTTTATTGGAAAGACAAAGTTGTTGTAAAACAAGCACATTGGCCACACCTAATCTTAGGAAGAACTATATTCTACTTTTTAAAAAAGGAAACATTCATTTAAGTCCTTGTTACATTTGACTCAATCTACAAAACTGTACATTGAACTTTTTATTATAGATAAGGTTTTTTTTTAAGTTGTTCGAATCATAATCATCCTGATCATCTCTATTGTCCTGCAAAAAATATGAAGATACATTTGATACATTCCCAAGTAGCCTTTTCGGGTGAAGAAACATAATATTTCCTCCCCTGACAGCTTATAAATCAGGAAAACTCACTCATTGCCCAGAACGTCCTTGTATTCATTGCATATTATGCTCAAATATGGTTTAATTAAGTATAGTTTGTATAATAAGCCACAGTTGATATGATGATGCATCACAGCAGGCCATAAACCACAGTTTGCAAACCATAAAGCCTGGGTCCCTTTTTAGTGAATTGCATGTGAAGCCAATCAAAGAGAGAAGGAAGCTAGAACTAAGGAGAAACTTCCTGACAGTGAGAACAATTAACCAGTGGAACAACTTGCCACTAGAAATTGTGAGTGCTCCAGCACTGGAGGCTTTCAAGAAGAGACTGGGCATTATTTGTCTGAAATGGTATAGACCAGCGATGGCTAACCTTTTTGCCATCGCATGCCAAAAGCAGGGGGAGTGTGGGGGGGTCGTGCACGCAAGTGCCCACACCCAAAATTCTATGTGTCCCGCCCCCCGCGCATGCACACAGGGTTCCCCTGCTTTTGGCACGTGATGGCACGGTGGGCTTGATAGGCCTGTTTTTTGCCCTTCCCAGGCTCCAGAGCTTTTCTAAGAGCCTGGGGAGGGTGAAAATGGCCTTCCCTAACCCCCTGGAGGCCAGAAAAGGCCTGTTGGCCAACTTCCAGCAAATGGACCATTTCCGGAGAGCCTCTGGGGGTTTGGGAAGGTGGTTTTTGCCCTTCCCGGGCTCCTAGAAAAGCCCTGGAGCCTGGGGAGAGAGAAAAACGGGCCTTCTGCACACCCCTCAGGCCCTCCGGAGGCAGGAAACAGTCTGTTTCCCTACTTCCGGTGGGCCCAGAAGGCCTGAAAATCAGCTGGCAAGCTGAGCTCGCATGCCCACTGATATGGCTCCACATGCTACCTGTGGCACATGTACCATAGATTCGCCATCACGGGTATAGACTCTCTTGCTCGTGCAGGGAGCTGGACTAGACAATCTCCAATATCCCTTCCAACTCTGTGATTCTGGGTTTTATGTTCATATGACAGGTTAGATTAATATGTTAATCCATTTTATGATTTGATGCAACAGCAGCATGCATATTTTTATGATAAACAAATAAAAGTCATTTTAAAGTGATGTAGTGATCCAAGATTATTTAATTATTTTAATTATTTTCTTTTATGGTGGTGGTGAAGGGAGAAATTTGGGAACTATCAGTACCTATATTTTCTATTCCGCTGATTTACAAATGGTAGCACAGGAGGACACTACAATAAAGCTATATGGTACTTCAGGTATAGAGTCAATAATCCATCAATTAGTGCAATAACCATGGCACCACCCAAGGCACTCAGAAACGTAATTGCAGAAATTGTAGCTGTCTCTCTAACCAGAACATGACACCCTTGTGACTCTCCAAGGCAAAATTGGAAAACCGTGAACATGTTTTCCACATTTCTAGGAATATTAGCAGCTTGGAGAAGTCAGTAAATATTAAATACAATATATTAGTAGTTATAGTTTAATAAATAGTAAATATAGAGTTCACTGGTAATCATTTTGGTTTTGATTTGTATTTTAAATTTTGTATGTGCATTTTATTGGTTTGAAACTATAAATATATAATGGGGCACTCTGTAGGTGGGACATATGGTAACTCATTTATACTTGAAGTCTTTAAAGCATTTCCTAAAGGATAAATGAAATAGCAAAATATGTTCTGTTTAAAGCATATGAATTTTTAAAAGTAAGAAAAAGAGCTCTTTCTTTCTTTCTTTCTTTCTTTCTTTCTTTCTTTCTTTCTTTCTTTCTTTCTTTCTTTCTTTCTCTCTTTCTTTCTTTCTTTCTTTCTTTCTTTCTTTCTTTCTTTCTTTCTTTCTTACAAACCCGATGAATGATGGGACTTACAAAAGACTAAAAGACACCTTTCTGCTACAAAACACCCAAACTCCTCTTTTTTCCGTGGTTTTCATTTGATGTAATATCAGGAATGGTCAGCAGATGGAGGCAAACAACCACACAATTGAGTTGTGCTGTGTAATAGACAAAGCTGCTAAGCAAAAATGATGTGTTTTTTTTTTCTTTTCCAGCATCAAGGAGGAATGTAAGTTCAAGTATCTTGTTGCATAACTATTCAAAAGGAGGAAAAAAAATAATAATTCCAAAGTCTCTCTCTCTCTCTTTCTCTATCTCTTTCTCTATCTCTCCCTCTCTGTCTCCCACTCTCTCCCTCTCCCCCCCCCCCCCTCTCTCTCTCTCTCAAAATGTTGCCAACTGTAGGGACTAGTCAACTGTTGAGATGAGTCAATTACTCTCCAGGAATCAAAACTGATTCAAAGACAGACAGACAGACAGACAGACAGACAGACAGACAGACAGACAGACATTTCCATCCATCTATATTCAGGCACTCACATCCTGTTAACTTTAACATTTATATATAATTAATTTTGATCAAGGATGGTGTTATTTTCTGGGGCTCCAAGATCACCACAGATGGGGACTGTAGCCAAGAAATTAAAAGACACTTGCTCCTGGGGAGGAAACCTATGGCAAATCTAGATAGCTTACTAAAAAGCAGAAACATCACCCTGCCAACAAAAGTGTGTATAGTCAAGGCTATGGTTTTCCCAGTTGCAATGTATGACTGTGAAAGTTGGACCATAAGGAAGGCTGAGCGCCAAAGAATGGAGGCCTTTGAACTCTGGTGCTGGAGAAGACTCCTGAGAGTCCCTTGGACTGCAAGGCAATCAAATCTGTCAGTCCTAGAGGAGATCAACCCTGACTGCTCTTCAAGGCCAGATCCTGAAGAGGAAACTCAAATCCTTTGGCCATCTAATGAGAAGGAAGGACTCACTGAAGAAGAGCCTAATGCTGGGAATGATTGAGGACAAAAGAAGAAGGAGACAGCAGAGAACGAGGTGGCTGGATGGAGTCACTGAAGCAGTAGGCGTGAGATTAAATGGACTCCAGAGGATGGTAGAGGACAGGAAGACCTGGAAGAACATTGTCCATGGGGTCGTGATGGGTTGGACACGACTTTGCAACTAACAACAAAGGATGATGTAAGGAAGTTCAAGGAAGAAAAACAACATATTAAAAGAAAAACAAAAGGAGGAGGAGGAGGAGAAGGGACAACAGTAGCTAAGGTATGGATCAGAATACAGTACAGGTAGTGCTCAATTTACAACAGTTTGTTTAGTAACCTATCAAAGTTACAACAGCACTGAAAAATAGGACTTACAACCATTTTTCACAGTTACAACCTCTTCATCCTCCCCATGATCCTGTGTTCAAAATTCAGATGTTTAGCAACTGGTTCACATTTATGAACATCGTTGTGTCCCAAGGTAATGCTATCCCCTTTTGCAACCTTCTCTCAAGCAAAGTCAATGTGGAAGCCAGGTTCATTTAACTAACTCATCAACTGTCGTGAATCACTTAACCCCTGTGGCAAGAAAAGTTGTAAAATTGGACAAAACTCACTTAACAATTGTCTCCCTTAGCATAACTTGAAAATGAATGCAGGTCAAAATTGTAACAAAAAGATGGCTTCACTTGGAGCCATCTCTGCAAACATGAGAACATTGGAAAAGACAGGATATATAAGCCCAGCTATAGTATTTTATAAAATGCATGATTTAACATTGTTTTGAAGCCAGTCCTGTTTAAATATCTGTGCTTAATAAAAACCCAGAATGCAATTCAGCATAATGGTCAGGCTCAAGGATGGTATTCACTTACTTTCACTACCGGTTTGCAAATGTGAGTGTGTGAGCGGAGCCTTCTGCGCATGTAGAGAGCATAAAAAAAGGGACATGGTAACGTCCAGGTGAGTGGGAGGAGCCTCCTGTAGCAACCCTTACCGGTTCGTTCGAACTGGATAGAACCACTGGTCAGGCTGATATATTACCGTAAGGTATGTATTAACCATGGTTTGCTAAACAAGCCATAAGACAGAGCTCCAGTTTCTCAGCATTAAGGTAGATGCAATTAAAAAAAAAAAAATCATTAACTTTAGATTAGGAAGATGAGATAGTGAGAATTGCTACATCAAATTAGAACAGTTTTTAAAAGGAAACTTCAGTTCAAAGCTTCCATTTGAAGTAGAAAGTGATTTTTGAAGTTGGTATAGATGGTGATTTGTTATTTTTTTTTTAAAGTTAGCTGGTATAAGACATTAAAAAAACCAAATTATTCTTGTTCATTGCAATTTGGGGACAATGTGGACATGGAATATTCCTTTTTTTCATGGTTGAAAATTAGCTCGGTTCAAAAAAGACACATTTCAGTTTTTTGTATGTTGGGGAGATGGGCAACAGTTCCTGAACTGAAGCAAATTGTATAAACTGGGTTCGGTGACCTTTATGGAATCTGTATTAACTGGGTTGCCTGGCAGATAAACCTACAGTAAAAGAGGGCAGCCGAGGTCAGCAAATCCAAACTGTATTGACCCAGGAAGGAATAATCTATCTGAGTTGCTTCTTATCTCACAGAACTTCTGCAATATTCCTATTTGTTCACAGCAAAGGGATTCTAAAGGACCTGTCAAACTTTCAGCTGCACCTGTATAACAGGTCAAAACATTTGAGGGATTTGTTATTTTATTGTATTTATTTTTGAAGAAGATAGGGGAGGAGAAGGAGGAGGAAAAACTTTCCCTGTGGATTTATTTATATATTCTTACTTTTCGTAGGTTTTATGTGTTTTTCTTTAAGCCAGGTTTTTCCTATGTAACCAAGATGTTTCTGCAACCCTGGTTGAGTGAAATCACATTTACTACTTTATGGTGTTTTTTTCCCCTTCTTTTCATTCTGGCAGCCAGCAGATTTTGTGTTTGCCCATTTGGAGACTTATATAGCTATTTCTGGCTCATTACTCATCATCAGTAAGCCACACCTACATCTCACAAAATGCTCCTGGAAGCACAAAACCGAGAACACCAGCCTGAAGATGACGAATGAAACTTCGTCAAAACGTCGCCAAGACACTTCCAATTTTACGTAGGGAAGACCCGAATAACCAAAGACCTACATATGTGTGTGTGTGTGTGTGTGTGTTCGTAACAAGTTTCCTTCCAGTAATAGGACCGATTTTATTGCTCAACCATTTGGCAAAAGTTAGGGAGGATGGGGATTTATTTAACAAACTACCCTATGCAAATAATACACTGTGTTATTATAAGCACCTATTGGTTTGTTTTTACATGGTAAAACAAACCATGATTGATTTAGGATTAGCACCGGATCTCCAAACCCTTCAAGGATTCATCAATCCTTTCAGAAGTATCAGATTGTTCTTGGATCCTCAAACATTTATTATATTCAAATGAACTAACAAATACTGTTTTACCTAACAACACTATGAAGAGTAATAATAATAAAGACAATTTAAGGTGGTTCCTGCAGGAAGCAGAAAAAATACTATGATCATCAACAGCTTGCTGTTGGGAGACCCTATATTTCCAAAATGATCTAACAGAATCCTAACTGAAGAGAAAGAAAGTGGGGTGGAGAATGCCAGCATCACACAAACAATCCTCCACAACCTGCTCAAATGTATTATATGTTGGCTTTCAACATAAATGTTGTGTACATACATAAAAGTGAATCTTACCATTTAGCATAATATGAAAACTAGAATGCTTAGAATAACAGAGTTGGAAGGGACCTTGGAGGTCTTCTAGTCCAACCCCCTGCTTAGGCAGGAACCCCTACACCACTTCAGACAAATGGTTATCCAATTTCTTCTTAAAAACTCCCACTGTTGGAGCATTCACAACTTCTGGAGGCAAGTTATTCCACTGATTCATTGTTCTGACTGTCAGGAAATTTCTCCTTAGTTCTAAGTTGCTTCTTTCCTTGATTCGTTTCCACCAGTGGTGGGATTCAGCCAGTTCTCACCACTTAGGGAGAACCGGTTGTTAACTTTCTGAGCAGTTTGGCAAACTGGTTGTTGGAAGAAATCATTAGGGCAGAGAACTGGTTGTTAAATTACTTGAATCCCACCACTGGTTTTCACCCACTGCTTCTTTTCCTGCCCTCAGGTGCTTTGGAGAATAGCTTGACTTTCTCTTCTTTGGGGCAGCCCCTGAGATTTTGGAAGACTGCTATCATGTCGCCCCTAGTCGTTCTTTTCATCAGACTAGACGTACCCAGTTTCAGCAACTGTTCTTCATATGTTTTAGCCTCCAGTCCCCTAATCATCTTTGTTGCTCTTCTCTGCACTCATCCAGAGTCTCCACATCTTTTTTACATTGTGGGGACCAAAACTGAATGCAATATTCCAAGTGTGGCCTTAACAAGGCCTTATAAAGTGGTATTAACAATTCACATGATCTTGATTCTATCCCTCTGTTTATGCAGCCCAGAACTGTGTTGGCCTTTTTGGCAGCTGCTGCAGACGGCTGGCTCATATCTAAATGGTTGTTCACCAGGACTCCAAGATCCCTCTCACAGTTACTATTATTGAGCAAGGTACCACATGTATGGTACCTGTGCATTTTGTTTTCCTTGCCTAAATGTAGAACCTTACTTTTTTCACCGTTGAATTTCATTTTGTTAGATAGTTCCCAATGTCCAAATCTGTCAAGATCCTTCTGTGTCTTGAGCCTATCTTCTGGAGTGTTGACTATTCCTGCCAGCTTGGTGTCATCTGCAAATTTGATGAGTTCCCCATCTATCCCCTCGTCCAAGTGATTGATGAAGATGTTGAAGAGCATTGGGCCTAAAACAGAGCCCTGGGGTATATATATTCTTACTTTTCATAGGATTTATGTGTTTTTCTTTTAGCCAGGTTTTTCCTATGTAACCAAGATTTGGTTACATAGGAAAAACTGGCTAAAAGAAAAACACACATAAATCCTATGAAAAGTAAGAAAATACATATTGTACCTCTACAGGATGGATACATAAGATGTGGGTGTGGCTTACTGATGAAGGCTAACGAGCCAGAAATAGATCTATTGAAGTCTCCCAATTGGCAGCATGGGGCCTGCTGGCTGCCAGAAGAAAAAAGAAAAAGAATGTAGTGGATGTGATTTCACTCAACTAGGGCTGCAGAAAAAACTTGGTTACGTAGGAAAAACCTGGCTAAAAGAAAAACGGAGACAACTTAAGGTTGTTCCTGCAGGAAGCCTTAGTTCTAGGTCTGATCTCTCGTTAATGATCTTCCACCCATTGCTTCTTGTCCTGCCATCTGGTGCTTTGGAGAATCGGTCAATCCCATCTGTGACAGCCATTTGAAACGTGATGGAATTAGTGTCATGTTGTTGTTGTTTTTTCCCCCTGCATGTTTTCATACAGGTTTTTCATTCACTTAGATGAAAGGATTTGCTTTTGAGAGTCTTTCTAAGTGAAAGAAATGTTGGAGAATTCTTATGGGATCATTCTGGCATTCTTGCAATGCCTTTGTAACAGGCAATTAGGATGTTATTATCCATGTATTGTTATGCTGTCCCCATAGACAGCTGCTTAGCGTCGCTCTTGATTCCCATGTTTCTATGTACTCCTGGGGGAAAAAAAAGTATTAGAAGGACACACTGCCTTTGTTTTTGTTTTTGTTTTGTTTTTTTCCACAGTGGAGCATGCAAGCATTCAGAGAAGCTTCAGAGGAATGGAAAGATATAATGGCAACATTGGCAAAGCATAATTTCTGCACTGCCAACTATAAAGCGAAGTTAAAAATCAACATCAGGAAAAACGGGGGGGGAGGGGGGAGAAGAAGTTGCATGTGCCTTGAAAGAAAACAATATCTTCTCTACCAAGGAGCATGTTGACGCGGAGTATTTCAACTCTGAATTACGAAATAGAATGCTGGGGATGTAAACACTTGTGGCTCAACTAATCATCTTTAAAATACTCTGCAACTTAGCCATGGTTACAATTTGGTGCAAGATGAAACTATCTAAGATGAAACTGTCCATGAAGGGAGGCTGACAGAGAAGGATCCTTAACCTTTTCACCAAAATGATTTTCAACATGCCTCATCCGTTTTGTTTTTTTTTTTTTAAAGAAAATCTCCCATTGATCCCAAAGAAGGATTTTAGAGGGGGAAAATAATGATATTTGCAGGATCTGTTGAACTCCACTGGAACCAGTGAGGCTTTTTTGACTATGTCAAAATGTCTGAACTATGTCTGAATGGTGACAAACTTCTGAGATCGGAATTTGTCTATAAGCCTACAATGTAAAAAAAATAAATAATTGCCATTCATTAGGGGAGATTGACAGAGTTGGAAATGATCTTGTAGGTCATCTAGTCCAACCTCTCACCCAAGCAGAAGACCCTACACCATTTCTGACAGATGACAGTCCAGTCTCTTCTTGAAAGCTTCCAGTGATGAAGCTCCCACAACAGCAGGAGCAAGGAATAATGGATGGAAACTGATCAAGGAGAGATTCAACCTGGAAATAAGGAGAAAATTTCTGGCAGTGAGAGCAATCAACCAATGGAACAGAAGTTGTCTTCAGAAATTGTGGGAGCTTCATCACTGGAAGCTTTCAAGAAGAGATTGTACAGCCACTTGTCAGAAATGGTATAGGGTCTCCTGCTTGGGCAGGAAGTTGGACTAGATGATCTACAAGGTCCCTTCCAAATCTGTATCTTTATCTACCATAATATAACCCAAACATTCACATAAAAATGTATTATCTTACAGCACAGTATTATAGCGCCTCCCCCCCGAAACCCTGGAAAACTAAACTATTTTGCCACTAATTATTATTTTTAAATAAAAGCAGTTTTGACAATAAGAATTTTTCATGCTTTTTAAACTTGGGAAATATAAATTAAATTGTAAACTGTAAATAAGACATTAGTGAAAAATAGCAGCAAACAAAAGCTCCAGGATAAAGCTAGGTTTATTCACAAACTATTAATGATTGCACTTTACTTCTAATTGGGTGGAAAAAGAAAGATTAGGAAATACAATTATTTGTAGAAAGTTGGGAAACCAACAACATGTCAACTCACAAATCATCCTTGGCCTGCTCTCAAGTTGCCACAGGCAAGGGGGATGGGAAAATGGCAAAATAGCATAGCAGCCAAAAACAAAAGCACATTCCAGACAGCTCTCTCTCAAGGCTGTCTCCTAGTGTTACCCACAGCAGCAGGAGGGGAGTGATCTCTACAATCGGTGAAATTGCTCTGTTGGTGAATGTGACTGATGAAACACCCTGGGGGGAGGGGGGAAACAGGGTCAAGATTCGTCATAAATTATGTGGGGTCAGAGCTGGCTTCGCTTGGGAACGTGTCGACATGAAGCTCCTAATAAATGATTGGATTTCTTTTGACACTTGGCTTGAGGCTTATGATTTAATTAGGACATCTGTCTGAACCCTGACAGCAAGCCAACTAAGATCACACTAAGCTCTCTCTGTCCTCCAGTAAGTACTTCCAGGAAACAATTCACTTTTCAGTATTTTGTTACTTTTTTAAAAAAATCCTTCAAACACCTAGGTGTACTATACATATTCACACTGATGACCAAACTCAATAACTTGTTTGTCCAATGTCAAATTCCTCGGTTTTCTTTTTCTTTTTTTTAAATTATCTTTAATGCAGCTATTCCTTCTTCAAGCCAATGAACAAGGAAGGGACAATCACCTCTATATTTTCCTAGTTCTTCAGAACAAGTTAGAGAGGGACATGATTTATCTGAATGAAGATGAAGGTTAAGACAGCTATGGGAAAAAAATAATAAATGCCAAATGTTTAGGCTACTTCTTAAAGCTGCTTTTTCTCCTCTACTATAAAGCATAAATTGAGACCCAGGGTTGAAATGCTCTCCAGTCAACCTTGAGCTGGCAGAAAATTGCAATGGCATTTAAATTTGTTGTACCTATTGCCTTGTCCTTGTTCCCTCTTGCTTTTGTTTCAAGTCACTGCCAGTCACCTGGCTTCTCTTCAAGGTGACAAAGACTGACAGATTTATATCTCTCGAGGCTGCCCTTGGACGGTGTCAGAAATCAAGATGGGAAATCCTACTTTATCATGATATGACTGGTGACATCTTAAGCCTGTTTCACTAGTGGGATAAATGTGACGTCGTGGCCAGGCCACAGAAAGATACATCTTGACAGGATGTCTTTTGTTATGTGGACCACAGGAGGAAAAGGTCCCATGATCCGCTGGAGGATAAGTCATGAGTTCATGCACAACCTAGTATTTTGTGCGCAAAAGAATACAATAGAATAACAGAGTGGGAAGGGACCTTGGAGGTCTTCTACTCCGACCCCCTGATTAGACAGGAAACCCTCCACCACTACAGACAAATGACTATCCGACATCTTCTCAAAAACTTCCAGTGTTGGAGCATTCACAACTTCTGGAGGCAAGTCGTTCCATTGATTAATTGTTTCTAACTGTCAGGAAATTTCTCCTTAGTTCTAACTTGCTTCTCTCCTTGATTAGTTTCCACCCATTGCTTCTTGTCCTGCCCTCAGGGGCTTTGGAGAATAGCTTGACTCCCTCTTCTTTGTGGCAACCCCTGAGATATCGAAAAATCATAAATTGCCAGTGCTGCTGGTCTTGACAGGCACAAACAACCAGACACACACATAGAGTTCAAACTAGCTACTTTATTGTTCCCTGCCTATAATACAGGAACCTCCCCAAACTGGTAGCTTTCACCTGGCAGGTTCAAAGGTACTTTGGGAATGTCAGACCTTGCCTTATATAATAATCCAAACTACTTCACGGCGTAAACCTTCTACTGACTGGGACAGTTGCACCCCAACAGGTCCAGATCTATTCAGAATGAGGAGTACTTTGCTAAAGATAAAACAAAAACAAAACCTCAGACTTGCCAAATCTTAAACGATGTCGAAGTAGGGATTTCTACTACCACTACAGCTAAGTCCAGTGCATCAAAATACCTAAGCGAAATTAATGAGGCACATTTAATTTACCCTGTTGTCATCCTAAACTATAACATTATCTGTTTCTTTACCCCCTTCAGCATTATTCGCAGTCATACAATCAGGCACTATTCATTAAAGTCACAAGTAGCTAATTAAGCTCTTGCTTTATCTCAATGTTTATATAAGCAAGGATTCAAAGTCACTTCTCTTCTGCGGGAACCTTTTAACTGTGGGGAAATTAACTTTGCTGCTCTGTTTCCCACTTCATCTCCTTAAACTTTAAGGGAGTGTGAGGTGTGCCGAACAAAGGTACAGAAAAAAATAATAATAACCAAACATTTTCCAGTTCTAAACAAGCAGACATTTATCTCTTACTCAGTTATGCGTTCAAATTATCCTTGCATTACAATTCTGCTAAATGTTTCTGAATTATCAAGATGTAATTAAATTGAAACAGAATTCAGGAAAGCCAGAAAGATGTTCCATGTTGTTGTTGTTTCAAAATAAAGACAAAAAAATGAAGACAAAGCTGGTCTTTTTCCTTTCTTCTCTTAAATTTAAATTGCTTATGTTTCCATCCCATTCAAGAAAAAAAGTACACCTTTGAGAAAGTTTTATTTAAAATATTAGCATAACAAACCACACTCTAATCTTGTTCTTCACAACGGTCAAGTCACGTACGAGAAAACAATTACCTAAAGTTGAGCTACAACTGTATCAACTATATCCGAGCAACAAATATTGTGGCAAGTGTCATTACAATTTCCAACGGTTACTTCGTGTAGAACTAACACAAGGTAATGGTTGCAAAATCAAAACCATACCTGTAAAGAAAGGGAATATAATGAAGATCTAGCAATGGCGGTTATCAGATCCAGGTTTTCCTTTAATGAAAATGGAAACATTTTCTACATGTACCTCTTGTAATAATGGAGCAGGGAAGGAAAAAGAAAGCAGCAAAATCCATAGTTGAAACAGAGAAGACATATTGTTAAATGACCAAATGCAGAACCATAATTAAATTAACTGATAATCATCTCACTTCTATCCCAAACTTTAATTTAAAGCTTCTGCAAACATAATGAGGTTCCCCAGGATGGAGGAAGAAGAGAAATACTAAGGAAATAACAGAAACAAGATTAAATTAATTGCAAAACACACTGATAAGGAAGCTCACTTCAAATTAGGTAAAACATTATATTACTGGAAGCTATTAAATTAGGTTATGCATAGCATGCACCTTGATGAGAGAGAGAGAGAAAAAAAAAACCTTCCAAGAAGTAATGCAAAATAAAAACAAAACAGGGAACAGTTTCTGTGCATAGAGACATATGCTACACAATAGCATATGTCTCTATGCTATTGTGACCAATGATTGTTTATGGTCTAAAAGTAGTGGATATCAACCATCAGCTGAGCCATTATGGCTGTGTGAAACATATACTCATAGGTAAAGGTAAAGGTTCCCCTCGCACATACATGCTAGTCATTCCCGGCTCTAGGGGGTGGTGCTCATCTCCGTTTCAAAGCTGAAGAGCTAGCGCTGTCTGAAGACATCTCCATGGTCATGTAGTTGGCATGACTCAATGCCAAAGGCACATGGAACACTGTTTTCTTCCCACCAAAGGTGGTCCCTATTCTTCTACTTGCATTTTTTACCTGCTTTCGAACTGTTAGGTTGGCAGAAGCTGGGACAAATAACAGGAGCTCACTCCATTACGCGGCACTTGGGATTCGAACCGCTGAACTGCTGACCTTTCGATCGACAAGCTCACCATCGTAGCCACTGAGCCACCACATTCCCTATACCCATCATTACTGCTAATCATGAAAGGCTCTCTATACTCACTCACATCAGTATGTCAAGGGGACCTCTTGATATAAAGATAAACCCAAACAGTTAAGATACATGTCTGTTAGGTTCCAAAGCCCAAGAAAGACATGTGATTCTTCTAAGCAGGTATCATTGTTGTTGTCTCAAAGATGTTTTTTCAAGAGGCAACTGGACTTTCTGGTTTTTTTCTTTGAAGATGTTTCACTTCTTATCCAAGAAGCTCCTTCAGTTCTGACTGGATGGTGGGGAATGGAAGGATTGAAGATCTCCAGGCAGCCTCAACGACTCTCTAAAACAATGCAAATGACCAGCTGTCTGCAAGGGGTATCAATCCTTCCATTCCTCACCATTTAGTTAGAGCTAAAGAAGCTTCTTGGATGAGAAGTGAAACATCTTCAAAGAAAAAAACCCAGAAAGTCCAGTTGCCTCTTGAAAAAGCACCTTTGGGGACAACCATAACCTGAATGACTGAGAATCTCCATAGACATATCTGTTGTTGTTCTTCACCTATAGACAGAATCTTGCAAATTGAAGCAAACGACTATCTATAGGAAGTATACACTCTGGGAATTATTAGGGAGGGGCTGTCTTCACTCTCTTTCTCTCACACAAACTAGCTTGCCTCTGACTCCTTTGAAATGCACATCTGCCCTCCTTGGAATCCGGACTACATTCCACTACAATGTGTCCAGGTGGTACAGCATAAAGCCAGACAAGCAAAACAGAAAATGTGACTTGATTGGTTAGATTCAGTGTTCTGTATGAGCCTCGACATGACTTTGTATACTAATGGTGGCTGCAGATAATTGTACTTAAGTTTAATATTTTAGGATTAAACAAGCTGTTTGCAAGAACTGAATAACTGACTTCTGGTATTTATAGTATATCTGATCAATCCAACACACTCATAAAAGTTATTCTGTGTGTACAGTTGAATTACATATCATTTTATGCATGGCTTCTTTTATTGTTGCCTGTTGGCTTTTGGAACAGCCCAACATCTCAAAAGCCAAGAATAGAATAGAATAGAATAGAATAGAATAGAATAGAATAGAATAGAATAGAATAGAATAGAATAGAATAGAATAGAATAGAATAGAATAGAATAGAAGAACAGAGTTGGAAGGGACCTTGGAGGTCTTCTAGTCCAACCTCCTGCTTAGGCATGAAACCCTCCACCACTTCAGACAAATGGTTCTCCAACATCTTCTTAAAATCTTCCAGTGTTGGAACATTCACAACTTCTGGAGGCAAGTTGTTCCACTGGTTATTTGTTCTAACTGTCAGGAAATTTCTCCTTAGTTCTAAATTGCTTCTCTCCTTAATTAGTTTCCATCCATTGCTTCTTGTCCTGCCTTCAGGTGCTTTGGAGAATAACTTGACTCCCTCTTCTTTGGGGCAACCCCTGAGATATTGTAACACTGCTATCAAGTCTCCCCTGGTCCTTCTTTTCATTAAACTGGACACACCCAGTCCCTTCAACCGTTCTTCCATGAAGACATGGTTTGTCCCCAAGCATTGTTATTCTGTGAGTTCCTACCTTTCCTCCTTCTCTTTCTTTCCAATTTCCTTCCAGGCTTCCTTTAATGTTAGTAAAGATAGAAGCTGGAAAACATTCCCTACATTTTGTAATTTGTTCAGTGACCTTTGTTTGGCACATGTGTGATAAAGTCCAACTTCGGAACAGATACGTAAAACATGGTTTCTCTGTCTACCTACACATTCTCTTGAACGGAATGAATAATATATGCCTAGTTTCAAATGGGAGAATTATACAGTTTGCTTATTACAGCAGTCAACAAGGTAACAGGCTCTGTTTAAGAGAAGATGGAGTCAGCTATTCAGTCCTATGTGCAGAGCCACACCAACAGATAAAATATAAATTAACGCAATTATGGAAATGTAACAGTATGTTGGTTGAAAGTCAGAGTTCGTTATGCGCTTAAGAACTGCAAGGCATCTAATTTTGAGTTTCAGCAGCATAGCTATCCTAACTATTGTATTAGTATCTTCAGCACTGAGATATGCACCGGTACTTGAAAATTGTAATAATAAAGACGTCTCGGGAGAATGATGCTACTAGAATCTCTGGCGTTTTACTGCCTGAACAATTTTCCACCTAAATACTATATTACATCCCAGTATCTTACTGGTCAATGATTTTATTCTGCAAAGACCCATGTAGTCGCCTTATCTTCTCATTTTCATTCTCCGCACTTCCTCCTATTATGTGTTCAATATTTCACCGGAGTCTGCTATTCCCACTGCACCGCTGTTGTCTATTCGCTTGGAACATAGCTCAGTCTTTATCTCAAATGTAATGGAAAAGGAAAAATAACAAAGGGACAGAGTTAATGACTGCAGCCATTTTGTTGGGTTCTGGCTTAACATGTGTTTTTCTCTTGTATGAAGGTGGCACAATACAATACACGATCCTAGATAATTAATGTCCACTTAGAATTGCCCTCCTGAAGAAGTGAAATTTAGGAATTACACAATTTCTCTGAGTAAAAAAAAAACAGCGAAAAGAATTCTCAATGAATTAGCTCTTAGAATTCTTATGGCAAACCATGATGAATGGAAGCTGGACCTGACCCGTCATCCTGATTCCTGGCGT
This sequence comes from Masticophis lateralis, assembly GCA_030761175.1. Classification (NCBI taxonomy): domain Eukaryota; kingdom Metazoa; phylum Chordata; class Lepidosauria; order Squamata; family Colubridae; genus Masticophis; species Masticophis lateralis. The sequence goes on along the minus strand of JAUDYJ010000013.1, from coordinate 14,895,856 downwards.
TTCGGCAGGCATGTTCATTGAGGACAAGTGCCAGCTACCTGTAAACGAATAGTGGCACAGTTCCCTATCTGATTATACAGAATTCAATTTCAGTTTAATTCAAACCTTTGTTGTCAGAGTACAACATGTGTACCATGAGATTGGCTGAGCCTCCCTTCGTGCAACCCCTCCCAACACAATATAACTCACACAGGGGTGAAATTCACTTACCTTCCCTACCGGTTTGCAAATGTGAGTGTGCTGTGCATGGTCAAAGTCTTCTGTGCATGTGCAAACCTGTCTGTGCTATGCTGGCTAGAGAATTCTGGAAGTTGAAGTCCATAAGTCTTAAACCTGCCAAGTTTGGGGACCCCTGTTTTAGCTACTCTCCTGAGTAACAAACCCTTGCATCCCATTTTGCCCAATGCATGAGCTCTCACATAAAACAACAACAACATAGATGTTATAAGCCAATGATATATAATTGGGAGGGGGGATATAACTACCTCCCCCCAATATATATATATATATATATATATATATATATATATATATATATATATATATATATATATATATATATATATATATATATATATATATATATATATATATATATAAGGGAATCTTTATGGTGTAGCTTTTCTTTTCCACGCAATGAAATCTGGTGTCAATAAATTGTCCATATTTATATATTTATTTTATGAATCAAGAAGCAAACATAATTTGGAAATGTAGTTTTTAACAGCACCTGCAGATGTCCAGTCTTGGAAAACCAATGTTGGCATTTTGCTAGAAAAGGAGAAAGGGGTTTTCTGATAGAGGAAATAAGATATGGTGGTTTTCAGGAAAGCTTCTTAATTATTGGAAAGGATGCTTATGATGGACTCGTCTTTTTCTTCCCTGTTGCTCCAATTCCTTTTAATTCTTCGCCACCTCGTATTAAAATTACATCTATCAGCACTTCCCACTCGATGCAGTGAATATATTTAAAATTACATGACACTAAGACATATTGTTAACAAGGACCTAGGTGGGAGTCAGTAGGGAAATTCCAATCATTTTCTACTTGCAAGACGCCAGGAATAAATTAGAGAACAGATAGATGGCATGCAGGTTTCTTATCTTTATAATCTGTCTTTTCAATCCCAAATATTTTCAGGGGGGTGGTGATCTTACATGGGAGATGGTTGAGGCAACAGCTGTACATCTAATCATTCCAAAATTTGTTCTGTCTAGTTTCTGTGCTCGTTAACATATATTTTGATCCACAAATACCCATTTTATTTCAATATGTATTACAAAGAAATAGTCACCATAAAGGTCTTGATTCCCACTTCCCCTCATACGTATTTCCTGAGGCATCTTGTTACCAAATACGTATTTTATAAACATGTTTCCCTATTGGAGGAACACAACAATTAAAATGGTAGCTAGTTTTCAAGATACCCATATCTGTTGTGACCTAGGCCCAAGTAGGTATTATCAGGTGCAATCAGTTCTAAACAAACAGATTTTATTAGAACAGCTGAGAATTAACTCATTCTCAGTGTAGTCCAAACTAATTCAAAACAAATTCTTCATAACACTAATTCTTCAGCCTTATCACCAACCTTGGTCTAATTAGGCAACCTGCCAAAGGCTTTTCTTGGCAAAAGTACAGAAGCAGAGAGCCTGGACAACTCAGCAGACTAATGCATTGTCATTAACTCCAGCTGTCTGCAATTATGGTAAGTTCAAATCTCACCAGGCTCAAGGTTGACTCCATCCTTTCTAAGGTAGGTAAACTGAGGACCCAGTTTGTGGTGGCAATAAGCTGACTTTGTATAAATATACAAGAGTATGAAGGCTATTGCTTAACGCATTGTAAGCCACCTTGAGTCTCTGGAGAAGGGCGGCATATAAATCAAATTAAAAAAAAAAAAGAAAAAAAGAAGATGCTGACAAGAAATAAATGCAGCAAGACAAGAAACAAATCTATCAATGTTGTTTTCCGACAAAGAGCCCAAGAGCCGTTGCTGGTCTTTTAAACCTTATGGGAGGGGCCAATCATCTTCTCGCCTTACTCCTGAGTCGTCCTTTTTGCTTTAGCTGCTCTTGCCTTCTGGAAGCTCTTCTCATGCATGCACTAGGCTCCTCCTCTTCCTCTGCCTCTCTACTGTCAGTCTCTGGAGGCTCCGGAGTCTGTACATCACTTCCAGATGGCCCTGGCCCCATCTCTGCCTCCGACGCAGAGCCCTCCTCCGGGTCTTCCCCAGACTCCAGGACTGGCCCATGTTCCTTCCCAGCCTCCTCACTGTCCGACTCTGCTGCCAGCTCCGCAGGCTGCTGGTGGACCAAAACACCCTGCCTTTATCTACAACACCCTGCCTTTATCTACAAGAGAAGTAGGGAGGGTCTAATTTATGATGTTACAGTTCTGCTTAAAACCAGATTTCACTTGACTGATGGTTGTCTTGGATGTGACTCTCCTGTTTGTCAAAGTTATTTTCACAACCCATTAACATCTATATGAGGAAAAGTATTTATTACAGGTAAATATATGTGTATATACTTTGTCCTGTATAGAGTTAACTCCTCCACTGATGACTTATCATACTGACATGGAAAGAGGATCCAGAACTTTCAGCAAACCTAAGAGTGACCCTGTTGGGAATTTGAACTTCTGGACAGGTTGTCCTTACAGGCAATGTTGAAAGGGAAAAGGGGAGTTAAGAGTTATCCACAGTGGAGGTGAACCCAGGTGAGGTTCTGCAGATGACAGGGAAGGAATCCAGAGGGACAGAAAAACACAAGTGACTTCTGTATTGCTGCCAAGAAAACTGTATGGGAGAGGCTGTAACACTGAAATAAAGGTTTAGTGCCAGGTCAGATGGCACTTCTTTAATTTTTATTTATTTTCATGTGGTTTCCTATGAAGAACCTCAATATTAGGTTCCAAAAACCAAGAAAGCTAAGTTTCTTCTAAGTGGTTTCCTTTATTGTTCATCACCTATAGAGAGAAATCTTGCCACCCAATACAAAGATTTGCTGTCAGGGTTCCAACCGATACCCTAATTAAACCATGAGCTTTGAGCCAAGCTTCAAAAGAAATTCAATTATTTATTAGGCGCTTCATGTTAACATGTTCCAAGTGAAGCCAACTCTGACCCTATAATTTATGACCCAGGCATAACCCTGTTTCCTCCCTCTCCCCAAGGTGTATCATCAGTCTTATTCGCCAACGGAGCAGTTTTGCGGGTTGTAGAGATCACTCCCCTCCGGCTGCTGTGAGTAACCCTGGGAGACAGCCTTGAGAGAGATATGTCTGGAATGTGCTTTTGTTTTTGGCTGCTATGCTGCTTCTCTGGTTTTCCCATCCCCCTTGCCTATGGCAATTCGAGAGCAGGCCAGGAATGCTTTGTGAGTTGACACTCGCATTATTAAAGATACTTCCTGTAAGACCTGGGAAAGAGCCATCTTAATCCTCTTCCTTCCAAATCAAACTGTCTAAACTTTTTTGTGTCTCACTCCTCTGGAATCCAATTCTTCCCTCCTGGGAATCTGGATTCCATCACACACAAAGCAGGAAAGGAAAGGAAAGGAAAGGAGAGGAGAGGAGAGGAGAGGAGAGGAGAGGAGAGGAGAGGAAAGGAAAGGAAAGGAAAGGAAAGGAAAGGAAAGGAAAGGAAAGGAAAGGAAAGGAAAGGAAAGGAAAGGAAAGGAAAGGAATAAGATTGCTTCCCAAACTATGAATGCTCCATCACTGCAGATTTTCAAAAATATTGGATAACCCTTTGCACAATATGACTCTAATAAAACAATAGATTAAGACATTTAACAATGATATTCCAACATAAATATTCATTAAAAAGGAAGCTGGAGGGAAAGCAATTTTTTTAGCTAGGAAAAACGAAGCTGGAGAAAAATACATCTCTTCCATTTGTAAGTCAGGAAGTGATAATGTGGCTGCTGCAAAGCCCTGTGGTTCCCAATGGTGCCACTACTACTGGAAAAGAGGGCCCCCGCTTTGAAAGGCTGCAATGCTGTACAGGCAGAACACAGAACAAGTCAAAAATAATGAGTGTTCGTTTGTCCCTACAATTCCTACAAGTCAAACCTGCCTTGACAGCATCTGATCCCTCCCCAACTCTTGATCTGCTACAGATTAAGGTGTTCCACACTGTTGGAAATGTAACAAACACAAAGGGACATTTTATCACACTTGCTGAATGCATGGGGGGAAAAAACCCCAACAACCAAAATATATTGGACTGGGTTACATATAATCATACAGAACTGTCAGTGTTCCAGAACAACCCAACTCCAATCAAAAACTCCGAGACAGGCATTATCTCAAAACTTCCATTTATTAGAGTAGGTATACTGGCACATCTGGGAAAAGCCGAATCTGAGAGTTCTAGGTTTTCCCTCAGTAAATCAAAACCCCAAATCCAACCCCTGCACCCATCAGTCCATCATATGGCCCAATCACCATCTGTCCCAACTTGAGCCACTGTTGTGACCCAGGCCCAAGTAGGCATTATCAGACACAATCAGTTTAAAACAAACAGACTTTATTAGAACAGCTGAGAATTAACTCATTCTCAGCATAGTCCAAACTAATTCAAAACAGATTTTTCATAATACATTTCTTCAGCCTTATCACCAACCTTGGTCTACTGTGGCAAACTGCCAAAGGCTTTTCTTGCTAAAAGTTCAGAAGCCGAAGACGCCGACAAGAAATAAAGACAAGAAACAAATCTATCAATGTTGTTTTCCAACAAAGAGCCCAAGAACTGTTGCTGATCTTTTAAGACTTATGGGAGGGGCCAATCATCTCTTGGCCTTACTCCTGAGTCGTCCTTTTTGCTTTAGCTGCTCTTGCCTTCTGGAAGCTCTTCTCATGCATGCACTAGGCTCCTCCTGTTCCTCTGCCTCTCTACTGTCAGCTTCTGGAAGCTACGGAGTCTGCACATCACACCCAAATGGCCCTGGCCCCATCTCTGCCTCTGATGCAGAGCCCTCATCCAGGCCTTCCCCAGCCTCCAGGGCTGGCCCATGTTCTTTCTCAGCCTCCTCATTGTCCGATTCTGCTGCCAGCTCCGCAGGTTGCTGGCGGATCACAACAACCACCACTGCAACCACTCCTCTTCCAGATCAGTGGTGGGTTGCCCCCAGTTCAGACCAGTTCACACCAACCGGTAGTAAAACCGGTGGGAGGCTCCACCCATTGACAGGGACGTTATCATAGGTGATCTATGCATGCGCAGAAGAGTGTGTGGGTGCAATGCGAACCAGTAGTAAAGGTAAGTAGAACCCACCCCTGCTTCAGATGCAGGAGCACCATGACCTTGACTGGAGAGAAGAATGCTATTATGTCTAACTACAATCAGTCCACTAAATCCCCCCTCCTACTTTCTCAAGCGCAAGAAGGTGGCAACATGGAAGCTTCCGGTGTTAATATGGCTTCCAAAGCTCACATAGAACATTTTCACAATTCATATGTCAGGCACCAAAAAGGTCCACATTGAAAGTCCAATTAAAGTGGCTTATTGCTAAATGCCTATGAACAGGAATCCTCCCAACTAATGATTAGCCTTTGTTTGGAGTTAGATAGTGTCAATGGAATTCAGGGGGTGGGGGGAATTAGTCAATTTGTGGCTATGTAGGGATTCTAGGCTGATCCCCTCTTTATAAAACCCTAGTAGGACCACTCCTGGAATATTGTGACTAATTCCGGTCACCATACTACAAAAAAGAAGAAGTTCAGAGAAGAAGTTCAGAGAAGAACTTCTGGAAGAAGTTCAGAGAAGAGCAACTGAGATGATCAAAGGCCTGGAGACTAAACCATATGAAGAACAGATGCAGGTTTTGGGTCTGGCTAGTCTAGAGAAAAGAAGAATTAAGGGTGACACGATAGCAGTCTTCCATTATTTGAGGGGCTGTGACAAAGAAGAAAGAGGGGGTCAAATTATTCTCCAAAGCACCAGAGGGTAGGACAAGAAACAATGGCTGGAAACCAACCAAAGAGAGAAGCAACCTGGAATTAAGGAGAAACTTCCTGGCAGTGAGGACAATCAACCAGTGGAACAAACTTGCCTTCAGAAATCTTGAGCACTCCATCACTGGAGGTTTTTAAGTGGATAGTCACTTTTCTGGGATGGTTCTCCTGCTTGAGAATTTAGTCCAGCCCCCTGGACTAAAGAAGACCTCCAAGGTCTCTTCTAGATTCTGTTCTATTCTATCTCTGCCCCAGAATTCTTCCATCCCTTCTCCTATAAATACAATTGTAAGGCTTTGCTTTTGGGATTGATGGATAAGCCACTAGAAAAATACTTTTATTTGTGGATATCACAACTACAGTGAGTCTATTATGTGTCCAAAGGTGGAAAGATTTGATTTTGCCCACAATGGACGAGTAGATGGAGATGATGATGAAATTTTGATGATGACCACATTGACAGTTTTAATTAGAGTTAGGATATGGTCCAGGTTTTTCAATGATTGGAAATCCCTTATTGACTTTTAGCATGAGACAAAAAGAGATGATAGATGGTTTTGATCATTAGGGTAAAAATCATGATTATAGAAAATATAAATGATAATGTAACTGTAAAGCAACAAATTAACCTATATCTATATTTATAACTGCTATAAAAATGGACTTTTTTACAGTCATTTTTTTCTTTTTAATTTAAGCACATTGGTCTTTGTTCTTTTTTCTCTCCTTCTTTCATTCTAAATATTATTTCTTGTTAGCTGTTATAGTTTTAAAAATTCTAATGAAGTTTATTTTAAAAAGATTATGATGTTTCACTCTCAAACCATTATTTAATTGTAAGGGGAAACAAAACTGGATTTATAAAATGCAATCATGTGCTTTATTGAGCATCTGGTGGTTTACACTCAATCAAAATCTTGAATGGAATGCTCTCTTGTGATCATCCTGCATTTAGTCAACTCTGACATAATCCCAGTTGCACACTAAAAAAGAAAATGTGCTCAAACTGGCAATTATACACCCCAGAAGTTAGAGTTCATTTATTTATTGGATTGAACCTACAGATGTTCATGCTCTATGACATGTACAGCCTGCTTAATTTGATAGTTATTGATCGTCCAGATATGGGGGTTGTTAGAATCCCATTTAGTAAAGACTACCTTAGATGTACTTATTGTTTTGCTGCATGATACACCATGTTGTAGTTACAAGAATATCCTTGCACTGGTGAAATTCTTTTTTTTTTTAACTACCAGTTCTGTGGGCATGGCTTGGTGGGGGTTGGCATGGCTTGGTGGGCGAGGCAGGGGAAGGATACTGCAAAATCTCCATTCCCACCCCACTTCAGTGGAAGGATACTACAAAATCCCCATTCCCTCCCCATTCCTGGGGGAAGGATATTGCAAAATCCTCATTCCCTCCCCACTCCTGGGGAAAGGTTATTGCAAAATCTCCATTCCGATCCCACTCTGGGGCCAGCCAGAGGTGGTATTTGCCGGTTTTCTGAACTAGTCAAAATTTCAGCTACCGCTTCTCCGAACTGCTCAAAATTTCCGCTACCGGTTCTCCAGAACCTGCCAGAACCTGCTGAATTTCACCACTGAAACTGTGCCATCTAAATTTCTGAGCTCCTCACTCCAAGTTCCCCAATTGTGGTGCTCACATGCTTATATGGTTAGAACTGGGCTGAATCTCAGTCAAGGTTCAATTAATAGATGATCAGGTTCTTTCCATTGGGCCTGGTCACGCTCCAGGGCAGTGGTGGTCTGCTGCCGGTTGGATCAGTTTGAGCAAACCGGTAGTTCTGATGATCAGCTGGCCCCACCCACCCGCTCCCGCCCTATCCCGTCCTATATTTCCTTCTTTCTGGCTCAGCTGATTCACGCAGCAGAGCTGATTTCTGCACCTCCACTGTTCTACTTACCGGGGCTGCCTTAGAAGTTAAGCAGATGAGCTTCACATTTGCTGTATTTTGAACTCTGCGTGTTAGGCATGCATGTGTTCACAGAACCGGCTGTTAAACCCTGGAGCGGTGGTGGGTTGCAGCCCACCACCACTTCAGGGTCTCTCTATGCTAGTCTTGACTGAAGATTGGAGAGAGCACAAGCAGAAAATGTGAGATCTGGGTTTACAAAGAGACAGGACCAACACTTTATATCACTGCTACCATGAGTTCACTCACCCATGATACATGTAGCATTGAAGCTAATGTCAGCCCTGAAGTTGGCTAAACCGTGGCCATTTTATTTCTGTGTAGTTGTTAGGGTGTTTTCTTTTTCTCACGGCTTCAGGGCTGACACAGCCTGGCGTTGAGGAGCTAGGGAGGGGTTGATAGAGATTAGCTGGGGTAAGATAAAGGTAAAAGTTCCCCTCTCACATATGTGCTAATCATTCCCGACTCTAGGGGGCGGTGCTCATCTCCATTTCAAAGCCGAAGAGCCAGTGCTGTCCGAAGATGTCTCCGTGGTCATGTGGCCAGTATGACTAAACACCGAAGGTGCACAGAATGCTGTTCCCTTCCCACCAGAGGTGGTCCCTATTTTTCTACTTGCATTTTTTACCTGCTTTCGAACTGCTAGGTTGGCAGAAGCTGGGACAAGTCACGGGAGTTCACCCCATTACGTGGCACTAGGGATTCAAACCGCTGAATTGCCGACCTTTCAATTGACAAGCTCAGCTGAGATGTTGTAGCTTAACTAAAATTATTTTCCCCTGGAAGTCAAGGAAGTTTATGCAGGTGTCTGCAGGGCAGAGGCTGAGGTCATCCTGCAAATGGACTTTATGCTGATTGGATCATGTGACTGAGACTCTGGGAGGGGAAATGATGAAGTTTTACTTCTAATTAAAAGTGGGGGGAGGGGAGAAACTGGCATCAACTTAGAGCTGGTTTTCCACCAGGAAGTTGCTAATTTGATATGTCCTAATAAAAGTGATCTTTGACGAAGTTACCTGCCTTAGAGTTCTTATTAAATGAGATGTATTACTTAGAACCTTGACAGCTAGGTTGTATATCTTTGTATATATTGTATAATATATATTAACAACCATAATCAAGCCAAAAATTGATGTTGCTAACCAAAGCAGTTGTTAAGTGAGTCTTGCTCTATTTTATGATCTTTCTTCCCACGGTTGTTCAATGAATCATTGCAATTGTTAAATTAGTAATACAACTATTAAGGGAATCTGGCTTTCTCCATGGACTTTGCTTGTCAGGGTTGGATACGGCGACCGTCATAAATATGAGTTGTCTAGTGTCCAAATTTTGATCATGTGACTATGAGAATGATGCAACAATTGTATTTTTTAAAAAATATATATTTATACATTTTTCCTTTGATATACATAAGTGCTTAGTCAACAGTTGTGATTGTCTGAGTGCATTTACTTATACAAATTCATAATAATTGTGCTAATAAATAATAATAATAATAATAATAATAATAATAATAATAATAAGAAGAAGAAGAAGAAGAAGAAGAAGAAGAAGAAGAAGAAGAAGAAGAAGAAGAAGAAGAAGAAGAAGAAGGAGAAGAAGAAGAAGAAGAAATAATTGTGTGTTGTCCCGATTGTAATTGGAGCTCTTGGAGCAATACCCAAAGGGCTACCCCGCTATTTAGAAATTCTAAATTTACCGAACTTGAATATTTACTCTACAAAAAAACCACCTTACTCAGAACAGCTTACATCCTCTGACGATACCTTAACAGTTCCTAGGTCCTTGATTAGGACTCGAGCTGCCTCAAACCAGCCGCAAAGGCTGTGAATCTCACTACAGATTAACCAATAATAATAATAATAATAATAATAATAATAATAATAATAATAATAATAATAATAATAATAAAAACAACAATCATGATGATGATCGCCTACCTGTCAATGAATACTTCAGCTTCAACCAAAACAATACAAAAGCACGCAATAGATACAAACTCATGGTAAACTAATTGAAACTAGATTGCAGAAAATACGACTTCAGTAACAGAGTGTTTGATGCCTGGAATGCACTACCTGACTCTGTGGTTACTTCCCCAAACCCCCAAAATTTTAACCTTAGACTGTCTCTGTTGACCTCACCCTATTCCTAAGAGATCTGTAAGGGGGCATGCATAAGTGCACCAGTGTGCCTATCATCCCTGTCCTAATGTCTCCTTTTATACATATCCATTTCATGTATTCATAAGTATTTTTACACTTGTATCTGTTATCAAATACATGTTTGACGAAATACATGTTTTGTTTTGTTTTATTTGATTTATATACCACCCTACTCCCGAAGGACTCAGGGAGGTGAACAGCCAAGAAGTAAAATATGAAAATACAAAATTTAAAATACATAGTACATAAATAAATAAATAAATAATGCAAATAAGCAAATATAATATTTGCTTATATATAATAATAATATTTCCTCGTTTACTTTTACATAACAATAATATTTTTCCTTCTAATTTCTATCTCTTTTATCCAAGAGTATGACCATTGCATCATATGACCATTGCAGCAAACCCATGGTCAGCTGACAAAAGTCAGATTTTTTTTTGGCAACTGACTCATATTAATGATGGTGGCAGTGTCTCAGGGTCAAGTATCACTTTTTTGCGACCTTCTGACGAGCAAAGTCAATACTCACTTAGCAACCATGTGACTAACTCAGGGATCAGCAACCTGGGGCTCTGGAGCTGCATGTGGCTCTTTCACCCCTCTGCTGTGGCTCCCTGTCACTCAATATATGCATCACAACCGCCAATGTGCAACACCCACTGGCACACAGTTTATTGAGCTTTTCAACCCACGGTAGGCCAACCAAGAATAAATCCAAGAAAAGAAAAGTTTCAGAAGAAAACAGAATATTTACTTCTACTACATATGCTAATTTTGTGACCACTCAAGAAATAGTCAGGCACAGGAAGGGTTTTGTGGCTCCCGGTGTTTTCTTTTCTGTGGGAAATGGGTCCAAATGGCTCTTTTGAGTGTTTAATGTTGCAGACCCCTGGACTAACTTAACAAGCTTAACTTCACAACTGCAGTGATTCACTTAACAAGTGTGGCAAGACAGGTCATAAAATGGGGCAAAACTCATTTAACAATGTCTCACTTATCAACAGAAATTTTGGGCTCAATTGCAGACGTATGTTGAAGACAAAGAAAACATATGGTGTTTCTACTATGAGCAACAAATATTGTTTATCTTTTTTTAAAAAATAATCTTTCTTCCTTTTTAAAAAAAATTAGATTTATATGCCGCCCTTCTCTGGAGACTCAGGGCGGCTTACAATGTGTTAAGCAATAGCCTTCATACTTTTGTATATTTTATACAAAGTCAGCTTATTGCCCCCACAAACTGGGTCTTCAATTGACCTAACTTAGAAAGGATGGAAAAGATGGAAGTCAACCTTGAGCCTCGAACCTGCAATAATTGCAGACAGATGAATGTTAATAACAGGCTATTTAGTCTGTTGAGCTATCCAGGCTCCTTGCCAGGTAAACATTCAGTTTTCACATGAGTCTAAAGCCAATGAAAACTGGATTTGCCCGTCTGTTGCAAGTGATACAATAGAAGTCCTCACTTAACCAACCAGCACCCAGACTCACAGATCTGTTGGGAAAGTCACTTGTGTAAACAGCAAAAGGAGGAAATGCTTTTGAACTTGACATATCAAAAGCAATATGGCTCCTGTTCAAAAGCACTCAAGTTTTACAATACCTACACAAGCAGAATAAATAATGTGTAGTCCTTGCAAATAGACTTGAACAGAACTGAAAGGTTGTTTTTAAAGCCCACGTGAAAACAAAGAAATCAGTGACTGCCTCTGACAGTTGTTAAACAGTCTTTCTTAATGGTTTGTCTATGCAGGAGGAAGTATAATTAACCTCTCCAATCTCCTAATGCCCATAAGTACATGATGTCATGTGTTTTAACCTTTGGAAGAGCTGAAGTCGAGACCAGAATCTGCAAGGATGATTTGTTGAATGCCCCCCATTTTTTTTTAAAGGATTAAAATAAATCACAGCCACTACAACTGCTAGTGTTCTGGTCCATGCATTGAAGTGGAATAGTTTAAAGTTTTTTTTTTATTTCGCTTTATTTGAATAATTTGGCAGATGACACAATAGTGTTTGCGGAAGGAAAGGCAAGTGTGTCTTCTTTTCATATATTTGTGGGTATGTTTGTGTGTGCACGTACAAAAACTGACACTGTGTGGGTGGGTGTATATAGATGTATATCTATAGATGAGAGAGAGAGACAGACAGACAGAGAGACAGAGAGAGAGAGAGAGAAAGAGAGAGAGACACAGAGAGAGTGACAGAGACAAAGACAGTTAGAGATACAGAGAGATACAAAGAGATACATACTTAGATATATACACATTTAATTTGTGCTAAACACTGCCTTTTAAATTCTGTAGGATATTAGTAGATAAATCACTTTAAAGAATGCAAATGATCATTGAAAATAATAACAGAAAAATATTTTTATGCAGACTGATGTAAGTATCATTCATACTTACAAATATGAAAAAGGAAATAGAGATATTAACCTGTTTATAAAACTATTAAGTATGTTGGTGCGGCACAACATTGGAAAAGTGAAGAGATTCCCATTGACAAGAAGGTGATTAGGAAAATGTTAGAATGTGCAGAAATGAACAGATTAACATTAGCAGTTAAGGAAAAAGAACAAACTGAATATTATATGATATGGGAAGTATTTTATTGGAGAATAAAAAAGGAGTTTGGAAATGAAGAAGGCTAAAGAATAATAGAAAATACATTAAGGTAGAGATATAAATAAGATGAAAAACTTTAGTACACGTATGATGAGAACAATGATGTTTAATGTTAATATGGTATTATCACTAGAAGATATTAAGAAGGAAATGAAGAGCTTTACAATGTTTAATTGTTTAATATATTATAACTTTAAGTTTAGAGAAATAATGTTAATATGAATGTAAATGATGTTGTACAGAGTGATGTTGTACTTGAAAGAAGTTGTACAGAGATATTTGTATCCAGACGACACACTGCTTAAGGAAAGATGGAATGTTTATATTCTTATAATTGAAAAATAAAAATAAAAAATTGATTTAAAAAAAGTATGTTGGTGCAGAAGAAATATGGGATGTCATATTTCCCAGTTCCAAATTATCTTGTAGCTTTCTGCTTGGACAATCTCTATCTCTGGTACCACATTTATGGAAAAAGTAATCGTAAAAACTCTGTTTATTTCAAATTATTTCAGGGTTGCAGGGAGAAGAGCCCAAGCTGATTTTTGTCACCCTTACAAAGAGATGATTTCCGGATACGAGATCTGAAAGTCAAGCTTATATTATTTCCATATAAGAGTGATTCTGAGGAAGGGATAGTTTAATCTTACTCTAGCCAAAATGATTCCCTCAGAAAGCTCCCTGATTTATTTCGATATTCTTAGAAGAAGAACATGGCGAAATACATTTCTCCTCTGGAAGTAAAGAGGTTCTTGCAAAAGTAGTTTTAAGTGGATTCAATGCTAGTCAACGAGGCACCACAGCAAGTGCAAACCTGATTGTCAGAATGCGGTTCACAAACACTTGTTCTTCTGAGCAAAAAGCATTTGCGCGCAAAGTCAGAGATTTGAAATAAAAGTTTAATGGTCTCACATTATGTAATTTCAAACACAAATTTCAATTTGTGCTTTTCTTGAAGTATAGCAGATCTCTCCTCCTCCTCCTCCTCCTCCTCCTCCTCCTCCTCCTCCTCCTCCTCCTCCTCCTCCTCCTCCTCCTCCTCCTTGGATTCAGATTCAGATTAACAGAGTTGGAAGGGACCTTATAGGTCATCTAGTCCAACCCCCCCGACCCAAGCAAGAGACCCCACACTGTTTCTGACAAATGGCAGTCCAATCTTTTCTTGAAAGTCTCAAGTGATGGAGCTCCCACAACTACCGAAGGCAACTTCTGTTCCACGGGTTGATTGTTCTCACTGTCAGAAAGTTCCTCTTCATTTCTAGGTTGAATCTCTCCTTGTTCCGTTTCCATCCACTGTTCCTTGTCTGGAAAACAGCTTGACCACCTCCTCTCTGTGGCAGCCCCTCATGTATTAGAAGACGGCTATCATGTCTCCCCTGGTCCTTCTCTTCACTAGACTAGCCTCTTCCTCTTCCTCCTCTTCCTCCCTTCCCCTTCCCCTTCTCCTTTTTAGTTTGCAAAAGATCACATATTTCTGAACACTAATGGATTTGTGTACGGTGTTTCCATGTGAACAGTTTCCAAGGAACTGTTTCATATTTGCATTTAAAAAAAAAAAGGGTGGGAGAGGAAGAACTAACTTCCCATAAGTTTATATTGTATCAAGGGGGTTCCATCCAACACATCTATCCTTTTTTTAAAAATAGCATGTAAAGGATGTTTATATTAACATCTATGCCTATTAAGAAGTTGAAAAGAAGAGACATCAAAACACCAAGCAAGCCAAGACCCAAGCAGAATGTAGAGCGTAGACAAGTGTAGTTATGTTAGGAAGTCAAAAAATTGTGCAGAAACAGACTCTAGTGAATTATTTCTGCACCGTTAACCAAAAGAATTAAAAGGAGTCCTCTTAACTTGAATCAAATTATTTTTATCATGCATAAATCGTTCATATAGTAGGCACTACCTAAGTTCTACTTCTTACCACAGGTTATTATTATACTGTAGCTTACAAGTTGGGATCAGGGTTACTTTATCCTCAGATAATGGCCCTTTTGGGAAAGCATAATATAATGAGAGCCAAATGGTTCCATATTTAGTTTTCAATTCCCATTAGCCCTAATTAACACGGTCAATTACAAGATTTCTAGGAGCAGTATCTCCATAAAACTGGAATAATCAAATTCCTTCCTCCTGCTCCTGACTGTGAACACACATGAAAGATCAATCTTGAGGAGAAGTTAGCTTGAGAAGAAAAAAAGAAAGGAGGTATAATAGAATAACAGAGTCAGAAGGGACCTTTCTAATCCATCCCCTGCTCAAGAGGAGACCCTTATTCTTGTTGGGGATTTTACCAAAAGCTTACAGTAAAGAAAATGTATACTTGATAATTCACGTAATAACTGCAGCTAGAATTGTATTTATACAAAATTGGAAAAATGAAGAGATTCCTACGGGTGAGAATACGATTAGGAAAATATTAGAATGTGCAGAAACGAATAGGTTAACACTTGAAATTAAAGAAAAGGAACCATCCGATTATTACAACATATGGGGATTATTTTATCACTGGCTAGAGAATAAATGTGAAAAGTGGAAAAAAGCAGATGAGTGAAATGGAGAAAATGCTTTAACAAAGTTAAGAAGAGGATTGTTATAGTATTAGGTATGGTACATATTAGTATTAAGTTAAGAATAGATAAAATAATAAATATGGTTGTAAATTGTAATTGTTATTGTATAAATTATTTGCACAAAATATTTGTACTCAGACACACTGTTTAATGGAAGATGATGTTCAAATCAAAATAAAATAATATAATATATTCAAATCAAAATAAAATAAAATAATATATTTTTTAAAAAAAGCAGGAGACCCTATAACATTCCAGACAAGTGGCTGTCCAGTCTCTTCTTAAAAGCCTCTAGTGGTTGAGAACCACAACATCTTGAGGCAAGCTGTTCCACTGGTCAATTGTGCTCACTGTTAGGATGATTAATGGTTTTCTACATGACCTTATCAAAATGTCTTAACTTCAGGACAAACTCCAGGGGTCAATCTTAGCGTGCCAATGAAACCACTTTCCCAAAATTTCAAGATAAAGTTAAATGCTTGTGTTTGGAAATGCTGCCTTCCTAGCTTGATATCAATGTGCTTTTCACTTTCAACGGAGCGAAAGAAAAGGCTGGTGAAAAAGTTATCCTACCCCAAAGAGGTCTTTTTTTAAATGTCACTACAAAGAAGGGGATGCTTGACAAAATAATTCCAGGCAGAGGAATACAAGCTTCAGGTCACTACGAAGTACATAAAGACAGCAGGGAGCCCGTGTTGAGAAAAAGGGAAATGTCATCATGGCTCTATGAAAGGCAAACACAGACCGAAAAAGATCTTTCAATCAGCCAACAATGGATTTGCGGGATTAACTTGTGAGAAGTGAGTAAAGATCAAAGGATTTATTTTCTTCTGAAATGAAGTACATTCCAGTCACCAAGGATTCAAAAAAAACAGAGTTATATGCTGATTAGGGTAGCATCAAAAAACAGTAGTCCCTTGGGAAAACTCAATCCAGAAAAAGATGCCAAAGTTTGCAAACTCACAATAAACCTGTTGTGAGTTTGCCAATTCACAATAAACCTTCTCTAGATTGCCTGCATACAGCTTTATTAACTGCACGTTTAATGGTTTAGCTTTTATTTTATGATCACTGTTTTTCTTATGGTTTATTGCCACTTTCATCACTTGAAGTAGTTTTACATGTACACATGCATACATGCATACATGCAAATGATGGTTTTTATAGTTGACTATGTTTGGAGGATTATAGCCTTACTATTATGTCTTGGTCATTTTGTTGCTGTTGTTAGTTGCAAAGTCATGTCTGACCCATCATGACCCCATGGACAACATTCCTCCAGGCCTTCCTGTCCTCTACCATCCCCCTGAGTCCATTTAAGCTCACGACTAATGCTTCAGTGACTCCATCCAGCCACCTCATTCTCTGCCATCCCTTTCTTCTTTTGCCCTCAATTGTTCCCAGCATTAGGCTCTTCTCCAGGGAGTCCTTCCTTCTCATTAAGTGGGCAAAGTATTTGAATTTCCTCTTCAGGATCTCGCCTTTTAAAGAGCAGTCAGGGTTGATCTCCTCTAGGACTGACCGGTTTGATCACCTTGCAGTCCAAGGGACTTGCAGGAGTCTTCTCCAGCACCAGAGTTCAAAGGCCTCCATTCTTTGGCACTCAGCTTTCCTTATGGTCCAACTTTCATAGCCATACATTGCAACTGGGAAAACCAGAGCCTAACTAAACACACTTTTGTTGGCAAGTTGATATCTCTGCAATTTAGAAATCTATCTAGATTTGACACAACTTTCTTCCCCAGGAGCAAGTGTCTTTTAATTTATTGACTGCATTTTGTACCCAAGGTCTAGGTCTATCTAGACCTAGGCTGATTGGAAATTTATGAACGAGTCTTGTTTCATAGTTGAATCAAGTTTTGTTTTGTTTTTCCCTTTGGTTTTAAACATAAGTCCCAACATTTCCTTCTCCTCAAACTTATTTGCATTCCTTAGTCCCTTATTTATGTTATTGTTACTTTATTGTACAGTATTCTCCACTTTCTTTAATTTGACTGAACATCACCCAGAGTCAGTTTGCAGTTGGGTGGTTATTCCCAACTTATTTTATTAAGTTGAATAAATTAAATTATATTAAACGTAGACTTCACTCAATTTAAGGTTTACATGGAGGTCTCATTGCATGAGAAGTGGTCACAAACAGGAGTAATGGAATGAAGTCCTTCAAATATTTTGTGTATCATTGCTATGTTCAGTGTCAGTCCACTTGAGTTACAGGTTTGACATTGGCCACAAGTGTAGGACAGCATGGCAATTGTCATCTAGGAGACCTTCATGGTTTTCAGAGGTTCTGCTCACTCTGGGGTGAGACCAAGTTGGGCTCCTAAAGGAAGTTGTGTTTGCTGATACTGTGCAGAGACCTCTCTGAGTGAACTGATAGATTCTGTCATTTGGTTGACAGAGGAATCTCCAAGTATTTTGAGAATTCAACCTGCCTCCAAGCTACAAAATCCAGAGGATGATTAGATGGCAGGTCCAGCCTAGGTCTGTTAGCATTACTGATGGTGGTGCATGGTTTACAACAGATAGGAAATTAAAACTTTAACTTCCTTAAGTCTCAGAGTCTTCCCAACTCTTCCAGATTCCAGGTATCTTATTCATTACCTTCTTGTCCCAAAAATGCTTTTTCCAAAAGGCAACTGGACTTTCTTATTTTTTTTTTCTTTGAAAATGTTTCACTTCTCTTCCAAAAAGCTTCTTCAGTTAGAACTTTCATTTAGGACCTGTATACTGCAGAAGTCAAAAAGAGGGCTGTAAAAATATTTACAGACCCCTCAAATCCTGGACATAAATCGTTTCAACTCCTATCCTCAAAATGACACTATAGAGCACTGCACACCAGAACAACTAGACACAAGGAGAGTTTTTTCCTGAACACCATCACTCTGCTAAACAAATAATTTCCTCAACACTGTCAAACTATTCATTAAGTCTGCATTACTATTACTATTAATCTTTCTCATTGTTTCTATCACCCATCTCCTCCCACTTATGACTGCATGACTGTAGCTTTGTTGCTACGATTTAGATTGATAGTTTCCTAATATGATTTGATTGCTTATTTGTACCCTACAACTTTCATTAAGTTTTGTCCCTTACGATTCTTGATGAATGTATCTTTTCTTTTTATGTACACTGAGAGCATATGCACCAAAGACAAATTCCTTGTGTGTCCAATCACACTTAGCCAATGAAGAATTGTATTGTATTGTATTGTATTGTATTGTATTGTATTGTATTGTATTGTATTGTATTGTATTGTATTGTATTGTATTCTATTCTATTCTATTCTATTCTATTCTATTCTATTCTATTCTATTCTATTCTATTCTATTCTATTCTATTCTATTCTATTCTATTCTAATTTTGGGACAACCATGACCTGAGCAATTGAGAATATCCATAATCCATAGCTTTTTATCCATGAGAAGGCCTTTCTTCCCAATCCTGCTTCAAACTCTGTAAATATTCACTTTTAACTCAACAAGTACCTATACCTTCTGAACCTGGCATTTTCCAGAACTGGATAGATCTTGAAACGATTCTCCACCTGCTGAGTAAATAGATTCATGAAGATTTCAAGAAGGAAAAATGGAGTCCTTCAGAAGTGAGGTAGGAAACAAGTCTTCCGATGGAAAGATCTAAGTATCTTCAGTGAGCTGATGCAAGAGTTAATACAGCTACTCCTATTCTATTGCCACATTATTTCCTGAGCAAAGCGTAGTTTATCCAGTATAATGTGTTTGCTCGCTTGCTTTTTGCAGTTTTTATTTTGAAGATTCAACCACCCAAATAATGTAGTTCTGTGCATTACAAAAACATTTCCCAACAGCTGATTAGCTTTTTAACATTTTCAAATAGAGGAGGGTTTTTTTTGGAAGGTTCTCACCCTTGTTTAAATAAATAAGTAACAGCCTGCCAGCAAATAACATTGAATTTTGGCCTAAGGCCAAGTAGAATAAATTCCTTCTAAAACTCACCAAAATTAAAAGCCTTATTGAGCCAACCCTATGTGTAAAATTTAATGTTTTTTTCACATATGTTTAAGCACCAGATGATTTTTTTAAAAGTAGCTGCCTCATTAATGACACTTCAGAACCACACAATTTTCACGGCAATGCCTTAAAAAGAAATTGGAAAATAAACTTTGGATTGTCTTCCTTTGTGCTAAATTCAAAAATTATGAAAAAAAAACCCCCAACAACCCTAAAAATCGAATCAGTTCTCGGTACAGTAGCCAGTCCTTCTCTCTCAAGGCCCAACACACCTCATCTCACATTGTTGTTGTTGTTGTGAGAAGAATAGGAGGGAGTAGTGTGTTGGATATATTTGTAAAAATAAAGAAATAAGTAAGTAGCAATTGAATTTTCCCACAGCTCTATGTCACTTTCTGAAATTGCTTAATAAATCACTAAGAGAGCAAAAATATCTCTTTCTACAGGTAGTCCTCGACTTACAACCACAATTGAGCCCCACAGTTCTGTTGCTAAGCAACACAGTTATTGAGGTTTTGCCTCATTTAATGACCCTTTTTGCCACAGTTGTTAAGTGAATCACTGCACTTAAGTTTAGTCACACAACTGTTAAGTGACTCTGGCTCGTTGATTTTGCTTGCGAAAAGTGACCGCGTTGTTTTGGGACACTGCAACCGTCATAAATGGGAGTCAGTTACCAAGTGTCTGAAATTTGATCACGTGACTATGGGGAGTGGGGTATTGTGTGATTTCGGTCACTAAACAAAAGGTTGTAAATCGAGGACTTCCTGTATCAGATTATTGCACAGCACTGGATTCTGTTCTAACTGGATTTTCATTGTTATGTAAAGAAAATGAAAAACAGAACAGGGATGTTGGAATGGACAATGTGTGTTCCAATTTTTTTTTAAAAAAAAATTTGATTTATATGCTGCCCTTCTCCGGAGACTCAGGGCGGCTTACAATGCATTAAGCAATAGCCTTCATACTCTTGTATATTTATACAAAGTCAGCTTATTGCTCCCAACAAACTGGGTCCTCATTTTACCCACCTTAGAAAGGATGGAAGGCTGAGTCGACCTTGAGCCTGGCTAGAATTGAACTCGCAGTAATTGCAGGCAGCTGGATCTTAAATGCTGCCTTTGTAGGAGGCATTAACCCCCTACGCTATTCAGGCTCTTCTTCTTCAGACATTCATTTTATAGTGGATGTCCATTCCCAGAATTATTTATAAAGTTCTACAGCCATCAGGTGAGTCTTCCTGATAGAAAATATTTGGATTAGCTGTAAAAACAAGTAAAACATACAATGAACGGTTGCAGGAACTGGGACTGGCTAGTCTAGTGAAAAGAAGGACTAGGGGAGACATGATAACAGCCTTCCAATATCTGAGGGGCTGCCAAAGAGAGGAGGGGGTCAAGCTATTCTCCAAAGCACCTGTGGGCAGGACAAGAAGCAATGGATGGAAACTGATTAAGAAGAGATTCAACCTAGAAATAAGGAGGAATTTTCTGATAGTGAGAACAATCAACCAATGAAACAGAAGTTGCCTTCAGAAGTTGCGGGAGCTTCACCACTGGGAGCTTTCAAGAAGTGACTGGACAGCCATCTGTCAGAAAAGGTATAGGGCCGTGATGGTGAACCTTTGGCACGCATGCCCCATCTGGCACGTGGAGCCATATCTGTGGGCATGCAAGTCTTGCCCTAGCTCAGCACCAATGTGCATGTGCATGCTGGCCAACTGACTTTTGGGCCTTTTGGGCCCACCAGAAGTCGGGAAATGGGCTGTTCCTGACTTCTGGAGGGCCTCTGGGTAGATGGGTAAAGTCGTTTTCACCCTCCCAAGGCTCCTAGAAAGGCTCAGGTGCCTGGGGAGGACAAAAAACGGACCTACCAGGCCCACTGTGCCATCGCGTGGCACAGGGGGGTGGGGTGCATTAAATTATGGGGTTGGGTACACATGCACGCAACCCCCCCACACATACACACTCCCCCCCACTTTTGGCACGTGATGGCAAAAAGGTTAGCCATCACTGGTGTAGTGTCTCCTGTTTGGGCAGGGGATTGGAATAGATGACCTACAAGGTCCCTTCCAACTCTGTAAATCTGTTTACATCTGTATCTCAGGGCAACAGAAGCAACAGAAAATGTATATTCCTTGTTCGGCAGGAATCTTAGAAAGTTAGCAATTTACCATAGATTGCCCATACTGCTGAGAAAGAGCTAAATTCAGATTTCTTGATATCCTTTGCCTTAGATAAGAAGTTAATAACTCTTCCCTGGTAATAACTCCTTCTGCCCAAGAGTTTTGATACTTTTTACTGCTATAACTCAGCAGGAGAGCAGTAATTTAAAGTTTCATCTGGATCTGTGGAAGGCCGTTTTCTAAAAATGGATGGCAATGGGCGTAGGATGATGCCCATATGGCTAAACCAATAAAGTCCATATGGTTTCAAACTTAACTAAAAGTAAAGCAGCTTCAGCTGAATTTTGCATGAAACATTTCCATATTAAATATTTAAACCAACACTGAATTTTGCATGCACATGAAAAGAGAGAGGAAAAAAAATAAACACTTTCCTGTTTATTTTATACCAGTATGTTTGATGGGGATTACACCATTGCTTTGGCATCTCAGAGAATTTCAAGTTCTTACAAAGATAAAAGAATTTGTTTGATCCTAACACATCCTTTCATAAACTGCCTCATCCACACTCAATTTCAAAACTTTGGAAGCAGAACAATTAAGTCACTTCCTTCTACAGGTATAAATTACTCTTAAAAACTCCAGTTAATTTTTAATTAACTACTGCATGGAAAAGATTGGCTGAGGATTAAATTATGGTTTATTTCACCATCATTTATTAATCAACCACTTAATCATTTATTTATACAATTGCATAGTTTATTGCATAAGTTTATAGGATTATATAAGTCACTCTGCAATTTTATATTCATGACAAGCAGGTGCAATTTCAATAATTTAATGATGTAAACAATTAAACCATTGTAGAAAATTGTATTAAAGTTCCCAATCTAAAATAGAGACAAGACACAGTTGGGAGCTGACCAAAAAAAGAAAGAAAATTACTCAACTTGTTAGCACGAGTTCATTTGTTCAATGACTCATCTATTCCATCATTTTTTTTTTAATTTGAAATAAAGTAGTTCTAGTGTAGCTAGAATTCTATCTATAGAATTCTCTCTTTCTCACTCCAAGACAGACAAACAGAATTGGGTTTGTCTAGTTTAGAGAAAAGAAAGACTAGGGATGATATGATAGCAGTCTTCCAATATCTCAGAGGCTGCCCCAAAGAAGAGGGAGTCAAGCTATTCTCCAAAGCCCCTGAGGGCAGGACAAGAAACAATGGATGGAAACTAATCAAGGAGAGAAGCAACCTAGAACTAAGGAGAAATTTCCTGACAGTTAGAACAATTAATCAGTTGAATGAGTTGCCTCCAGAAATTGTGGGTGCTCCAGTTCTGGAGGTTTTCAAGAAAAGACTGGAGAATATTTGTTTGAAATGGTATAGGGAGTTGGACTAGAAGACCTCCAAGTTCCCTTCCAATTCTGTTAATATGTATATTATACATATATAATGCTCTCGGTCTCTCTCTCTCCCTCCCACCCTCTCTCTTGCTCTCCCTGTCTCTCTTTCTCTCTCTCTCTCTCCCTCCCTCCCTCTTTCTCTCTCTCTCTCTCCCTCTCCCCCTCCCTCTCTCTCTCTCTTGCTCTCCCTGTCTCTCCTTCTCTCTCTCCCTCTCTCTCTCCCTCCCTCTTTCCCTCCCTCTCTCTCTCGCTCTCTCTCCCTCCCTCTCTCTCTCGCTCTCCCTCTCTCTATCTCTCTCTCTCTCTCTCTCCCCTCTCTCTCTCTCTCCCTCCTCTCTCTCACACTTTAAACTAAGGCCACATTAATTGAGTATGCATCTCCCATTGTATCTTTTTATAAGATAAGTCTGATAAGTTAGGAAGGATTCTTGGTGATTTTCTTTGCCCCTTAGGCAGCTGTGGGCTCTTCCATCTCTTCTCTGGACATTCCTTGGGTCCCTCTGTCTCCTTGTAAGTTCCCTGGTTTCCCAAGGTCATCTCCAAATCCCATTAAACACAGGTAGTCCTTGACGTACGGCCACAATTGAGCCCAAAATTTGTGCAGTTCAGTGAGACATTTGTTAAATGAGTTTTGCCCTGTTTCATCACCATTCTTGCCACAGTTAGTAAATGAATCACTGCAGCTGATAAATTCTTAACCCAGTTCTTAAGGGGACCTGGCTTCCCCATTGACTTTGCTTGTCGGAAAGTTGCAAAAGGGGGTTCACACCAGGGACACTAAGGAGACCCAGGGACCAGGGGTGAAATCCAGCAGGTTCTGACAGGTTCTGGAGAACCAGTAGCGGAAATTTTGAGTAGTTCAGAGAACCGGCAAATACCACCTCTGCCTGGCCCCAGAGTGGGGTGGGAATGAAGATTTTGCAATATCCTTCCCCCAGGAGTGGGGAAGGAATGGAGATTTTGTAGTATCCTTCCCATGGAGTGGGGTGGGAATGGAGATTTTGCAGTATCTTCCCCTGCCACGCCTATCAAGCCACATCACATCCATCAAGCCACACCCACAGAACCGCTAGTAAAAAACTTTGGATTTCACCACTGCCAGGGACACAGCAACGGTCATAAATATGAATTGATTGCCGAGCATCCGAATGTAAATCATGTAACCATGGGTATGCTGCAGAGGTTTCTAACCATGAAAAACAGCCATAAGTAAACATTTTTCGGTGTCGTTGTAACTTTGAATGGCCATTAAATGAACTGTTGTAAGACGAGGACTACCTATACATAGTGGACCAACAGATGATCTCATCTTAGTTTTCTTGCTCAATCTTAGCAATACAATCATTTAAAGTCAATGTCTTTCTCAAGAGCAAAACAAAACACTTACTCATGACAACCTATGTGCTTAAAAGTTACTTACTAGAATTAAAAGCAGTTGGATCCCTAGAGATATTTACTGCACACACACACAGAAAGAGAGACAGACACGATCAATCGATAGACAGACAGACAGACAATATGTAGGTAGGTAGGTAGGTAGATAAATAATAGATAGATAGATAGATAGATAGATAGATAGATAGATAGATAGACAGACAGACAGACAGACAGACAGACAGACAGACAGACAGACAGACAATATGTAAGTAGGTAGGTAGATAGGCAGACAGACAGACAGACAGAAGACAAGAGAGAGATAGGGAAAGAGATTGTTTAAAACTTTCAACAGGGATAGGAATAAGGCAAACATTCTGAATTTTATTTAGAATGAACAAGCAGTAGCTGTGATCTGCCAGTGATTATGCAATCACTGTAAACATCCTACTCAGCAGACAGATATAACAGATGGCAGAATTTTGTGTACCAAATGTGCCTTTTCTTTAAATGCAGCTTTTGCAAATATTTTCTATGTATTATTTAAAACAGATTACCCCTGTTTTAGAAAGAGGAATGCATTCCTAGAGAATACAGACTCTTCTGAATTACTTTACACTGCAAAGTAAAGCAGTGTTTTATTTATTTATTTTTTTTCCAGATAGCGAATGAAGCATGCTTCAGGTTAAGGCAATATTGGCTAACACGTATTTGCCTAATTCAATCTGTAAATACGGCATCTACGCATGTCAGCTGCATTTTGCTATTGATTCTTAAAATTTTGGGCAAATCCTATTAGCAATAATTGTGTTTTAAGAGCTGGAAAGTGTTTGGATATGGGATGAAAGCTTTTTTAATTTAATTAGGCCACTGCATGAATCATGGAAGAAACTTCAAGGAAGCTCATTCCTGCCCTGCATTGCAAGGCCCTTTAATTATTATTCAGACAATTCTTAAAAAGAGTTCACCCTGTATTTCTTCAAAGTCACAATTTTAAGCAAAACTTGCACAGAAGAACGATGCAAATGGACTAACGGAAAATGCATATACAAAACTAGTTTTTTCTTCTTTTTGAAACTAAACTCATTGTAATTTATAGTATGTCCTATCTTTTAGCTTCTTTTTTTCTCATTGTTTTTAAAAAACTTGCCTTCGTACACTGTGCTAAATATGGTTGGTTTAAATTTGGCATACTGAAGTCAGTTGGATGAACACTGCTGTTGTGTACTATAAACCAGAGCTTATGTTTTAGTTTACTGTGGAAGAAATAATTGATACCATAATTAAATTGCCTGGTTTTTTACTGATGGGTTAAGCCAATTTGTAATTTTCTACAAGCTCTTTGTGGGCTTTATGTTTATGGATTCCACTTAGGAGAAAGGTTTGGGATCTGTATGCAACATTTGACAGATCTCCTACACAATGTTGTCCGAGTTATCTTAGAGGTGTACTAAATTGTACCCATGGCTGGTGTTGAAGGACTCAACTTGGGGAAACAGAGGTCCAAGTACCTCATCACCCATGAAAGCCTATGACCCATTACTAATCTCAGAATAACAGAATGTTAAGTAACCTTTGGAGTAGGAGTGAAATGCTCCCAGTTTGGACTGGATCGCCTGATCCAGTAGCGATGGCTGTGAGTGGTTCGGCGATCCAATAGCAAAAATCCCTGCCCCACCTCATGCCCAGCTGAGCTGCACAATCATCAGAGGCTTTTTTTTTTTACTTTTAAAAGCATCACAGCCCTATAACATTTCAGACAAATGGCTTCCCAATCTCTTCTTAAAAATCTCCAGTGTTTGAGCACCCATGACTTCTGGAGACAAGTCGTTCCATTGATAAGAGCCATGGTGGTGCAATGGTTAGAATGTAGTATTGCAGGCTAATTCTGCTGACTATCAGGGATTCAATCCTCACCGGCTCAAGGTTGACTCAGCCTTCCATCCTTCCGAGGTCGGTTAAATGAGGTCTTGCATACGTTACAACCCAGCGCACAAGAAAGTCATAAAAAGTCTAGTTTAGCTTCATCAAAATATCTTGGTTAGTCCTATCTAGTTGAAGGTGAAGTAGACATTGTTTTCTTCCCACCAGACTCCAATTCATACCATCCATTCTACAAATGAATCATTACTAGCTAATTAGCTTGCAATACAGGGAGAGAGTGAACAAAAAGATGAACATAAGTATCTTGCTGTATCAAATTTGGTTGACAAAAGGCCCCAACTTTTTAGCCAATATTCTGTAGGAACTGGAAAAATACAACTATGGAAGAGTTTAATTCAAATTTATATTATTTCCTTCCTTCCTTCCTTCCTTCCTTCCTTCCTTCCTTCCTTCCTTCCTTCCTTCCATCCATCCATCATCCATCATCTCTCTCTCTCTCTCTCTCTCTCTCTCTCTCTCTCTCTCTCTCTCTCTCTCTCTCTCTCTCTCTCTCTCTCATGTGATAATGTAGCAGGCAGTAATCAAATTTTCTATTTATGTATTTATGCACAAATGAATGCATAAACAATTATTGCAGACTAAAATTCAAGGCAGCTTGAACAAAATATGCCAAGAGAATTCCATTCGGGGTGTAAGTAGACCTTGATCAATATAATTTCAACAAGGTGATTTAACTTTCACTTAGGACATTTCAGAAGGATGCTAACTACAGCTAGTGCAATTCTTTTGCTCTCTTCTGCCGTACTTTTAATAAATGTTTGAAAAGAAAGAGTATAGTTTTTTATGTGCATGCTTAAGACACTAGTGAAGGACATTCATTAAATATGATTTGCATAGTTCTAATGAGGACATTTGTTCTTGTGCATCTCGAGGGAGAAATTTTGGTCAACAAGCAGCAAGTCAGGTTCCAACATCCCATTGTCAAAATATTTTAATTCTGCCAAATGTAAATCCACACAGCCCTTGGGATACATCAAAGAGTACTTTTCAACCAGATTGATATCCAAGCTGTTGTTGGATGTGAATGCCTTAAAATTCTTTTATGCACAATTAATCTGGAAGCACACTGCTGTGGGCACATAATTTTCTTCAACAGAAGATGCAATCAGCGTATAAAGTCATTTGAAAACACTGCTACCCATGGTTAAGAAATGGCTTATGGCAAAGGGTATTTAATACATGCTGAAATATCTGCCTACTCATCAGTGAGAACACCAGTAGCAACTCAGCCTTACATATTTGTAGATAAATATGTAAGGTATGTAAGTAGATAGGAAAGTAAGTTGGTAAATAGGTAGACAGACAGACTACAGGGAGATCAACTCACACATTCTATATATTCCAAATATGCAATGCATCATCTATTATGAATGGGTGAGGTCCATGTTTTACACACAATCCTATCAGGGGTGGGTTCTACTTACCTTTACTACCACTTTGCAACGGGGCTCCATGCAGAAGCTTCCTAATGAGGTTGAGGTCGGTGGGCAGAGCCTCCCACTGGTTTTACTACCTGTTCTATAGAACAGGTCGGAACCAGGGACAATCTTATCATATCACCAAAGTGGTGTCAAGATATTTTACTACTGGCAACAGAGCAGGGAATGGTTTGGTTCTACTCCACAACCACCAGAATAGCATATTTAGACACATTATTTGAGAACTACAAACTACTGGAATCCACACTGTATATCAGACATTAACATGATTGAACCGGTCCAGAGGTATTTCACGAGAAGAGTCCTCCACTCCTCTACTCACAATAGAATCTCTTATGTCACCAGGCTTGAAATTTTGGGCTTGGACAATCTGGAACTGTGCTGCCTGCAGTCCAATCTAAGCATAGTACACAAAATTGTCTGCTACAATGTCTTGCCTGTCAATGACTTCTTCAGCTTCAACCACAATAATACATGGGCAAACAATCGATACAAACTCAAGATAAACCGCTCCAAACTCGATTGCAGAAAATATGACTTCAACAACAGAGTGGTCAACGCCTGGAATGCTCTACCCGACTCCGTTGTTACATCCTCAAACCCTCACAGCTTCAACCTCAAACTGTCTACCGTGGACCTCACCCCATTCCTAAGAGGTTCGTAAAGGGTGCATTCATAAGTGCACCAGCGTGCCTTCCGTCCCTGTCTTACAGTCCCCATTTTTCTGCATTTACTTCCTTTGTTCATGTTTATGTTCATTCCTTTACTTGTTATCTTGTACATGTTTGACAAACAAACATAATAGATGATAGATAGATAAATAGATAAATAGATAGATAGATAGATAGATAGATAGATAGATAGATAGATAGATAGATAGATAGATAGATAGATAGATAGATGATAGATAGAAAGCTAAAAAACCTCCCTGCTGGTAAATTTTCATGCACACAAACACACACACACTCACACACATAATCACAGAGTGGCATTGCAGTGTAATGCAGAGCCTCAGTCAAGTTTTTTGGCGATCCAATCACTCTTTCAATATTATCAGCAATGTTGGTATTGAACCAACCAACAATGGTAATGAACAGTCGTGGCAACTGGTTTTGTCTAGTTCTAACAAAGAGAAGGATTAGGGGTGACATGATAGCAGTCTTCCCATTTCTGAGGAGCTGTCACAGAGAAGAAGAGGTGGTCCAGCTTTTCCCCAAAGCACCTGAAGTCAGGATATGAAGCAACGAATGGAAGCTAATCAAGGAGAGAAGCAACCTTGAACTAAGGAGAAATTTCCTGACTGTGAAAACAATCAACCAGTGGAAGGGCTTGCCTTCAGAAGTTGTGGGTGCTTCATCACTGGAGGCTTTTAAGAAGAGACTAGCCAGTTTTTGACCAGGATGATATATGATCTCCTGCCTGAGCAGAGGATTGGATTAAAAGACCTGCCACAAAGAAGAGGGAGTCAAGCTATTCTCCAAAGCTCTTGAGGACAATTAATCAGTGGAACAACTTGCCTCCAGAAGTTGTGAATGCTCCAACACTGGAAGTTTTTAACAAGAGATTGGATAACCATTTGTCTGAAGTGCTGTAGGGTTTCCTGTCTAGGCAAAGGGTTGGACTAGAAGACCTCCAAGGTCCCTTCCAACTCTCTGTTATTCTATTCTATATGACCTCCAACTTCCCTTCCCTGTTACTTTGTTCTTATGGGATACAAGGAAGGGTGAGCTTCCCCAACTGACCTTAGTTTTCCAAAAAGATATGAGATGTACACACACTTGATTACTATTAATACCTAACCAATTAGCCAATCAGTGAGATCTTCTCTGAAATTCAACAGTTTTATTTATTTTTATTTTTAAAAAGAAGCCTTCCAACAAGAGGTCGGTTTCAGCAGGTTATGACCAGTTCTGGAGAACCGGGAGTGGAAATTTTGAGTAGTTCGGAGAACCGGTAGTAAAAATTCTGACTGGCCCTGCCCCCATCTATTTTCTGCCTCCCAAGTCCCAGCTGATCAAGAGGAAATGGGGATTTTGCAGTAACCTTCCCCTGGATTGCGGAGGGAATGGAGACTTTACAGTATCCTTCCCCTGCCATGCCCACCTAGCTACGTCCACAGAACCGGTAGTAAAAAAAAAATTGAAACCCACCATTGCTTCCAATACTATTGAATTTGTTCATGTTGCCACCAAAGTCTGCTAGGAATTCTCCAGGTTTTCGTTTCAAAAATCAAGGAGAAGATGGGAATATGCATCTGAAGGAAAGCCCTCAGATTCTAACGTTTCTACCCTCAATCTCTGTTTCTGACACTTCTTGGAGTTACGTCAGAACTGCATAAATCTTTTATATCAGTAGCCTGTACCAATATCGATGTTCCCCAAAGTTTATTTTGATTCAACTCTTACAAAAAAAGGATGTACATGTTCCACAAATTGGGGGGGTGGGGGGATATTTTAAAAGCTTCTGCACATAAAAGAAGAAAATTATCAAATATGGCAGCACAGTTTACCATGGGATTATAAATTATGAGTCATCAACTAAAAGGAGAATTAACACACTGGTTTCCCTTTATTGTGTCAAATTTTATTTATCTAATGTAATTATTCTAATTGTACTAGTTCCTCTGAAACTCCACTGATTTGAACCCTCCACCTTCTTTACAAATATTTTTAGTTTAATTTGCAAATGTGCGGAAAACGGCACAAAATGTATCATAAAATGTTTGTTTTTTTAAAAAAAAAATGTTCACATATCAATAGCAAATATTGTCACTTAATTAGTCCAAGAAAATTTCAATGCCATTTGTTTTCCACGATGTGCATTTTATAAAATGAATTTTCTTTGTATTTCACTAATTTCTGGTTTACTGTTCATGCATGAATTGGTCAAGGATTAGAGTAATTGGTAAAGACATCATCCCTTTAAATGAAAAATATTTTTAAAATTGTTGTTGTTGTTGTTATTGTTATTAATTATTTTGCTGTTGACGTATTGCAATAACTGGAATATAGTGGACAGTAAACAGAAAAATGTTGACTTTCATTTGATTCTACCATTTATCAATATCTACATAATCAAAGTGTTTTATTCCTTTCCCTTTTTTGTTTACAATTATACTATTATTTACTATTTACTTATTCCTAGTAGATATTTTGCATTTCACACACATGCACGCACACACACACAGTGAAACATTGTCAATTTCTTTCTTAACTAATGCTAGATAGAATGGTATTTTATACAGCATATGCAGACATAATTGTGCATATTAACCAGTTGAACAACTTGCTTCCAGAAGTTGTGAATTCTCCAACATTGGAAGTTTTTAAGAAGAGATTGGACAACCATTTGTCTGAAATGCTATAGAGTTTCCTGCCTGAGTACGGGGTTGGATTAGAAGACCTCCAAGGTCCCTTCCAACTCTGTTATTCTATTCTGTTCTGTTCTGTTCTATTTTCTTTGTTGTTTTTATTCTCAGAAGCAAACTTATATACACATATGTACACAGTAATACACTCAATTTAAGTCTTCACCTTTAGAGAGAGAGAAAAAACTGCACCAGGTCTATTATTTCAATCAATCAAGGCTTTTTTATCTTTCAGAAAGATTTATGACCTTACTCTATTTGTTGATTCTAGGCTCAGCTAGAATCCCCCAGAATAAATGAAATTAATTACAGGATCTCACTAGCAAATTAAGAATTTAGCCAGGCTGAAACATATGTTATTTAGGCAGTTTACAGTGGGGGGAAAATGGAATTCAGTGCAGACTTTTGTTTATCTTACTGTGTTTACTGAAGTTTTTTCCCTCCCTACATAATTAAGCATGTTACAGTGCATAGAGCATTTTAAATAGTTTGGCTGCTGCCTTCCGAAATCTCTAATTCTTTTCTTCCCCAACTAGCCTCACTGACTATGCAAATCTGAATTTCCCTGCAAGTCGGGAGGTTTGCTACAAATCAGTGCCTCTGGCCTCCATTAATGAATTATAATTTCACTTTCATAACAGCCTGTCCCTGGTAATTCTCCTTTCTAAATGTTTTTTTTTTTAAAAAAATAACTTAAACCCTATTTTATTTTCTTCCTTCCTTCTCCATCATTAGCAAAATGATTATATATGGCAGCAGACCAATACTACGGTTAGTATTCTGCAAAAAACAGCAAGGCATAGTTTTGCAGAATTAGTCCTAAGGGAGAGCTAGGCATTTTTATATCATACTTGTTGTGTCAACCGGCTTGACATCCATGAGCTGGTAAATGGAATGATTATAGTAATATAAAATGATAGGGAATTGCATTTCCTCCATAAAGGTTCTGGTTCTCTCTCTCTCTCTCTCTCTCTCTCTCTCTCTCTCTCTCTCTCTCTCTCTCTCTCTCTCTCTCTCTCTCTCTCTCGTCACTAAATTCAGGATGTGCAATCATCTGAAAAAGTGTTTGTTATTCAATGTCAAGCTGCAGGAACTTGTTCCTTTTTTCCTAATTCATCGGATTCATATTTATGTAACTTTACCAAAAATTCCTTAACAGGTATTAGTGACAAGAGCTGTGTGCTATAGGCTAGGTAAGCAGGGGGAAAAATAACTTTAATTTCTGATTAACTTTTTAATCAGAACTTTTTAACTCTGTCCATCTCAGGAAAAAAAAATGTTATGAAGAGAATCTTTAAGTGGAAGACATTTCTCTAAATAATTGAACCAGAAATAAAGTTTCATTGATTTCAGAAAGGGTAGGTTTTTTTAAAAAAAAAAGTGTGTGTGTGGGGGGGGGGGAGAATCTATTTTTTTGTTCACAACAGTAAAGAAAGATATCTCAGTAGGATTAGCTGACTGCCGGCTGCCTACAATTTGGCAGTTCGAATGTCACCAGGCTCAGGGTTGACTCAGCTTTCCATCCTTCCAAGGTGGGTAAAATGAGGACCCAGATTGTTGGAGGGCAAGAGGCTGACTCTGTCAACCGCTTAGAGAGGGCTGTGAAGCACTAAATCTAAGTGTTATTACTATTGCTATTGCCCTTCCTTCCTTCCTTCCTTCCTTCCTTCCTTCCTTCCTTCCTTCCTTCCTTCCTTCCTTCCATCCATCCATCCATCCATCCATCCATCCATCCATCCATCCATCCATCCATGGTTCACAGTGGTTAGAATGCAGTATTGCAGGCTAATTCTGCCTATTGCCAGCAGTTCAATCCTGACCGGCTCAAGGTTGACTCAGCCTTCATCCTTCCAAGGTCATTAAAACGAAGACCCAGATTTTTGGGGGCAATATGCTGACCCTGTAAACTGCTTAGAGAGGGCTCTAAAGCACTATGAAGTGGTATATAAGTGTAAGTGCTGTTGCTATTGCTATTAGTCAGGGATGCAAGAGAGGGACTGATACAAATGGGTCATTTCAAAATTAGTAAATACATGTAGTACACATAATGTAAAATACATTAGTTGTTTAAAAGGGAAAAAAGAATACAAACCTTTCCCTATATTTGTTAATCGGAGTTACACCTTTTCTTTTTACTCTGAGGAATTTATTAACCATTTTTAGAAAAAAAACAAAAACAAAAACAAAAGACAAGAGTCTAAGTTTAAACATATGTGTATGAATAAAAATATACAATATTTTTTTTAGAATCATAATGGATCTAATCATCAAATCTTAAAATCAAAATTTTTTTTTTTTTATCTTTCTCAAACAAGGTGTTTAAAAGGGGTCTCTAAATCGAGACCAAACTAGATAGGTAAATTTTATACAGTTTGTCATTTTAAAAAAAAAAAAAAAAAGACAAACTGTTCATTTTCTTTCCAGTTGTAGTTCTCGGGAACCAAGCAACACTGCTTACATATAAATTGCATTCAATTTATCCAAAACACTGAACTTGGTTACTGATTGCATTTTCTGACTTGAGATGTATGATTTTTTTAATTAACAAAAGGGATGAGCTCACCCTAATTCCCCTACTTCCAAAAAAAAAAAAAAAAACCCAACCCATCAACCACATCCTAACAAAGATTAACAATAACATTAACAATAAATATAGGCAGTATCTTGTGGAAAGTAAACTACTAAATCTTCAACTGGCCTATTGAATATGTTGTGTGAACATAACCATTAAAAGAATAACAGCAACAAGTCATTTAAGGCAGGGATCTCCAACCTTGGCAACTTTACGACTTGTGGACTTCAACTCCTAGAATGCTGGGGATACAATCAAGATCAAGGGAGGTACTAACACCACTCTATAAAGCCTTAGTAAGACCACGACTAGAACACTGCATCTAGTTTTGATCACCACACTATAAAAATGGTGTTGAGACTCTAGAAAAAGTGCAGAGAAGAGCAACCAGGATGATGAGGGGCCTGGAGGCTAAAACATACAATGAATGGTTGCAGGAACTGGGCATGGCTAGTCCAGTGAAGAGAAGGACCAGGGGAGACATGATAGCAGTCTTCCAATATTTGAGGGACTGCCACAGAGAGGAGGGGTCAAGCTATTCTCCAAAGCACCCAAAGGGCAGAGAAGGAATAATGGATGGAAACTGAACAAGGAGAGATTCAACCTGGAAATAAGGAGAAATTTCCTGACACTGAAAGAAATCAACCCATGGAACAGAAGTTGCCTTTGGAAGTTGTGGGAGCTTCATCACTAGAAGCTTTCAAGAAGAGGCTGGACTGCCATTTGCCAAAAATGGTGTAGGGTCTTCTGCTGGAGCAGAGGGGGTGGTGGGTTGGGCCTAAATAACCCATTAGGTCCCTTCCAACTCTGTTAATCTTTATGTAATAATACGAAAAGGAACATACTTAACCACAATCACACACTATATTAAGCAAAAGGATATCATCCAAAATCTAAATGGTGTTTGTAGGGGGTGGTGGTGGTGGTTAATTTTGCATTATGTGGCTATGTTGCCATATGTTCATGATGTAATCTAATCTAAAGGTTTTATGAAAGATACCTATGGCCATGTCAAATGTTCATTTCTCTAATTTGTGGTTATGACTATTTTTACATTTGAAATGGATGATAATGGAAATGAAAAGGACTTAAAAGATAGGAACATTCCCTTAGTGTTTGTTTGAGGTTATAACTTAAAAACATATTTGGGATACATTCTATTTATCTATCTATTTGTCTGTCTGTCAGTCTGTCCCTCCCTCCCTTCCTCTATCATCTATCTATCTATCTATCATCTACATTCTTTCTTTTCTGCAAGATTTCTGGCTGCCAGCAAATGTGAGTTTTGGAAAGCATGCCATCCAGCTCTGAACACTTCTATGTGTTAACTAGCCAAGTTAAAACAAGTGTGTGCCCTCTTGCCCAGTGTAAAATTTTGCTGTTCATGTGGTCATTAAGTTGAAAAACAAGTCACCCTTCCTTCTTGCCTATCCTGCTCTTGCTTGTTGCAAATTTGACTGCCAACTCTATGCAATAAAACCCCAGAAGCAAAAAGAAAGGAAATGGAGGGCTTAACACACATTACAATCCACATGACTTTGATACAATTCTGCAGCAAAATATGCAAATCAATGAGCTGAATGCAATCTATCAAACACTTGTATATCATCCAACCCCCGAGTATTTTCACTTTCTACCAAAGGAAGCTCCATAAATTCACTGTGAAACCACTTTAAATTGCTGAAGATTCCTTCAAAACATTCATGAGGCTTCTATGCTTAAAACAAACTGCGGA
Source organism: Masticophis lateralis (assembly GCA_030761175.1). Lineage (NCBI taxonomy): Eukaryota > Metazoa > Chordata > Lepidosauria > Squamata > Colubridae > Masticophis > Masticophis lateralis. Next base: position 14,860,635 of record JAUDYJ010000013.1, on the reverse strand, counting down.
TGATCACATGCCATCAAGTTGTTGTTGATTCGTAGCAACCTTACAGATAGATTTTCTCTATGATGATAAAGGAAATGGCAGTATTTATAATTAGATCACTTTCAATACAGAACGAGCAGTGCTAGAATTTTAAGCAAAGTTTACATATCAATGCCAACAAAGATCCCACAAATTACTTCAAATATACATATACATATAAGACAGGTAGGTAGGTAGGTAGGTAGATGATAGATAGATAGATAGATAGATAGATAGATAGATAGATAGATAGATAGATAGATAGATAGACAGAGAGAGAGAGAGAGAGAGAGAGAGAGAGAGAGAGAGAGAGATGTATAGATAGGGATAGATAGATGATAGATAGATAGATGATAGATAGATAGATAGATAGATAGATAGATAGATAGATAGATAGATAGATAGAGATAGATAGATAGATAGATAGATAGATAGATAGATAGATAGATAGATAGATAGATATAGATAGATAGGTAGGTAGGTAAATACAATTGTTTTGAAAAACATAAAATGAAAATATTTGTGTGCATTTTTTTAAAGTAATTATGGTGATTTTTTCTTTGAATTCTAAAATATTGGAAATTGCATATTTGCATATTGCATATAGCATATTTTCTCATGCATAGACACTTTAGGTTCCACAGTATACTTCAAGATGGTCATATATTATTTATCTGAATAACAAATATATCTAACATATACATTTCTAGGAATTATTCGTTTGGATATAAAGGGAAGTATTGATTGATTAATTGCATAACTGATCCTCTTAGTCTATACTAGTACCTTTCTCTCTCTCTCTCTCTCTCTCTTTTTAGCAACTATCAAACTTCAGACACTCAATGCACAAAAGCTATTAGGGCTCCTTGCATAACCTTTAAACCATATCATTTAATATTCATAATAAATAATATAATAAGATAAGATAATTCATAATATTCATAATAAAATATAATAATATGCATATTAAAGGTATTTTAATTATTAAACCCAGTTTAGTAGAAAATTAATCATTTGAAAGGTAAGAGTTCATGTCTAGTATTTTTTTGTATTGTTAAGAAACATAGTCTGGATCCTACAGAAATCCAAGTATAAAATTGCCTTTACATCAGAGAAAAGCAAACCAGGTCTACAATTTAGTATGGATTCACGTGTTCCATAAAGCCCAAAAATTTTATTATTATTATTATTTATTTATTTTTTGGGCGGTAGAAACGAACACTAATGAGGTGCTAGAGAACTATCTATTCATTTTATGAATGAACATTTCACCTATTAAATGATTGTAAGAATATTAAAATAGGAAGGAAGGAAGGAAGGAAGGAAGACAGGAAGGAAGGAAGGAAGGAAAATTAACAATATCCTTTCCCCAAAGCATATCATCTAAACCAGTAATCAAGAAATGAACAATACCCCAATGAAGGAACTTCCAACTCATACAACAATGAAATAGAAAGCAACAGCCTAATCAAGAAACCATCAAGACCACTCCCACCAATACTACAGGGCAAACCACTTGTGTAAAAACAGAGAGCAAACCCCACTCTCTTCTAGCACTGATGATGTTACTAGTTTGGTCATGAAACAACTGAAATAAAGCCAGAAAGCTCAGAGAGTACCAAGCACCCCACAGCTCAGTCCTGGGCTACAAATATCTTCTTTTATTGGTACTATTAATTTTCATGTTTCAAGATTTCAAGAAATCAATTCCTTAGCCAATAATTTTATTATCACAGCCACCACTAGTAGTTTCATTCACAAAGTCCTATCCCCTCCCCCTAAAAGCCTTTTCATCACCATTTTTTATGAAAATGAATTTATCTTGATTTCAGTCCAAAAAAAACAAAAACAAAAAACAAAACAAAATAATGACTTAATTTCCCCTCTCCCAAATAACTACTAAAAAATAGCAACCTAAAGAAAACCTTGATTTTGTTGACTTTTTACATGTGGCTGTATAGCCAGTGGTGGGATTCAATTTTTTTTTAATACCGGTTCTGTGGGCGTGGCTTGGTGGGTGTGGCATGGCTTGGTAGGCATGGCATGGCTTGGTGGGCATGGCTGGGAAAGGATTCTGTAAAACCTCCATTCCCTCCCCACTCCAGGGGAAGGTTACTGCAAAATCCCGATTTCCCCCCAATCAGCTGCGACTCGAGAGGCAGAAAATAGATGGGGGCGGGGCCAGTCAGAATTTTTACTACCAGTTCTCCGAACTACTCAAAATTTCTGCTACCAGTTCTCCAGAACTGGTCAGAACCTGCTGAAACCCACCTCTATGTATAGCAAAACGTATCATTATATTCTCTGTTAATTTTGCCAAAGACAAAATTGATAAAATTCTGCTTTGCTCAAGTTGGTTATACTTGTCAAAGGATGTCAATGAATGGGGCTTCGGTAAATTTTAGTGTTCTGTGCAGTCAAAGAAAAAAAGAAAGGAAAGGAAACCTGTGGTAACTGATTCTACTTTTCTTATTTTACTGGAGGCTCAAATCTTATTAGCAGATAAGGTCAAGAATGAGGTCTGTTTCTATCAAGCCCTTCAATTGTTGGATGCAAAGCGCAGGGATTCCAAACTTTTCACTGTCCACTTAGTACCACTGCAGAGTTCTTTGGACAGGGATATAAACAACCATTGGTGGCAAAGGTTACCAGCAAATATGGCTTGATGACAAAAAGGAGGTGAAACTGCTGTACACGACTCTTGGAAAAAAAATGTTCTGCACCTCTCTATCAAAACATCTACGGTTGGTTTATTGTTAGCTTCCCTCTTTATTCCTGGGGGGGGTGCTAACCACTGCCTTCCAGAATGAAAAGGAAAAGGGAAGTAAATTAAAAATGTACTTCTTTACTTTATTTAAATGTACTTTAAGTAAATTAAAAACTCACAATTCAGTGAATGGTGTACATTTTCTTTTTAAGTGGCATCTTGTATTCTTAAAAAAATATACCATTGTTTAAATGCACATTTCACATTTTTGCAACACTTTACGTGGTCCTCTTAATCTGCATCAGAATGCACTGTCTTTAGAAGTAGAATAACAGAGTTGGAAGGGACCTTGGAGGTCTTCTAGTCCAACCCCCTACTTAGACAGTAAACCCTACACCACTTCAGACAAATGGTTATTAAACATCTTCTTAAAAACTTCCAGTGTTGGAACATTCACAACTTCTGGAGACAAATTGTTCCATCCTTAGTACAGGTCTCCTGCATGAGGGGGTTGGACTAAATGACCTCCAAGGTCCCTTCCAACTGTTACTGTTACAGTTACTCTAATTAATTGTTTGCTGGATTGAGGCTTCAGCAATTCATTCAAGAAATCAGCTGACTTATTTATTTGATGAGACCGAGTATCTTCCTTACGTAGTTTTTTTTCTGTTATCTTTTATAAAGAACCTAAAGACAATTTGGTTATTAATGTCTTTCCTAGGATGACCAGCTGAACCTTTGTTCTGATAGCTTGAATGTCAGGGCAACCTTCAAAATATCTAATAACTTAGTAAGATTAAATACCACTGATGATGACTGAATTGTAAGCATTGCTAATCATATTCGGCTTTTAAGGATAATAAAGAAATTGTGCTTGTATGTTGATAGCGTTTCTTTCAATCTTTTTCGGCATCATAATTGTTGGCGATTTTAACACATTACTCATATGTTAACAGGCCAACCATTGTTGCTAATGTTGAACCTCGATGAACTGAATTTTATTTTGTTTCTCAAATTGGATGGGTTATTATTTTTTTCTTTTAAAAAGCAAATTCCTTTTTGGAAGGATCAGTGGGAGTGGATTATGCACTGTAAACACATTTTTTTTTCCTTTCACTGAATTGGGGCAAGGAAATATGGCTGTTTTTTTAAAAAATATCAGAAAGATTCCTTAGTTTGATGGGGACTCTATTGCTAAACTGCTTCAGATATACTGGATAGATAAGACATTGATATTTCTTTATTGGATCTATATTGTCACCCATCACAAAATGTATCCCTCATCTGCTGACAGGATAGCAGGGTTCCAATATCTCAGGGGCTGCCACAAAGAGGGAGTCAAGCTATTCTCCAGAGCACCTGAAGATATTTACAAGAAGCAATAGGTGGAAACTAACCAAGGAGAGAAGCAACCTAGAACTAAGGAGAAATTTCCTGATTAATGTTGTTCTTGCCTCCAGAAATTGAAAATGCTCCAACACTGGAAGTTTTTAAGAAGACACTGGACAACCATTTGTCTGAAATGGTATAGGATTTCCTGCCTGAGTAGGGGGTTGGACTAGAAGACCTCCAAGGTCCCTTCCAACTGTTATTTTGTTAGTTGTTCTTAACCTTGAGCATTTTCATTATCTCTAAGCCATTCCTGATATAATCCAAAACCTGGAAGGGGTTAAAAAAAACTTCTAACACCAGCCCCTTGCTCAGCATTGCAAATAGATGTCCTTCCTTGAATACATCCAGGGAGAAAAAGTGGTAATTGGTTGTGCTGTCAAACCTCTAGTTAAGGATTTTCTTCTTCTTCTACTTCTAAGCATGTCATTTTTTCCAGCTTTCCAGACACTGTTTCTACTGAGGAAACCTGAGTGTGTCCTTCATTATGAATAGTCCACTTTTTCATCTTCTCTATATGTCTTCTGTGACTTTCTGATTTTCATCCATTTTATGCAGGCACAGTGGCCATTTTCCTTCTCATTAGATATATTTCTGAATGAGCATTTAGTCCCTTCTTTAAAAAAAAGAAAGAAAGAACTGCCACTATCTTTAAGGTACGTTTCCCATTATTTTCTCCTACCTGCCACTGATCCCATTATTGCCTGAAATGTGCTTTCTTTCAATCTAAAGTTTGAGCTTGACCACATTAGACTTTGGCTTCCTTAGACAAGAGTTCCAGATTTATACTTTCCTTGAGGTTCAAACTTCATTTAACCCTTAACAAGTCAGATAAAACATTTCCTGAAAACTCTATGCTCCAATGCATTCATACATACATACAGAACATCTACGTTTTCCCCCCAATTATGGGTTGTTAACAAGTTATGAAAGTATAATTGGCAGATAAGAGTAAACCAAAAAAAGTCAAGACAGAAGATACTATGCCTTTATTTAAAATCCATTATTCATTCATTTATAGGGATGCGGTGGCTCAGTGGCTAAGACACTGAACTTGTTGATCAAAAGGTCAGCTGTTCAGCAGTTCGAATCCCTAGTGCCATGTAATGGGTTGAGCTCCTGTTATTTGTCCCACCTTCTGCCAACCTAGCAGTTCGAAAGCACATTAAAAAATGCAAGTAGAAAAATAGGGACCCCCTTTGGTGGGAAGGGAACAGCGTTCCGTGCGCCTTTGGCATTGAGTCATGCCAGCCACATGACCATGGAGACATCTTCAGACAGTGCTGGCTCTTCGGCTTTGAAATGGAGATGAACACCGCCCTCTAGAGTCAGGAACAACTAGCACATAGGTGCGAGGGGAACCTTTCCCTTTATTCATTCCTTTACTGTACTGTATTTTTCTACTGCATCAATAAGTTCATTCAAACATTTGTTCCTTCTGAAAATCAGTTCAGCTGGTATTTATTTATTTATTTATTTATTTATTTATTTATTTATTTATTTATTTATTTATTTTCGGACTGATATGGCACCCTTTCTCCGCGAGGACTCACGGCAGCTCACAACAATAAAATCAGTCCAGATTAAAATTCAGACACTAAAAACTAAAATTCCCATTAAAACCCCATTCAGTCCAGGCCAGCCTGGCGAAACAGCCATGTTTTAAGATTATGGCGGAAGGAGCGAAGGTCGGGGCTACCCAGAGCTCCAAGGGGAGCTGATTCCAGAGGGTAGGTGCGCCCACAGAGAAGGCTCGCTCCCTAGGGGCCATCAGCCGACATTGCCTGGCCGACGGGACCCCAAGTAGGCCCCTTCTGTGTGAGTGCACCGGACAATGGGGAGCTGTTGCTGGCTGCAGGTGTTCCACCAAATACCCTGGACCTAAGCCATGTAGGGCTTTATAGGTGATCACCAACACCTATAAACTTCACCCAGAGAACAACCAGTATCCAATGGTTAAATATGTCATTCAATATCTAAGTCCCAAATCAGGTTTTCTACTTATGACCTGAGGATAGATCAAAGGAAGCAATGCCAATTCAGTGGGATAGCTTGCCTCATGGAAATGTGAGTGTTCTGTCACGAGAGATTTTTTTAAAGAAGGGACAGGACAGCCATTTCTCCAGAATGGAATAGAGTCTCCTGCTTGAGCAGGGTTGGACTAGAGGACCTCCAAAGTCCCTTCCAAACCCATTATTCTATGTTCTATATTCTAAATTAATTAGCTAGGTAGTGCCTTTCCAGTGAAAGGGGGCTGGCATCAGTTTGCCCACGTTTGCTAAGGTGGGGATTGTCAATGTGCGGCTCTAAAGCTGCATGCGGCTCTTTGGGCCCTCTCCTGCGGCTCCCTATCAGATGATCCCACCACTGGGTGGCTCCTAACCTCCCCCCTCACTCCTCACCTGCCCTGAGAAGAGAAAGGTGACTGTGGCGGATGGAGACTCGCTCCATATTCCAGAGCGGGAGTGAAGCACCCCTCTACTTGCCTCTTTTCCAGGCCCTTGTTGGTGCTGTGTGCACCTTGGCCACTGGGGGAGACATGTGACTTTGCTCTGCGCCAAGACAAGTTGGCCATGTTCACCCAGGTTTTGTGGCTCCCGATGTTTGTGTGTGTGTGTGGGGGGGGGGGAAACGGGCCCAAGTAGCTCTTTGAGTGTTTAAATTCACAGTCTTGTGCTAAGGCAACTAAAGACCAGCTATCCAGAGTGCTGAAATCAAAGCATTCTTCCAACTCTATTATTCTACATTCTATGTTCTTTTTTTTTTTTTTTTTGGTGAATTCTTTGCTGCAGTGGCTACATGGGAAACAGAGAATTTACAGCTACAAAAAGATCTAATTCCTTCTCTTAGTAGAGGTCTCAAACCACCCTGCTCTCTGCCCAAGGGCTTCAGAGAACAACGTAGTCAGAGAACAGCGTAGCCATATCTCACAAAAACAATAGAACGTTGTTAACGTGGATGTTACTAAGCAGCAATCTCTTGGCAGATTAATGTAAAATCAGATCAGTTTCTTTTTACTTCTCTTCCTACAATGATGTCTGTAAAATAACTTCCTTGGGTTGGGGTCCGTCCTTCCTTTCTTCCTTCCTTCCTTCCTTCCTTCCTTTCCTTTCCTTTCCTTTCCTTTCCTTTCCTTTCCTTTCCTTTCCTTTCCTTTCCTTTCCTTTCCTTTCCTTTCTTTTTCTTCCTTCCTTCCTTCCTCCCTCCCTTCCTCCCTTCCTTCCTTCCTATCAGTGAAACCCTCTTAAGATTGTTATTATTGCATTCTTGAATTGTTGTTATGCAATTGTTGAATTGTTGCAATAATTGTTGTTGTTATTGCATTCTAAACCATTTACCGTATTTTTTAGAGTATAAGATGCACTGGAGTATAAGACACACCTTAGTTTTTGGGGAGGAAAATAAGAAAAAAGCTGATTGGCAGGTGGATCGGCCTCCCGGAATAGCCCCAATCAGCTATTCCCAGAGGTGAATTTTAGCAACAGGTTCCTTGGTTCTGAGCTCTGTGCCTTGATTGATTGATTGGTTGGTTGATTGATTGATTGTTTTTTTCTGCCTCTGAAGCTTCTGAAACTCCATTTCAGAAAAAAAAAACTTTATTTTCTGCCTCTGAAAGCCTCCGAAACAGTCTCTGAAAAAAGTCTCTGAAGCTCTGTTTGGGAACTTCTTTTCTAAAGCTTGATTTCTTTTTTCAGCCTCTGAAACCTCCGTTTGAGAAGCTGAGTGGGGCTACATTCAGAATATAAGAGACACCCAGATTTTCACCCTCTTTTTTGGGGGAAAAAAGGTGCATTTTATACACCAAAAAATATGGTATATCTTCACATATTTTACTTTGTCCCATGTTCACTTTAACTGATAAAGAAAGAGGGAAAATAGGGCATTTTGAATTCTGGACAGCCAGCGTTTTGCACTGAGATATCAAGAGTTACAACATAATATTTTTAACATCAGGCACTTCAGAAGAAATATGGTCATTAAAGGTAGATAATTTATTTGACAGAGATTCTCTTTAAAGACATTCCACACATTAAAAAAAGAATGCACTGATTTAGACAAATAGTAGTTTAGAGACCCAGTAATAAAACCCAGTTAATAGAAGCAATCATTCAATCTTGGTTTCACATGATAACAGCTGCAGAACTAAAAGACTTGGTTCACTCCATGGAAAGATGTTGTAAGGCTGGAATTCATACTAATGGTTACCCGACTAAAGATTAACTGACATGGTGATCATTTTTGTATATCTCATTTTTTCTATGGTGAAATTTTTTGTATATCTCATTTTTTCTACGTGTTTCACTTTCCTTCTTTATACTGCAACTGCTATTCTAATAGCAAATCTTTCCTAAAAGTGATTGCATTACATTCTTGATTATATTATCTTTCCATTGATATATAATTTTATGGTACTACTCCCCCCAGAAAGTGGTGTTACACTTTTCCCAAAATTTTGGCCACTACTGTATATCCACTCTTTTAAATGTTGACGAGATAGAACATACATCCTGATGTGTTTGTGTTATAGAGATAGAGCATTTATTTTGCTTCTCGTTTGTTTGTTTGCTTGCACACAAAGGAGCATTCAAATATACAATTTTATCCCTATGCAATCAAACAGCAGATGTTGGTGGAAAGAAAACACAGGGGCCTCGACCTTGCATTCTGTAGCTCAATTAAAGAATATTGCTACTGTACGTAGCTCCTCCTCTGAATTAGCATTCTCTTCCAGATTCAGGGATACTTTCAAAAAAATGTCCTATTATGAGTAATAATCAGTTGGAAGTATGCATTTGTCTTGTTCCTTGTTTCAGGCTACAAAATATCTTGGGCCAGCTGCATTACTTAGTTTAGTAGCAAAAGCCAATACAGTGTAATGTGTTGAACATAAATAAATTTAGTACTGCTGACCCTGGGAAGAAGGAAAATAAGGTAAAGGTAAAGGTTCCCCTCGAACATATGTGCTAGTCGTTCTCGACTCTAGGGGGTGGTGCTCATCTCTGTTTCAAAGCCGAAGAGCCAGCGCTGTCCGAAGACGTCTCCATGGTCATGTGGCCAATATGACTAAATGCCAAAGGCACATGGAATGCTGTTACCTTCCCACCAAAGGTGGTCCCTATTTTTCTACTTGCATTTTTTACATGCTTTTGGACTGCTAGGTTGGCAGAAGCTGGGACAAGTAACAGGAGCTCATCAATGGTAAAATTCATTTTTTTAAACTACCGGTTCTGTGGGCATGGCTTGGTGGGTGTGGTGTGGTTTGGTGGGCGTGGCAGGGGAAGGATACTGCAAAATCTCCACTCCCATCCCACTCCAGGGGAAGGATACTGCAAAATCCCCATTCCCTTCCCACTCCTGGGGAAAGGATATTGCAAAATCTCCATTCCCACTCTACTCTGGGGCCAGCCAGAGATGGCATTTGCCAGTTCTCAAACTACTCAAAATTTCCACTACCGGTTCACCAAACTACTCAAAATTTCTGCTACCGGTTCTCCAGAACCTGCTAGATTTCACCTCTGGAGATCATTCTGTTATCAACATAGTATCAACACACTATTGACGAATGGCTTGGAGACAGCTCACCCTTGTGAATCTGTACCTGTCTCTTTGTTACAATTATATTAATCATATTGTATTAATTGTATTCAATTTATTAAATACAATATATATTAGTATGTGTTTTTAGTATAGAAATAAAGTAGCCAATAGAAAGGAAGGAAGAATCAAAGAGTGAAATCAAAGAAAAAGCTAAACATGTGAAAAATGAAAAAGACTTGAAGAAAAAAAGAAAGAAGAAAGGAAGAAAGGAGGAAGACAGGAAAGAAGGAAAGAAGGAAGGAAGAAGAAAGAAAGAAAGAAAAAAGAAAGAAAGAAAAAAAAAGAAAGAAAGAAAGAAAGAAAGAAAGAAAGAAAGAAAGAAAGAAAGAAAGAAAGAAAGAAAGAAAGAAAGAAGAGGCTTTTGATATTCCTCACATCAGTTACAAGTACACATATATTTTGAGCACTCTTTCTAAAGTTATATGATATTATTACTCTTGGGTCTATAATTTATGCTGTCCAATCGTCAAACCCTTAAATCACAAATTCATTTTTACATAAAACATCCATAAGAAACTTCCAGTCAGCAATAACTGTAGATAATGTGTATTCTCTAATCAAAGAACTCAACTGATCCATTTCAGCAAAATCTGAACCACCCATTCCTCCAGTATCAAAATGTTTCCATCTCTGTGCATACAATAATCTCAGTAAACTTGGACCTGTTTCTTCACCAAACCTCCTCAAAGTTTTTGACATCCAAATCTAGGAGGAGAGCTAATGGGACAGGTTGAAAGTTATATAATCCAAGACTGCTAACAAATATCCTGCAACTATACTGTTGTTGACTAATTGCTCAAGGGAGTAAATGTTGCAGGATTGCACTACTAATTGGAACTAGCAACCCAAAGATCTTAGCATGAAGTCATATTAAAAATGGGTGAGTTGCTTGTAACATTATGTCCACATCTTGTGAATGTACAGGCTGCATAAACAGAGGGATAGAATCAGCATTACATGAAATTCATGGGTTGCCCAAAAGAAGAGGGAGTCAAGCTATTCTCCAAAGCACCCAAGGACAGGACAAGAAGCAATGGATGGAAACTAATCAAGGAGAGAAGCAACCTGGAACTAAGGGGAAATTTCCTGACAGTCAGAACAACTGGAACAGTTGTTAATCAGTGGAACAACTTGCCTCCAGTAATTGAAAATGCTCCAACACTGGAAGTTTTTAAGAAGAGATTGGACAACGATTTGTCTGAAATAGTGTAGGGTTTCCTACCTAAGCAGGGGGTTGGACTAGAAGACCTCCAAGGTCCCTTCCAACTCTGTTATTCTACATTTTATTCTAATGTCAAGGTCCAATATTTGATTTCCTAATCAACAGAACCCAAGTGATAGACTCTTGGGTACTGTTGCAATAGAGCTTGCTATTAGTTTTAATATGCCAATACTGTAAATGAGATGGCATTCATTTTAAAGAAGGAAGGCAAGGCAAGGTTGAAAAAAACTAACTAAGCACGAGATCTGCCCATCCTTTCCCCTCCTGGAGCTCTGTCCAAACAGCATGAGGCTCAAGTCAAGTTCAATACATTTCTGTAGAGCATACCATCAGAGAAAATAATAATAATAATAATAATAATAATAATAATAATAATAATAATAATAATAATAATAAAAAAGAGATCCAGGGTAGATGCTTTATATTAATGCTGCAAGCTCATGTTAAAATAGCATCTGGCTTCAAAATGTGTTTCTCATCATTAATGGGAAGAGTAAATGGGGGGGACTCAAAAGTATAATTACAGAGTTATCCTTAGGCAAGAAACTTGGAGGTTTCACCAAATCCTCTTGCCCCCCCACTTTTTTTTTAAAATTTGATTTATATGCCGCCCTTCTCCGGAGACTCAGGGCAGCTTACAATGCGTTAAGCAATAGCCTTCATACATTTGTATATTTATACGAAGTCAGCTTATTGCCCCAACAAACTGGGTCCTCATTTTACCCACCTTAGAAAGGATGGAAGGCTGAGTCAACCTTGAGCCTGGTGAGATTCGAATTTAAAGTAATTGCAGATAGCTGGAGTTAATCATGATGCTTTTAGTCTGCTGAGCCACCAGACCCATTTTTTCCAGCATTTTCCTCTGGACAGACATTTTCCAGCCTTTCTTTATACTTTCATTTTAAACTTGTTTTAAAGAGGGGGGAAAAAAATAGGCAGCATAAGCAACATTTGGGTACCGTCGCATTTTATCAGACTGCTTAATTTTGATTGAAATAAAATAATGCTTTCATCGTTTTCACTCAAACTAAAATCTTAATGATGTTGTTACAAGTTGTCCTTAAAATATGGCTCCTATCTCTATCAGATAAAGAAGTTCCACATGAAAACATATAATTTTTTAGAGCACTCTGGAATAGCTCGATATGTTGTCTAGGACTAGGTTCAAGAAGAAAAGAGCCTGGATAGCTCTGCAGACTAAGCACCGTAATTAACATCCAGCTGTCTGCAATTACACCAATTCGAATCTCGCCAGGCTCAAGGTTGACTCAGCCTTCCATCCTTTCTAAGGTACGTAAATTGAGGACCCAGTTTGTGGGGGCAATAAGCTGACTTTGTATAAATATACAAAAGTATGAAGGCAATTGCTTAACGCATTGTAAGCTGCCCTTAGTCTTCGGAGAAGGGTGACATATAAATAGAAGAAGAAGAAGAAGAAGAAGACGAAGAAGAAGAAGAAGAAGAAGAAGAAGAAGAAGAAGAAGAAGAAGAAGAAGAAGAAGAAGAAGAAGAAGAAGAGGAGGAGGAGGAGGAGGAGGAGGAGGAGGAGGAGGAGGAGGAGGAGGAGGAGGAGGAGGAGGAGGAGGGGGGGGGGGGAGGAGGAGGAGGGGGGGAGGAGGAGGAGGAGTTAATTCAACTAGATATGCTAGTTTTGTGGCCCTCAAGAAATAGTCAGGTACGGGAAGGGTTTTGTGGCTCCTGGTGTTTTCTTTTCTGTGGGAAATGGGTCCAAATGGCTCTTTGAGTGTTTAAGGTTGCAGACCCCTGTTCTAGGTGCTTCATTACTGGAGGTTTTTAAGAAGAGACTGGACAACCACTTTTCTAAAATGGGATAAGGTCTTCTGGCTGAGCAGGGGGTTGGTTTAGAAGACCCCCAAGATCTCTTCCACCTTTATTCTAACTAAAGAATTCCAATAAATCTCACAAAAGGAGGACTTGGTGGACCTATGGTGGCCAAATCAAGAGTGAAATTTTGCTGAGGCTGGTGTTTGGTGGTTCTCACCATACTAAGTGTCATGAGTTCTCCTCTCTTAGTCAAATAAGCTGCATAAGATATCTTTCTTGCATTTTCAACTACTCAAGAAATTTACAAAGTATACGTAGAAAATTATAACTCAGTTCATCCAGAAAGAAAGCATTAAGAGCTTAGCTCACTCATGTAATCTATCTTTCTCATAATTATCATTATGCTAATTTTCATTTCTGTCATGAAATAAAACAGCCCATAATTTTGCTATCCAAATACTAATCACATCTCATTCGTTTCAGAAAATTTGACTATGCAACGTCGCTTTGATACATAGCTGTATGAACTGTTGTAGGAGTCACAATCTGTATCAATGTTACTCAACCATAATCACTTTAAAATGATTGGACTTCAACTCCCAGAATTCCCCAGCCAGCGTATTTAGTTAAAAACTTCAAAATACCACATCACCCACACTCAATATCATTGTAATCTTTGACACCAAGAGCAGACATTTCCAACAAAATTAGTGTGGGAATATTGCAAATTAGAAAACAGAGTTTCCTGCATTTATCTTCCTTCTTCTCTTAAACAACTCTTGTCTACAATTGCAAAAACTAGCATTTAGTAGAACATTTTTACATCTTTTCTCTGCTCATGTAGAACCTTCACATCTTTTTCCAGGCATGACATGATAGCAGGAAATGTAACCGTTTGCAGGATTAATCACAATCCTTGCTGCACCACTTCTATGAATTAAATGCCGTTTTCTTCTCAACCTCAGAAAAGAATTCATGTTTTAAGACTTGTTATATATATATATATAACAAGTCTTCTATATAACAATATATAAGATATATATAAGATATATAACAATATATTTTTGTTATATATATAACAAATTGAGGCACCTGGTCTACCCCAACATGTGGGGGGGGGGAGCATACTGCATCCCTTTTGCCTTTCAGCTCCAATCCAGGAGCCCCTAAGCAGTCGCACTGATGACAAACCATTTTATGCAGGCAGCCGAAGTTCGAATCCAAGTAAGGGTATGGCTAGCTGATGAGAGCTAAATAGCTTGGAATAGATCTATACCGTTCTCCCTTTATTTCTTTGTCAGTAAATATAAATTTAACACAAAATAGTTTGACGTGAAAGTGACTGCCTGAGGGCTCCTGGATTGGGGCTGAAAGGCAAAAGGAAGTAGTATGTTCCTTCCCATATTCGGGTAGACCAGGTTGTTTTGATAGAAAACCCATTTAATCTTCCCTGGTACAAGTTGACAAAGCAAGGAGAACCTGTGGCTTAGAGGTTAATACATCTGCCTAATATGCAAGCAAGCCCAATAGTTTGAAATAGATCTATATTAGTCTCCCTTTATTTCTTTGTCAGTAGGGCATCAACCATTCAAGGACAAAAAATAATGGGTGGAAGCTTGTTAAAGAGAGACCCAACCTGCAAAGGGGAAAGATCAGACCAGTGTAGCTTTAGCCCAGTCTACCAAAAGCGAAGTGTCAGGTTCCGATGGATGCCCTAATTAAATAATGAGTTTTGAGCCAAGCTTCAAAAGAAAGCCAAGTCATTTATTAGGAGCTTCATGTCGGCACATTCTCAAGTGAAGCCAGCTCTGACCCTACATAATTTACGCTTTAACCATGACTCTGTTTCACCCCTCCCCCCCCCGGGTGTGTCATCAATCGCATTTACCAAGTTTGTAAATTTTGTGGATTTACAAAATTTTGTGGATTGTAGAGATCACTTCCCACCGACTGTTTTAAGTATCCCTGGGATACAGCCTTGAGGTAGATAAACATGGTATGTGCATCTGTTTTTGGCTGCTGTTCAGTTTTGCCAGTTTCCCATTCCCCTGGCCTATGAAAACTCGAGAGCAGGCCAGGGATGCTTTGCGAGTTGAGACAAAGAGGAAACATGCCAGCAGTTTGGAGAGTGGTGTCAAGCTGGCCACACTCACCCAGTTGGCCATGGCCATCCAGTAGACCACACCCACCCATTCCCCCCACCTCCCAAGGTCAACCACAGCCCTGATTCAGCCCTTAATGAAATTGAGCTTGAAACCCCTCGACTAGAAGATCTCCAAGGTCCTTTCAAACCCTGTTATTCTATGTTCTATGATCTTTTAAAAAGGTAGTAAAAATGGTAGTATATTTCAACCTTGTGTCTGGGCCTGCCAGAAGTCAGATTGTTATATTAGATTTTTATTTATTTATTTATTTTGTAATCCAAGATACTTTGGTGAATGTGAATCAAATCTTCTCCTTCTTACCGCTTTTACTTCCTTGCGAGCAAAGCTTGCTGCTGCTATTTTCTTTTTTAAAAAGTTTGAAATGCTTTGCAATTACTGCTAATTTATCTGATTACTACAGTGTAGTGAAACACTGCAGCGGAGTCTAATGACAAATTGATTGTTATCGGTACTTAATGGCCAGTCTTTTGTCTAATTGTCCTGAGGGTAAGACGTGTTTGGAAAGGGGAAAGAAGAAAGCACAATGATCAATTGTTGAGTAAATAATAATGGCAACAATTGAATTACAAGAAGCGTGATTATGATAAAGAGTGATAATGAGAGGAATGGAATCTCCATACTGAGCTCAAATTTTGATTATTTATGCTAGTTTTTCTCTGATTCATCATTTGTTCCTCCTCTCCTGCTTCAGGAGAGGTTTTAGAGTTGGTTTAATGTCAGGGTTCTAAGTAATGCATCAAAGAAAAAAATCAGAACTCCAAGGCAAGAAGTTCCCTCAAATAATATGTTTATTGGACACATCAAATCGACACGGCTGGGTGAAAACCAACTCTAAAAGTTTCCCGCTGTTTCAGCATAATTAAAAGAGTGAAAGTTTCCCTTCCCACAAGTCACGGGTCACATTGTTCAATTAGAGCAGTTAGTGGGCTCCTTAGTCACTCCTCTCCTCCTTCAACTGATACCTGTTCCCATGAGAAAGTCTTTGTTATGTCTGCAAAGCATCCCAGTACTTCCCCCTCCCCAAAGTATGTGGCAACTGATGATGTTTGTCCATTGTGTTTGAAGAGGACCTTGACATCTAATAGGATGCGGGCTGTCTACAATGTGTCCGCAGGTGGCAGGTAAGCCTATACAGGCACAAAATGGTCTGCCACATGTTGGGCCAACATATGTGGGCATCATTGTTGCAGCATTTGAAGCTCTGGCTTTGCGGAGTGCTCACTTTTCTTGTGCTATGGTTGTTCTTCTGTCCTCAGGTGTCTGGAAGCCTTGGTGGATCAGTGTGTCAACTCGCAAAGCATCTCTGGCCTGCACTCGAGTTGCCATAGGCAAGGGGGATGGGAAAACAGTGAAGCAGCACGGCAGCCAAAACCAAACGTACATTCCAGACATATCTCCCTCAAGGCTGTCTCCCAGGGTTACCCACAGTGGCGTGTAGAGGGGAGTGATCTCTACAACCCGCAAAATTGCTCCGTTGATGAATGTGACTGATGACACACCCTGGGGGGGAAACAGGGTCAAGTTTGGGTTGTAAATTACATGGGGTCAGAGTTGGCTTCACTTGGAATGTGCCAACATGAAGCGCCTAATAAATAACTAGGTTTCTTTTGAAGCTTGGCTCGAGGATCATGATTTAATTAGGGCATCTGTCGGAACCCTGACACAGTGTCATGTCAATCAATCTTGTGCCAGAGTGCCAAAGTGTGTAGCAACTATGAAGCAGTAAGATGGCTTCAGTCAGGTTCGATTCAGAGTTGACAGATTCACTTTTAAGGTGACATGTAAAGATCTCTCCCCACCCACCCCCAAGCCCTTTCAGGGCTGCTGTGAGTCCTTCAGGAGAAATTTCACTGATTAAAATAATTACGATGCTTTAATGCAGAGGTCTTGAAACTTGGCAGCTTTAAGACTTGTGGACTTCAACTCCCAGAATTCTCCAGCCAGCATAGCTATGCTGTTCTGTCCCAGCTATAGATCCCAAAGAATGTAGCATGCACAAACTCCGAACAAAACTCTGTTTACTTCAAAACATAGTCTTTTGCAAATGCAGGCTGAAGACTTTCTGCAGAGTTGGCAGAAAGCCCAGAAGCCAGGTTTGCAGAGAAAATTCAAACTCAATGATCAGCGAACGAACGGACGAACACACGTTGTTTCCTGCAGCTTTTTACAAGCTGTGTGGAAACTTAAATAGGCTAAGGGAGTGGCTAATTAGCCCCAAGCCTTACTCTTGAGGAGACCTCCTCCTGAGTAACCACTCCTGTCTTTTGGCAGCTCTGTGTGCTCTTGCATTGAGAAGAGGCTCCTCCACTTCATCCTCTTCACTTAAAGGAGTCTCTGGAGGTTCTGATGACCCTGGCTGAATCTCTGCCTCTGGCACCACAACTTCTTCAGCCTCCTCACTGTCTGAATCGAGCGCCGGCTGCACAGGCTGCTGGCACGACACCACACCAGCCTCCTTGTCATTGGGATCAGCAACAATCTGTGCAGGCCACTGGCAGGCCACAACATATGCTGGCTGGAGAATTCTGGGAGTTGAAGTCCACAAGTCTTAAAGCTGCCAAGTGTGAAGACCTCTGCACTAGGGACTCAACTTCATGGGGTCTCAGTACGTGAGCATGTTTTAACGTTACCTTGCATTCATTGTCAGGCTGGTAGTACCGGTAGTTGTCAACTTCATTTAGTGACTGTTGAAAGTTACAACCCCAGTTTAAAATAAAGTAACTCATGACCATTTTTCACATTGACAATGGTAGTAGCATCCCAACAGTCACATGTCTTACATTCGGATGCTGGACCACTGACTCACATTTATGATGGTTGCAGTGTCCCAGAGTCATGTGATCGATCACCTTTTGTGACTTTCTGACCAGCAAAGTCAATGGGGAATCCAGATTCACTTAACAACAGTGTTCCTAATTTAACAAGTGCAGGGATTCACTTAACAAAGGTGGCAAGAAAACTTGTAAAATGGGGCAAAATTCACTTAACACATTTCTCACTTAGCAACAAAATTTTGGACTCAATTGTGGTTGCAAATTGAAGACTACGTGATAGGAGGGTTTGGTTCCGGAGGGTAAAGGTAGAGGTTCCCATCGCACATACATGCTAGTCGTTCCCAACTCTAGGGGGCAGTGCTCATCTCCATTTCAAAGCCGAATAGTCAGCGCTGTCCGAAGACATCTCTGTGGTCATGTGACCAGCATGACTAAATGCCAAAGCTGCATGGAACACTGTTACCTTATCACCAAAGGTGGTCCCTATTTTTCTACTTACATTTTTTATGTGCTTTCAAACTGCTCAGTTGGCAGAAGCTGGGACAAGTCATGGGAGCTCATCCCGTTACGCAGCACTAGGGATTCGAACCGCTGAACTGCCAACCTTTTCGATTGACAAGCTCAGCATCTTAGCCCCTGAGCCACCATGTCCTCCTTTACCTTTTCCAGAGGGTAGTTAGTGACTTAACACAATATTGTAGGCTGGAAAAGAGTTTGGAGGATTGTGAACACCCGATTCATAATCACACAGCTATGGCATTTCATTTCATTTCATTATTTCATTTATTATTTTATTTTATTTTATTTTATTTTATTTTATTTTATTTTATTTTATTTTATTATTTATTTTATTTTATTTTATTTTATTTTATTTTATTATTTTATTATTATTTTATTTTATTTTATTTTTATTTATTTTATTTTATTTTATTTTTTATTTTTTCTATTCTGTTCTATTCTATTCTATTCTATTCTATTCTATTCTATTCTATTCTATTCTATTCTATTCTATTCTATTCTATTCTATTTTTTATGCAAAGATTTCTTGATCTTCTGGTTCACCACCTATGAATGTATGAGGAAAGTAGCTAGTAGCTATGAAGAATGTGTCATGATCATCACCACCACCATCACCATCATCATTAGAGTTGGAAGGGACCTTGGAGGTCTTCTAGTGCAACCCTTTTCTCAAGCAGGAGAGAAAATGGAGAAAATCCAGCCAAATGGATGTCCAATCTTTTCTTAAAAACCTTCTAGCACCCACAACTTATGGAGACAAGCCGTTCCACTGGCTGATTGTTCTCACTGTCAGGAAATTTCTCCTTAGTTCTAAGTCGTTTATCTCCTAACCAAGATACTAACCAAGTATCTATTTTTTTTTAAATTTGATTTATATGCCGCCCTTCTCCAAAGACTCAGGGCGGCTTACAATGCATTAAGCAATAGCCTTCATACTTTTGTATATTTATTCAAAGTCAGCTTATTGCCCCCACAAACTGGGTCCAAAATATTCTTGTACTATGTTCTGTGCTGATCATAGTTTGCAAACACCATTCTCTTTCTCCAGCATGAGAACATCGCATTCTGCATGGCTTTGGTCATAGGTATGTTCCAGTACAAAAGATCCATCTGGTGTATGAGTTGTTAGAGACAATATTTAGCAGTATGTCCTTCATCCCTATAGAACTGTCTCCCCCAGAGACGTGGTAGGAACCGTCTTTAATGCAACATGGTAAAAACAGAAATTTATCGCTCTAATGTATAATACAGTAAAGAACTGGTTGCTAGGGGAAGAGAGTTTATGATATGGTCACTTCACTTTATGACATGATTTTAAGGGACATGAGTATGTTGTAAGCTGTGGAATTAGTCAATGCCTAGAGATGGTGTTATTTAAAAATCTTTAGTAAATAAACACATATCAAGAGGAATTATTCCTTGTCCACTGCCGGTACTTCTTTTGCAAAACCAAAAGGAGATATAGGTTCTTTAACAGGATACAGACAGAGCTGGAGTTTTGAGAAAATGTCTTAGATGTTCTCCCAAGACTTGTTACAATGATATTTAGTAAGCACAGTGTCAACATATTTATTAAAAACACAAGGCATTATATAAATCAAGGATACAAATTACTTAAGAATGCTAATATGGTTTGTACAAGGCTCAAAGGAAATAAAAGTGAAGCTAAGTACTGGCAAATACCCTTTGCAGCAGACACGCTTCCTATCAGTGTATTTACTTTTTAAGGAAAATAGTCTGGCAACATTAATTCTTTGGGAGTGGGAACCTTGGCAGGCACCAAGGGTGGCATCAGCGGGATGCCCACAGGTATTCCAAACATGACCCTCTTTTAAGCACATCTCTGTGGAAACATGTTAATGTTTTCAGCAGTTGTCGAATTTGGAACACATTAGCAAAGCAATTTGGCTGGTTATGAAATAAACTATTAACAAGTTTCTTCCCAATACTTAATACTGCTGAAATTAACGTTCTTTTTGAAAGTCAATCCCCCGGTTGGTGGGTTTTTTTTTTCCTTTTGCACATCAAAATTAATTTTCATCCTCACCCCTTTTTGACTAATTCTAGAATTGGGGTGCTTTAATATCTAACCTTAGCTTTTCTTACCAGTATTGCTGAGAATGTCATTCTGGCTTCCAAGTTTTGAGTCCATGTGGCATCAGGAAAGGCATCCGGATAGTAAGCTCTCAGTTTTGTCCAGTCCAGAGGTGGGTTTCAGCAGATTCTGACCAGTTCTGGAGAACTGGTAGTGGAAATTTTGAATAGTTTGGAGAACCAGTAAATACCACCTCTGACTAGCTCCGCCCCCATCTATTCTCTGCCTCCCGAGTCCCAATTGATCAGGAGGAAAAGGGGATTTTGCAGTAACCTTCCCCTGGAGTAGGGTGGGAATGGAGATTTTACAGTATCCTTCCCCTGCCATGCCCACCAAGCCATGCCACACCCACCAAGCTACACCCACAGAACCAGTAATAAAAAAATTGAAACCCACAACTGGTCCAGTCACCCAGACTCTACCCAAATTAATGGATTACAAGGTTGTAAAAGGGAGTTTTTAATTAGATTAGTGATAAAGTATGCCTATGGGGGAGTGTGTGTGTGTGTGTATGTGTGTGTGTACGTGTGTGTCATAAAAAGGAATTATACTTTGTAACAGTAAATTTTGCTGCTACTTTAAATCCATTGCTCTCCGTATATTCCTAGGGAACCTGGCATGACTCAGGATTTAATGGAAAATAATTGTGACTGTTCCTAATTATTTCCTGGCTGTTGACCAGAGCTGTGTATCTTGTCTTCCCTAGCAGTTTTTATCTGGAAAAATCCAGGTAGAAAGCAAAATTGGGGAGGGCTTGCAAACACCATGTGCCTCAACAGGCTACACCTCAACAGGTGTGAATGACCATAAGCTGAACCAGGAAGCATGCCAAACAGCTGTATACAACAAGAACTTCAGCAACACACAATGTGGTCCATCCTTGATGTTTCTTGTCATTCTCACACCATACTTGCAGTAGTAGGAACACCTAATCTACTCAAATGAAGAAAAGGGTACATCATGATATGACATGACATGACATGACGTGACATGACATGACATGCTGTGACATGACATGACATGACACGACAGGAGGAGCTACCTATCAAATCTACAGGAATAGCAGGATTTGTCTTGAGAAGCTTTGTTAATATTAGTCCTTAAAGATTCCATCTTTCTAGAAAATCCTTGCAAGAACAACTATTTTATTTGAACTCCTACTGAGTTATTATTATTTTTTTAAGAAGCAAATTCTCACCAAACCGAGAAACGATAAACTCATCTTCAGAGGAGAGTTTTAAAAATGAAAAACAAGGAGAGATGAGAAAAAAATAAATGACTTGATGAGAAACTTGTAACATTTTCAATGTGTCATAGACCGAAAATAAAGTACATTGCAGGCAGGTTTTGGAAGAAGGGGGGAGTTAATGTTTATAGATGTTTTAGTTTGTTTTTTGTAATATTTCATAAACAAGATAGCTGAGGATCTGTTTTTCCCCCCTCTTTTTAACCAAAACATCAACTTCTATTTGCATCAAGTCACAGCTTAAAATATCCCACAAAAGGGAATGTTGCCTCTTGTACATGCTATAAATCCTCAGCTTGAAGTTACTCACATTTAGACATTCTTTATGTTGGCATCTGTTCTTTGAAATAAATTTCCCTCTTTGGAAGATGCCTATGACTTTTTGTATGGTATGATGGGATGCAATGAGCAGGTGGGGAGATGGAGGGGGAGGGACTACTCTGGAGTAAGAGGCAACTCAGCCTAGACGTGATGTGTGAGAGAACGAGGGTGAAGACAGCCACTTCTTAATAGTTGACAGAATATTAAGAACTTACAGAATTCTTCGTCTGGCAAGAAAAATTATATCTGTCATTCTTTTTTAAAAAATAGTTTTTATTTAGTATTTTACGTTTTTAAAACCAGAAACATAATAGAAAAAGACCCCCCCCAAAAAAAGATGAAAAAAGAGAAAAAAACATACACCAAACAGTAAAATATAAAACATAAATAACAAAATTATAAAATATTTTACACCTTTCTGTATCAACAATTATCATTCTTGGTTTGGGACTGAACTGATGGGCATCTATAGAAGAAGCATGCTTGGGTGCATTTTTTCCTATCCTCCAACACATTTTAAATATATCATGTTTAAAATATGTAACTTTATTGCAGCTTAATATTTTCCTTGCAATTGTTGTTGGATTGCATAAATTTATTGCAATGTTTTGAAACACAGGACTACAATGTTAAATGAATTAAATAAGTCAACAGGTCATTTATATCACACCCCTCCCAGAAGTTCTGTTTGGAAAAACAAAGTTGTACCAGCTCTCGGAAAGTTATTGAATACTGGAACAAAATACTGGTAACTATTCTGCAAAATGAATTATTGGCTTCAGTCACACAGCTTGAATAAAGTAACCAGTGGCTTCCCAAGAGCCAGAAACAAATGTGTTTGTTGTGCATTTTATATACATCTTACTCAAATAATTCTTGCTTTTATATAAATTCCTGAAATATGCTACTACAGATTTCTTGATACCCTCCAAGCTTTTTTTTTTCCCCATGCAAACCTTTCACTACCCAACTAGATAACTTC
Source organism: Masticophis lateralis (assembly GCA_030761175.1). NCBI lineage: Eukaryota > Metazoa > Chordata > Lepidosauria > Squamata > Colubridae > Masticophis > Masticophis lateralis. The sequence goes on along the minus strand of JAUDYJ010000013.1, from coordinate 14,837,814 downwards.
ATAAGGATGTTTGGTAATGAAATGTTTTCAACCAAGCAACGAAGCTGAGAGGGTACCAAGAACTCTACAGTTCAACCCTGAGCTACAGATTATTCTCATCCACTAGATAGAACACGAGACGGTATTTGCAAAAATTGAACGGACTCCCCAATTCCTGACATCATAGTAGTATTCCAGTATTTGAGGGGCTGCCACAAAGAAGAGGGGGTCAAATTATTCTCCAAAGCACCAGAGGGCAGGAAAGGAAACAATGGTTGGAAACTGATCAAAGAGAGAAGCAACCTAGAATTAAGGAGACACGTCCTAACAGTGAGGACAATTAACCAGTGGGACAGCTTGTCTCCAGAAATCGTGTACGCTCTATCACTGGAGGTTTTTAAAAAGAAATTAGATAGTCACTTATCTGAAATGGTATAGATTCAGGGGTGGGCTGTTGAGGGTTCAGGAGAACCTCTAGCTAAGATTCTGTGCAGTTCAGACAACCCCCAAATCCCACTCCTGGATGGCCCCGCTCACCCCTCCCCACAGTCCCCACGTGGCCTGTTTTGGATGCAGGTAAGTGTAGGGCGCGCATGGAGTCTCGAGGAGGATGAAAAACGGGCCTACTGGAAGTTTGGGAAGGCTGGAAACAGGCCCGTTTCCTGCTTCTAGAAGGCCTCCGGAGCTTGGGGAGGCTGTTTTCGCTCTCCCAGAGGCTTGAGAAAAGCCTCTGGAGCCTGGGGAGGGCAACCCCTCCTTGCCATTGTTCAGGAGGCCAACTAGGCCACGCCCACCCAGCAACTGGGCAGAGAACCCCTTGCTAAAATTTTTGAAGCCCACCTCTGTATAGGTTCTCCTGTTTGAGTAGGGGGTTGGATTAGAAGACCTCCCGAGTCCCTTCCAGCTCATTCATTCTATTCATTAACATCGTGATGAATCTGAATGTTTCAAGGATGGGAAAAGGGGAGTATTCTGTGCCTCATTTGGCCCCAGTCATGGGAAGAGTGAGTTATCACTATTTTCCTTTTCACAGAGAGATACAATGTCTTTCTACCTGAACTTTCTCTGTAAAAAAATAAAAAGAAAAGAAAAAGAAATGAAGAAATAAAAAAGACTGAACATCTTTAATTCATACTGAATTCATTCCTCTGCAATGCCAGCAAGTGGAAACTCATAGCCGTACAAATGTAAACAAGACTTGTCTTCTTTTTGACTGACACACAGGAGAAAAAGTGGCAATAATATAAAAGGACATAAAGAATGTCATTGAAATAGTTGCTAGAAGGGAAATATTACTCTCCTGTTTTTTGTTGTTTTTTTTTTCCCCCAGCCATTCTGCCTGCAATTTTCTGGAGGCTGGTTGAACTGTTTTTACTACAAGGAATCAAAAACTCTTGATGTTTTTTCGTTTTTTGTTTTTTTAAAGAAACGTTGAAATTGATTTTCCTGCTGCTATCTACTTCCAGCACAAACCATTAGGTTTAACTCCATTACAGTATGGGGTAGAGTGTGGCAAATTATTGAGGAATATTTGCCAGTTACTTAGCAGTTTCAAGAGACTGCAGAAGACAAGGAGCTGTAGGGCAATTCTACTTTAGACCTGAAAATAGTTAAGGCCTGGGATCTCTCTCCCGAAAAAGTTGTTGACTATGTAAGAATAGAATAGAATAGAATAGAATAGAATAGAATAGAATAGAATAGAATAGAATAGAATAGAATAGAATAGAATAGAATAGAATAGAATAGAATAACAGAGTTGGAAGGGACCTTGGAGGTCTTCTAGTCCAACCCCCTGCTTAGGCAGGAAACCCTCCACCACTTCAGACAAATGGTTATCCAACATCTTCTTAAAAATTTCCAGTATTGGAGCATTCACAACTTCAGGAGGCAAGTTGTTCCACTGGTTAATTGTTCTCACTATCAGAAAATTTCTCCTTAGTTCCAAGTTGCTTCTCTCCTTGATGAGTTTCCACCCACTGCTTCTTGTCCTGCCCACTGGTGCTTTGGAGAATAGCTTGACTCCCTCTTCTTTGGGGCAGCCTCTGAGATATTGGAAGACTGTTATCATGTCTCCCTTGGTCCTTCTTTTCATCAAACTAGACATACCCAGTTCCTGTAACCGTCATATGTTTTAGCCTCCAGTCCGCTAATCATCTTTGTTGACACATTGTCAACACATTGTCCTCTCAGACACTTGGGGTATTCTTGTAGGAGGTGAGTAGGCTGAGCTGGAAAGTGGTGTTAAATGTGTCACTTGTTTGAAATACTTACTGTCCTACAATAGACTCAAGTCCAGCCTTCTGTGAATTATGTTGCACCTTATCTAGACCCATTTTAGCTTTGACCTGTAGTGAATCAGAATCTTAGGTATAGGTAGCATTAACAAACTCTTCAGTGCTTTGAACTCAGCAAGTGCTTCTTTGTGTCCGACAATAAAAAGCCTTCGATCAATCAACCAAAGCCTGATATTTGATATCATTTTTCCTGAATTTTGTCTCCATTCAATCTTTGGAATGAAGGCCCAACCGGCTTCCCTTTTCCCAGAATTATCCTAATAAGCATCCTTTTAATACCTGTGATACCTCTGTGGCATCATAGAGATGGGAACTCTTATTGATTATCATGTTCAGTGACCTTATTTCAAACAAGTAAAACAAATCTCCATTATGATCATTAGGCAAGCCTGAAATGGAGGGGATACAAAAAGTATATTTAAAAAAAAAATACACAAAATTAAAAACATTTAAAATGCATTTAAATTATATACACACACATGCACACATATACTGTATATCAGAGGTGAAATGCTCCCGGATCAGACTGGATCGCCCGGTCCGATAGCGATCTTCACCAGTGGTTCAGCGATCCGGTAGCGATGGTGGAGCGAACCTCCGCCCATCCGCCTGGGTGTGTTTTTTACCTCCTGCACATACGCAGAAGGTTTTGCACATGCGCAGGTCTGTGTGTACACATGACATGTGTGCGCTTCCGAATCGGTAAGGAAGATAAGTAGATTTCACCCCTGCTATATACACCTTGGAACCGAGGTGGCACAGTGGTTAGAGTGCAGAACTGCAGGCTACTTCAGCTGACTTCAGTTCAAATCTCACCAGCTCAAGGTTGACTCATCCTTCCATCCTTCCAAGGTGGGTAAAATGAGGAGCCAGATTGTTGGGGGCAAGAGGTTGACCACTTAAAGAAGGATGTAAAGCACTATGAAACGGTATACAAGTCTAAGTGCTATTGCTATTGCATTAGTTAGTTAGTTAGTTAGTTAGTTAGTTAGTTAGTTAGTTAGTTAGTTAGTTAGTTAGGAAGGAAGGAAGGAAGGAAGGAAGGAAGGAAGGAAGGAAGGAAGGAAGGAAGGAAGGAAGGAAGGATAATGAAGGGAACAGAGGGAAGGGGAAGAGAAGGAGGGCGGGATGTATAAAATGTGGCTCAAAGATAGTTATGCCAAGAAATTCTTCCAATTCACAGAATTAATTCACCAGGCTGCTAATTCTCCAGGCACCTTAGAAAATAAAGATAACTTTTGTTTATTATGATAAAATGATGATTGCCCAGCTGATATTGTTTAGGGATTGAAAGCTGCCTCTAAATAGCAGGACCTCTTCTCCCAACGCTGTGAGTCCGTATTCCTTTGCGTCCTTTGCAATTTAACTGCTTGACAACATCATTCAGCTGTTAGTAACAAGCATAAAGTATTGATTACTGCTGAATGCCCTAATGACTAGAGAGTGGGACACCGAGCTGTAAACATGGAGTTTTCTGATTCCAAGTGAAATTATAGTTCGCCCTACGAAATTGCACAATAAGTCAGTGAACACATCAGCCAATTTGGGGCTCTGAGGTCTCTGAAATAATACTGACATACCGTATTACAATAATGAGAACTCAAAATACTGAGCTCATGCCATATTGATTCTCTCTCTCTCTCTCTCTCTCTCTCTCTCTCTCTCTCTCTCTCTCTCTCTCTCTCTCTCTTTAACTTGAATCATTCCTATGGAGAGAGATTACAAGTCTGTGCACTGGATCATAAACGAAAGTGAAGATGCTAATGAATAATACCAACATGTCTAATATCAGTAAGAATAAAGTTAGCTGTCAACCCTGCTGCACCATGGCATTCAGGTGGGACCAGGAAGCTCACTTACTGACCCAGCGATGCCTAGGAATGTGTCCGGCCGGCCAGCCTAGCCATCCAGAGCCCGTCTGCACAGGACCAAGCTGAGTAACCGGGCAGAGCTAAAGCTTGAAAACTAAACCACTGATGTGGGATTAGCTATGCTAGGATGGATGAGGGGTTAGCCGGCAGGGAGTTGCAATGGGCGGTGGGGCCAAGGGGTGGAGACATAGCTGGAGCTTGGGAGTCTTTAAAAAGGTGGTGGGGAGCACTGCACATTAGCGCTGACCATATCTCACTTTGTAATGGCGATTGTTGAAACGTTCCGGAGCGCCTGATCCTAATTGTCTGGAGTCTTATTTCACAGCGCCATTCCAGAACCTGACATTAGCTTTCATTCTTTAAAACCTTTTCTCTTTCATTTAGTTTATTTGCTACTAGCCTTCCCCCCTCCCCATCCCAGGTTCTTTAACATTAGAATCTTCTCTATGTTCTAGAGCAAGGGTGTCAAACTCAAGGCCTGCGGCCCATGGGGTGCTTAGATCTGGCTTAGATCTGGGGGAGGGGAGGCTCCATTTTTCCTGGCAGAGGGCTAGCAAGCCAAACCAAAGCCAAAACCAAAAGGAGAAATGTTTCCCCCTTTTGCATTTGGGCATCCAAGAAGGGACAGGAAAGGAGAAAGGGACAGAGGAAAGATAAAGGAAAAGAAGGGAAGATGGGAAGAGAGCAAGGAAGGAAAAAGAAGGAAAGAGGGGAAGGAAGACGAAAGGAAAATGAAGAGGGAGGGAGGGAGGAAGGAAGGAGATTATAATGAGAAGGAGGGAGGGTCTGAGGGAAGTCCCTGCCTTAGCACTTGGCCACCACAGATGCCCCTGACACAAGTGATGTCAAGCTGGTCATGCCCCTCTATCCCAAGGTCAGACACAACCCTGATATGGCCCTCAATGAGACTTAGGCTATCAACAATGCAATTCCTTGCATGCGCAAGAATCCACTGCAATGCTAAGCATCTCTCGGAACCCAAATAAACACTTTCATTTATGAACCACTCTCACATTATTTTAAAGACTCAGTTTTCTCTAATGTAGCATCACCAACTTCCAACTGTCATAACAGCCCACAGTTCATGTTGGAGTACAACTTCCTAGGAAAGCTGGAGAAGTCACCTGTCAGCTACAAATAGTCTTTAACACACAACCACAAATGGGACTGGAATTCTGACTGCTAAGTGATGCAATTGTTAAGCGAATCATCGTGTGACCATGTTTACTGCAGTACTTAGGTAAATCACACGTCAGGGTTCCAAGTAACACTCCCAACGGTTGCTGAATTAATCGGTTGCTAATTAAACCATTTCAGCTTCCCCAACTGATTTTGAAGTCCGGTAGAAAGTCACAAATTGCAATCACGGAGACTGCAAGATGCAGCAATCCAGTGGTGAGTTTCAAAATTGTTTACTACTGGTTCTGTGGGCATGGCTTGGTGGGCGTGGCAGGGGAAGGATATTGTAAATAAGGATAGTTGGTGGTGCAGCAGCTTAAAGTGGTGTTAAAGTGACACCAGCTGCTTGCAATTACTGCAAGTTCGAATCTCACCAGGCTCAAGGTTGACTCAGCCTTCCATCCTTTCAAGGTAGATAAAATGAGGACCCGGATTGTGGGGGCAATAAGCTGACTTTGTATATATATACAAAGTCATATAAAATAATGTCCATTCCCTCCCCACTCCTGGGGGAAGGATACTGCAAAATCCCCATTTCCTCCTGATCCGCTAGGACTCGGGAGGCAGAGAATAGATGGGGCGGGGCCAGTCAGAGGTGGTATTTACCGGTTCTCCAAACTACTCAAAATTTCTGCTACCAGTTCTCCAGAACTGGTCAGAACCTGCTGAAATCTACCTCTGCTGCAGTCGTCAAAATGTGAGCTGGTTGCCAAGTGCCCACATTGTGATCATGTGACCATAGGGATGTTATGACTGTCATAACTTTGAGGATGTGTCATGCTTCTTCCAAGGCTTTAATAACCTCAAACCATCATTAGTTATAAGTCATGGACTACCTATATATAGATATCAATAACCTAGCTTGTTATGAGACAATGGGACAGCTTCTTGTAAGAAACATCTCCATTCTATTTCCATTTGTTTGACAGAACCATAAAACACACATACACATACACATACACAGACTTAAGAGTTGAAATCTTCGGCTGATTTTTCTGGATGATGGTTTTAAGATCCTACTACAATCAGGATGCAGTTTGAAAGGAAATGTATGCACGGCAACTCTTCCCTCCTTAATGGAAGATCAGAATAATTGTAAAAATGCAACCAAATATAAATGCAATGAATGAATCAATTTCAGTTTATCGTCTAGACTTTGAACACCTTCATTTAAACCAAATTCCTTGTTAGCTGGGTGACCAATGGCAATGCAGCCTTTGAGCGGACACATCCATTTTGTCCTGCATGAAGGAACTTCTACTTCTGATGGCTAAAAATAGTAATGTAAAAAACTTCACGTGGAATATTTCATTTTTTTTTTGTTAATATGCTGTGGCATTAGCAATTCATAATAGGAGCCTTTTTCTTCAGCAATTTCTACATATTAATATATTTGACTCACCTTCTAAAAAAAAAAAAACACACAAGCAGAACATTGCTCTATTAACATTCCAAATATAGCACTATGAAGCATTCTAAAAACATAATTTGGAATTGCTTCTCTTTTAAGACAACGAGTAACTAACGGAGCTAATGAGAATTGTTATTAATACATTGAGATGAAAGAGTTGCATGGCAAGTGCTGTCCTTCCTTGATCTGAAAACTAGAAGTTATAGAAGAGTTTAGTGTAGAAGGCAACATTTGAAAGTAAAAAAAAACCAAATAAGCAAACTTAATTAGATGCTTCATGTTTTCTTCCTGTTTTTTTCCCCCCGCAGGACAATCCAATACTGTTTTGTTTTTAAGAATGAGGAGGAGGCACCAAAACAACGGTAAACATACATACTATACTTTAAGACAAGCCAATACAATCAAATGTGAAAAAAGGAAGGCATATTACCAAATGGTACAACTCGAACAATAATAACTATTAACTGCTTCACATGAGTCACTTTGCACAGAACGTAAAAAAGAATGTTCACTCGATAATAATGTCCTTTAGTCCATTTTAATAGATGACTGTTTTTTGTTTTGTTTTGTTTTTAAAAAATATTCTATGTCATGATTTAAAAATAATTCTGGAAACCCACGAGCAAATAAACCACAAGATGTCACTCTTGCAGCAAACACATTCAAACTTTGCCCTGACTCTCTGAATCTGGGATGGGATGGGATTGGTGGGGGGAGGAAGGGGGAGAGAAAGTGAAGGCGAGAACTTGATCCCCTCTATTTGTGTCAATTATTTTGATCGCAATCCATCTTACGGCCTCTCCTGTTTAAGTCACACTGATTTCATATATTAATCTCTCCCATTAAGTTTCATAAGCTAAAACCTTGTGCTAGCAATAAACGAAAATTCATGCTGCTGTCAAGGGTCCCAAATGCATTATGAAGGTAATACTTGTAATAATGTTGCTCAGTAGGGCCCTTCTGCTATCATTGGAATATTACAGAGTATATTACAGCAACTTGCCCATCCACTGATCTAGTTACGCAGAGCCAGATGTTGACATCCCCAGCATAAAATCAAATCAGTTTGTTACAGCATCTAGCAGAAGTCAGAAACAACAATGACTTGATTTTATATTAAAAAGAACAGGAAGGGAAGAGATTATATCTTAAATATATCTTTAATATATCTTGTATTAAAATTTTCCAATGGGTAGATGACTTTGATACAAAATACTGATTATTCAGTGAATGACCAGAGAAATGCAACACGTTTTTTTGACATAGAGAACAGCTGTGCATTAGGCAGAAGGTTAATTATAACATGTTATTTTGAAGTGTGATTTGTTTTACTTCCTTTTGTTTTAAGTTATTGGATAATTATATGATAACTACTGTGCTAATATCCCAAAGGTGCTTTTTCATGTCGCAGGTGGTTGATGGACAGCAAAACTGTCATAAATTGGGATCATGGGACCAGTGGTGAGTTTCTACTGGTTCGCCCCAGTTCGGTTGAACCAGTAGCAGTGACGGAAGGAGGCTCCGCCCACCCACCCAGACGTCATCACGGACACTCTGCACATGAGCAGAAGGTTTTACGCATGTCCTGAAGTGCCGCAGGCGCGCTCACAGTTCCAAACCAGCAGTGAAGGTAAGTGAAACCCACAACTGCATGGGACCATGGGGTACTGCAAAGGGCCATAAATTTGGGGAAGGAAGGCATAATCAGAAATTTGAAACCTGCTCATAAGTAGCTTTTGGAGGGATTGATCATAACTTTGAAAATCTGTTAAGCAACCAGTTTCAGATACAGATTAACAGAATTGGAAGGGACCTTGTAGGTCATCTAGTCCAACCCCTTGCCCAAGCAGGAGACCCTACACCATTTCTGACAGATGGCAATCCAGTCTCTTCTTAAAAGCCTCCAGTGATGAAGCTCCCACACCTTCCATGTTCCATGGGTTGATTGTTCTCATCGTCAGAAAATTTCTCCTTATTTCTAGATTGAATCTCTCCTTGGTCAGTTTCCATCCATGATTCCTTGTCTTGCCTTTGGGTGCCTTGGAAAACAGATTGACCCCCTCCTCTCTGTGGCAGCCCCTCAAATATTGTAATACTGCTATCACGTCTCCCCTGGTCCTTCTCTTCATCAGACTACCCATGCCTTGGTGGTGCAGCAGCTTAAAGTGGTGTTAAAGTGACACCAGCTACCTGCAATTTTTGCAAGTTCGAATCTCACCAGGCTCAAGGTTGACTCAGCCTTCCATCCTTTCAAGATAGGTAAAATGAGGACCCGGATTGTGGGGGCAATAAGCTGACTTTGTATAAAAAAGAAAACCGCTTGGGGGGGGGGCGAAAGCCCTACTGAGCAGGTATATACAAAAGTATGAAGGCTATTGCTTAGCGCATTGTAAGCCACCCTGAGTCTCCGGAGAAGGGCGGCATATAAATTAAATTAAAAATATTTTTTTTTAAAAAAAATGCCCAGTTCCTGCAACCATTCATTGTATGTTTTAGCCTCCAGTCCCGTAATCATCTTGGTTGCTCTTTTCTGCACTCTTTCTAGAGTCTCAACATCTTTTTTTATAGTGTTGTGACCAAAACTGGATGCAGTACACTAGGTGAGGTCTTACTAAACCAATCATAAGTCAAGGACTATCTGTATGCATTACAGCTTCTGAGGATAATGATTTGTCTGCCAGGCACAGAAAGAACAGCTCCATATGTGAAGGTCCAATTAAACTGACTTATTGCTAATTATACCTATGCACAGGAATCTTCTCAAACAACCGTCAGCATCTGCTAGGAGTTAGATAAGGATCAACAGAATTCAAGCGGGGGTTGGACTTAGTTTCCTTGTGGATATGTAGGAATTCTAGGCTGATCCCTATTTTGATTATGCCCCCCTGGCTCTGCCATTCATTTCTTTCAGATTTATGGAAGTATGGGAATCCAAACATTTGGATAGAGGATAGCAGAGGTGCTATTCAGCAGATTCTGACCAGTTCTGGAGAACCGATAGTGGAAATTTTGAGTAGTTTGGAGAACTGGCAAATACCACCTCTAACTGGCCCCATCCCCATCTATTCTCTGCCTCCCTAGTCCCAGCTGATCAGGAGGAAATGGAAATTTTGCAGTATCCTTCCCTGGATTGGGGTGGGAATGGAGATTTTACAGTATCCTTTTCTTGCCACACCCAAGCCACACCCACCAAGCCATGCCACACCCACCAAGCCACGCCCACAGAACTGGTAGTAAAAAAAAAATTGAATCCCACCACTGGAGGATAGGTCAATGAACATCATTGGGTTCTCATATCTCATATCTCTCTTGGTCAGTTGTTCCCCTAAAGAATTGCAAAGCCATCATAGACACCCCTTTCCTGAAATTATCTTCTCTTTCAAAATATATTTAATGTTTTAATTCAAGGTTTTAATTCAATGGGGGTGGGTGGGATTTGCACATACGCAAAAATGGAGGAAACATAAAATTAGCCACTGGACAAAGAAGTTTCAAAGGTTTCATGGTTAGGATATCACTGATGGAAAATTAACCACAAAGCCCAAAATAGATTAAGTTATTTATAAGTGTAAACAAAAGTATTTTAAAGGTCTTTTTACATCTGAATTGAATGCAAAGTCTCAAGGTATTTTGTTATTTAAAGTTACCATTAAAAAGGAGAAAGGACTTCTGAAAAATATATAATATTTTATCTTTCCATTGTTTTTTTCTCTTCTTTTTCCTTTATTGCTTGCTCATTTCCTTTTTTTATTTTTTAAAAATAAGTCCTTAAAAATGGTTGCTGATTTCCCACATACATAACAGTAGCAATTAACAAACTCTTAGTTTGAAAGGCTCAGTTTTAAATAGCAGCTCAGTTTTTCTTTTTACTGGATGCCCTAATATCAGCTCCAATGATTTTACATGATAGCTGGGAAGAGAATTCATTAGGCATATCCAAATTTAATTCTTTTTTTTTTTTAATTACATGGTCAGGAATAAAATAACTATCAATTTGAACATGAAGAAGCACAGGGGCAGAACTGCTGAGTTTGGGATTGGGAATGGACTATTGAACAAGGCCAAAATCAGAATTAATATGGTTCACCATGATTTATAAATACATTTAAGGGGACAAATACACTAAACTGAGCCCAGGAACTATTAGACTATGTTTATTGAATAGAAAAGATTTAGAAAATCATCAGGGTAATTATGCAATAAAAAAACGTTATTTAAGTCTATAGAAAGAAAGTGCCAAATTTGTAATATTCACATTAAGGTTTTGCAATATCAAAGCAAAGGATAGGCAACCATTAAACCAAGGTCTGTATTCTAGTTTCCTAAATGTTGTTTTATTATTGTTATTATTATTATCTCTTTTATTCATTAAACATGAAACTCAGTCAACTGGACATTTAAAAATGTGTCACCAATACCATTGACTGGTGCTAATGGCTGATATGGGTTGCTGCCAGCATCCTAGGCAGTGGTGGGTTTCTACCGGTTCACATCAGTTCGGGCAAACCGGTAGTGGTAATTTGGCCTGGCTCACCAAACAGTTAGCAACTGCTGGCTGGCCATGCTCCCATACCCATAGCCCGGTGGTCACTCGCTTACCCTGCCTGCCCGCTCGACTGCTGGGAAGTGGCTCTGAAGGAGGAGGAGGCTGGGAGTCTTCTTGCCGTCGCAAACCATTGCCTGCTGCATCAGTACGAGCAATGGGATGTGCATACACGGCCAGAGCGAAGAACAGCGCGGCGATGGCAGCAGCTTTTTCAGTGACCTCCAGTAATTTTAGTGGCCTGAGGTTGGAAGTCTTTTTCTTTTTCGATGCGACTGCGAGAAGCCTCCCAGCCTTTGAGCGCCGCTAAGCAGCTGTGGCAGCCAGCTGGAGGCTGCCGAAAACTACCTGAGGTCAGCTTACTTTCTGGACTCTGGACCAGCCACCACAGGAGGAAGGTAAGCAGCCCGAAGAAAGAGGTGGTGGTGGGGGAGGAAGAGGGGATAGGGCCAGACCCACTGAAGGAGGGGAAATGGGGTGACGTGTGTGACTGACAAAGGGAGGGCGGGGCGGCATGCAGGAGGAGGCCTTTGTTATATTAGGCCAGACCTGGGCAGGAAATAAGTAGATAGGTAGAAATTTAAAAAAAATCATACCTTTTTCTGTGGGCGTGGCTAGGTGGGGTGGTCATGTGACTGAGTGGCCATGGCTGTGAGTGACATCAAGTTCACCATGCCCACTCAATCACACCAAGCCACGCCCACCAAGCAAGCCACGCCCACAGAACCGGTAGTAAAAAAATTTGAAACCCACTATTCCTAGGTAACAACCAAGTACCTTCTTAAGATGTACAATGTTCCAAGTAGCACAATTTTTTGCACTTCTGCTGGTGTTATTGCACAAAGCTGCAATTTCTTGATCTGTTTTTTAAAATTCTTGGACATGGTGCCAAGTGCCCTGATGATAATGGGTATCACTGTTACATGTTTCATCCATAGCCATGTAGTTTTGATGGCCAGGTCACAATATTTGATGATTTTTTTTCCAGTTATTTTTCTTCAACTCTGGCGTCTCCTGGTACAACAATATCAATAAACTGTACACTTCGGCCCTTGATAACCATGATATCTGGCGTGTTGTGTTTCAGATGATGTTCCATCTGTATTCAAAAGTCCCACAAGATCTTCACTCTCTCAGTTTCAACAACTTTTTCCACTTTATGTTCCCCCTTTGTGAAAGAGTCTATTTTTTTTCTGGCTTTTTTTTGGTTCAGGGTATTTTAGATTTTGAATTCCTTTTTGGTGTGTTTGGAAATATTTTTAAATATTGAAGTTTCTGAGAAAGCTACTTTGCTCTTCCTAGTTCCTGCATATGCTCTCTGATCTCAGAAAGTGTCACAGGAGAGGTTGCCCATGATGTGTTATCGTGGGATGTTGCAGTAATAGTAAAACCAAAAAGATTACAGAATGTGGATAAAAAGAAGATTATAGTTGCTCACATTCCTGCCTTTATTTATTATATATTTATTTATTCTATTATTATAAAAAAAGAAGTTGAGATTCTGTAAAGAGTACATGGAAGAGCAACAAAGATGATTAGTTTTTAGTTTAGTTTAGTTTATTGTTATTGTGCATGGTACAACGAAATTAAATGCCGTCTTTAGTGTACATTATAACTATAAAAATAAAAACACCAACATACATCCTTTACATTCTATATAACTGAAATTGAAAACCCGATATTGCACTATACCGTAGAATTCAACATGGTTATTGCCCTGGGATAGAAGCTATTTTTCAGTCTATTTGTCCTTGCTTTTATTATCCTGCACCGTCTGCCAGATGGTAATAGTTCAAAAAAAGGGTGCTTAGGATGAGATGGGTCTTTAAGAACATTTTGAACTTTCTTAAGGCAGCAGGAGCTATAAAGCTCTTCCAAAGAGGGGAGAGGGCAACCAGTGATACTCTGGGCAATGATGTTGACCCTCTGGAGTGCTGGAAGAACAGTCACAAGAATTGGGTCTGCCTAGTGAAAAGAAGGACTTGGGAGTGACATGATAGCAGTGTTCCAATATTTGAGGGGCTGCCACAAAGAAGAGGGGGTCAACCTATTTTTCAAATCAGCAGAAGACAAGACAAGACAAGACAAGACAAGACAAGACAAGACAAGACAAGACAAGAAACAAGGGATGGAAACTAATCAAGGAGAGAAGCAACCTGGAACTCAGTAGAAATTTCCTGACAGTGAGAACAATAAACCAATGGAAAGGGTTATGGATGTGCCATCACTGGAGGCTTTCAAGAAGAGACTGGACAGCCACCTATCTGGAAAGTATCCTGCTTGAGAGGGGGTTGGACTAGAGGACTTCCAAGGTCCCTTCCAACTCTGTTATTCTGATTTACCACCATTCCTTCAGTGGCCATTCAAAGTTACAACAGCACTGAAAAAAAGTGACTTATGACCGTTTTGCACACTTGTGATGGTTATAGCATCCCCATGGTCATGGGATCAAAATTCAGATGCTCGGCAACTGGTTCATACTTATGACCATTGCAATGTCCCAGGGGTTATACAATCGCCTTTTGTGACTTTCTGACAAGCAAAGTCAATGGGGAAGCCTGATTCACTTAACAACTGTGTTACTGACTTAACAACGGCAGTGATTCACTTAACAAAAGTGGCAAGAAAGGTCGTAAAATGGGGCAAAGCTCACTTAACAACGGTCTCGCTTAGCCAGAGCAATTTCGGGCTCAAATTGTGGTCATTAAGTTGAGGAAAACATCAACCCAATTAAGTTCCATCCTCGCCTGCCGTAACACAGCCTAGATAGCTCAGCAGACTAAAAGCATTATGATTAACACCAGCTGCCTGCAATTACTGTAAGTTCGAATCTCTCCAGGCTCAAGGTTGACTCAGCCTTCCATCCTTTCTAAGGTAGGTAAATTGAGGACCCAGTTTGTGGGGGAAATAAGCTGACTTTGTATAAATATACAAAAGTATGAAGGCTATTGCTTAATGCATTGTAAGCCGTCCTGAGTCTCCGGAGAAGGGCGGCGTATAAATCAAATTAAAAAAACAAAAACAAAACATTCCCAACGAAACCGAAGCAAGTGAAGTGATTTCAAAAGCATCTTAGGGATAATTGTCTAAGAGGGTAAATTAGATTTTTTAAGGGATTGTACAAACATTTAATGCATAAAATGAGGGGAAAGCAAGAGGCAAAGCTACTTTTAAATTCCTGTGGGCACTAAGACATCTGTCATGAAAAAAAACCTTAAACAGTTTTTTTTTCCTTTTCTCTAGCTTTCTAAGAATGACATCTTAAACGCCCATGTGGCTTCAGCAAAAATGTATTTATGGCAAGGCAGCCACAAATATTCAGAAGTTATACACAAAATGTGCTGCCTGTGAATTTTAATACACCTTCTCAGATTAAAAATATTGGGTGCTAAAAGACGACTATTTGAAAGCCTGGCTAATGTACATTTTAACAAACCTTGTACACTCCTCCTTTCCATACGTACAAAAGTGAAAAGCAGAAAGAAAAAAAGAGACTTGGAATAATGAGAGATAAAAGACGAAAGATTGCATGAATATTATTATCTTGCCCAATCTTCCTGTCACAATTGCCATCTGTAATGGCAGATTTATATAATCCTTTTTCTTTTTTTTTTCTTTTTTTAAGAGTTCTTTGCTAGGAAAACTAAAACAGAACAAACTGTAATTGTAAATGTACGGGATTAATGTAGATTCAATTCTCTGGATGATTAGCTATAAGGCACTGATACGGTTCTCATATACCTCTTGTTAACATTTCATGGAAACCTTCCACAAACATACATTTTGCTCTTGTTCCTAGTTTTTTTTTTTTTTTCCTGTCACACAGACAGATGGTTTTACAGTGAAACATACGAAAATATTAAATACTTCATAAAGCTGTTCCTTGTTAGTTTTATGGCCCGTACGCAGCCTGTGCAGCTAGTAGCTGATTCAGATAGCAAGGAGGCTGGTGTGGTGCTGCGCTAGCAGCCTGGGCAGCTGCCACTCGAGTCGGACAATGAGGAGGCTGGAGAAGATGTGGTGCCAGAGACGGTGATTCAGCCAGGGCCTTCAGAACCTCCAGAAGCTCCCTTAAGTGAAGAGGATGAAGAGGAGAAGCCTCTTCTCGATGCACAGGAGCGCAGAGCTGCCAAAAGGCAGGAGTGGCTCCTCAGGAAGAGGTCTCCTTGAGAGTAAGGCTTGGGGCTAATTGGCCATTCCCTTAGCCTATTTAAGGAGGAATGCCAACTGAAGCAATTTGCAGGGAACAACTTTGTTCACATACCTTTGTGTCTTCTCTTGCTTATCTTATCAGCTTCCTGCAAATTGCTTCTGGATATTCTGCCACCCATAGTAAGCTTTCAGTTATTATTCTTGGACTTCTTGGTGGCTGTTAATGCAGTTAATTAACAGCCATTGTTGTAAACGACTGATTTATTTATTAAACGAAGGTTTGAATGGACTTTGTGTGTGCTGTGTTCTTTGGGGTCCATAGCTAGGGCAGAACAGTTAGCAGGGGCTAGGAGTAATGTGTTTCTTGATAATTATTGTATAAGAGACACATAATAAATCCTGCCTGCCAACAAAAGTGCATATAGTCAAAGCTATGGTTTTCCCAGTTGCTGTGGCTGTGAAAGTTCGACCATAAGGAAGGTTGAGCGCCAAAGAATTGAGGACTTTGAACTATGGGGGTGGAGAAGACTCCTGAAAGTCCCTGCAAGGCAATCAAACCAGCCACTCCCTTGAGAAGAGCCTAATGCTGGGAATAATGGAGGGCAAAAGAAGAAGGGGACGGCAGAGAACAAGGTAGCTGGATGGAATCACTGAAGCAGTCGGTGTGAGCTTAAATGGTCTCTGGGGGATTGTAAAGGACAGGAAGGCCTGGAGGAACGTTGTCCATGGGGTCGTGATGGGTCGGACATGGCTTCGCAACTAACAACAACAAAAGCCATCATGACATGGCTATGACAGTAGGCAGAATTTATTCTGTCCTGCCAGCATAGGCCTGGAATCCTTGCAAGATCTCATTAGACATATTTGGTTAAACATAACAGGGTCTACTTTTCTACCTCATTGACACATAAGAATAAAGGAATTTTCCTCTTGCCATCAAAAAGAAAAAAAAAGAAAAGAAAAGAAAGAAAAGAAAAGAAAAGAAAAGAAAAGAAAAAAGAAAAGAAAAGAAACTGAAGGAATTATCTTAAGATTTGTGGTTAAATATTGAGCAAAATAATCAAGGCTTTTTTGCTGGTACAATAAAACTGGCAAGCACAAAAGAACAGACAGGCAGGCAAATGATTGCAATTATCGCTAAATACACACAAAAAAATGTTGAGATCCTAGAAAGTGTGTAGAGAAGAGTAACAAAGAAGATAAGGGGTCTGGAGGCTGAACCATATGATGAACAGTTGACAAACTAGGGAAGTCTAATCTAACAAAGAGAAGGACTAGGGGTGACATGATAGCTGCCTTCCGATATTTGAGGGACTGTCTGTCAACCCTGAAACTGACTTGACCAGAACCATCTTGACAGCTTCACCATTGCCACACTGGAGCTGAGGGATAGGGAGGGGGGATTTGAGATAGCTGGCATTTTATAGCCAAAACAAAATACTTTCTCTTGGGAACTAAGGACATTCTCACACCTGGTCGGAGGATGGTGGAGAGATGCTACCCAGCTTCCAATCCACACTGTGATTGGACCATGTGACTGATTGTTCTGAGAAAGTAGAAAAACTTTTACTTTTAATTAGGGGAAAACTGTGGCAGACTTCAGAGTCGGTTTTCACCAGATATGTGCCAATATGATATTTCCACTACAAGTATTCAGTGAGGAATCTACCTGCCTCAGAGTTTTTCTTGCTATGGATGTGAAGTTTCCGAAAGATGCCCTAATTAATTCATGAGCTTCGAGCCACGTTTCAAAAGAAATCCAGTCATTTATTAGGAGCAACATTCTGGCAATTACTCAAATGGAGTCAGCTCTGACCCCTACATCATTTACGGGCCCCCATGACCTTGTTTCCCCCCTCGTCCTTGGGCATATCATAAATCACATTTTCCAATGGACCACATTGGCAGGCTGTAAAAACCCCACCCTTCCTGCTGACTTTGGTAACCTAGGATACAATCTGGAGAAAGACATGTGTGAAATGTAGTTTCAGCTGGGACAGCCAAGCAGCTCCATCAGTTCTCTCTCCTCCTGCTTATGGCAACTTGAAAGCTGAGCTGGAAAGTGTTGCAAGTTGACATTGGATGTATTACTTGGAACCCTGACACTGTCACAGAGAAGATGGGGTCATCCTGTTCTCCAAAGCAAGTGGGGGCAGGACAAGAAGTAATGTGTAGAAGATCACTAAAGAGAGAGCCTCAGATAGCTCAGTAGCCTGTTATTAACATTCAGCTGTCTGCAATTATTGCAAGTTCGAGGCTCAAGGTTGACTCAGCCTTCCATCCTTTCTAAGGTAGGTAAATTGAGGACCCAGTTTGTGGGGGCAATAAGCTGACTTTGTATAAAAAAATATACAAAAGTATGAAGGCTATTGCTTAACGCATTGTAAACCGCCCTGAGTCTCCGGAGAAGGGTGGCATATAAATCTAATTAAAAAAAAAAACAAAACCAAGAACTAAGGAGAAATTACCTGAAAGTGAAGCAATTAAACAGTGTAACTGTTACTTCTGGAAGTTGTGGGTACCTTAGGGAGGTATCTATCTGAGCCTTTTTTACTGCCGGTTCGGTGAATGCACGCTTTGCACTGAAAATGGAGCATTTAGAAGCTCATCTGCTTACCTTCTACATCAGCGAAGGTAAGTAGAACAATGAGGGGGAGGGAATCAGCTGTGCCATGTGATTGAGATGAGCTAGAAATCAGGGAATAAAGGATAGGATAGGGCAGGGTTGTGTGGGTGGGGCCAACTGATTATGGAAGCTACCACTTTGTCTGAACCGGTCCAAACCAGCTGAATACCATCTCTGTGTTGTTGGTGTTGAGAGCTCTTTGTTTTCAGTCTACCCTTCCATAGGGAGGGTCATCTTAAATCCAGAGATATTTGGGTAAATGTGTCATTTGATTTACGCCTGAATAAATAAATACAGGATTTTTGTCCCTATTCATGGGGCTTTGTTTTCTGTCTACTCTTCCTTAGGGAGGGTCATCTTAAATCTAGGGATATCTCCCCTTTGGGCAAATGTGATATTTGATTTATGTCTAGGCTTCTATGAAAAGCAATTGCTATGTTTGAGCTTTGCAGGAGAAAACAATTGTGTAACTATGTGCACAAATGTGCTATTTCATGCCAAAGCATCACTCAAAACGAAAATACAAGTTGGTTCTGGTAGGATAATAGAATATGTTATCAACATGAGATGAACCAATGATGGAGGAATGAAAATCATTTTGGTTCAGCATCTCTGACAATTTTTTTTTCTTGTCCTGCTATTGTGGACTAACAAATACAATATCAGTTATTATCACACCTCCCTTTCTGCCATTTCTTAGAACTGAGAAAAACAGAATTGGAAGGGACCTTGGAGGTCTTCTAGGCCAACCCACTCCTGAA
Source organism: Masticophis lateralis (assembly GCA_030761175.1). Lineage (NCBI taxonomy): Eukaryota > Metazoa > Chordata > Lepidosauria > Squamata > Colubridae > Masticophis > Masticophis lateralis. Next base: position 14,818,998 of record JAUDYJ010000013.1, on the reverse strand, counting down.
GCAAGAGACCATACACCAAAAGATTGTCCAATCTCATCTTAAAAACCCCCAGTAATAGAGTAGCCATAATGGCCGGTTGTTGTTAGTTGTAAAGTTGTGTCCTACCTATCGTGACCCCATGGACAATGTTCCTCCAGGCCTTCCTGTCCTCTACCATCCCCCAGAGTCCATTGAAGCTCACACCGACTGCTTCAGTGACTCCATCCAGCCACCTCGTTCTCTGTCATCCCCTTCTTCTTTTTCCCTCAATCGTTCTCAGCATTAGGCTCTTCTCCAGGGAGTCCTTCCTTCTCATTAGGTGACCAAAGGATTTGAGTTTCCTCTTCAGGATCTGGCCTTCTAAAGAGCAGTCAGGGTTGATCTCCTCTAGGACTGACCGGTTTGATGGCCTTGAAGTCCAAGGGACTCTCATGAGTCTTCTCCAGCACCAGAGTTCAAAGGCCTCCATTCTTTGGCGCTCAACCTTCCTTATGGTCCAACTTTCACAGCCATACATTGCAAATGGGAAAACCATAGCCTGTAAGGTCAAAATCGTAAGGTCTGTAGACAAGCCATTTCATCAGTTAATTGTTCTCACTGATAGGTAATTTCTCCTTAGTTCTAGGGTGGATCTCTCTTTAATGATCTTCCACTTGTTGCTTCTTGTCCGGTTCTGTTCTTTGGATAATAGGTCAACCACTTTTTCACTATGATGGCCCCTCAAGTACTTGAAGACTGTTATCATATTACCCCAGGCCTTCCCTTTGTTAGACTAGAAATATCTTCCATTCCATTACTTCTCGTCTTGCCCTCAGGAAATTTTGGCCTGTCAATATTCTATATTAGATATTTGAAATAGATTGCTAATTAGGGACTAGAGATAGTTGAAAGGTCCATTTGGCTCATGGTGGATTTGATTTAAATCAAGTCGATTTAAATCATGATTTAAATCACTAGTAAAAAGGCTTCATTTAAACCTTATTTTTTAAAGAGCAACTGTCATCTCTGTCCTGCAGCGGCTCTTCCTCTGACTATTTTCTTTTAGTTTCTCCAGTGGTGGGTTTCAAATTTTTTTACTACCAGTTCTGTGGGTGTGGCTTGGTGGGTGGGTGTGACATGGCGGTGGGTGTGACATGGCTTGGTGAGCATGGCTTGGTAGGTATGGCAGAGGAAGGATACTGTAAAAATCTCCATTCCCACCCCACTTCAGGGGAAGGTTATTGCAAAATCCTCATTTCCTCCCAATCAACTGGGACTTGGGAGGCAGAGAATAGATGGGGGTGGGGCCAGTCAGAATTTTTACTGGTTCTCCAGACTACTCAAAATTTCCACTACTGGTTCTCCAGAACTGGTCAGAACCTGCTGAAACCCACCTCTGGTTTCCTCCCTGTTTGGCAAAAATGAATCTTACATGTTTCTTGTCCATAAATAAGATTGCCTGCTCTAATTAAGGATGCCAGTCTATTTATTATTCTTTTTTTTCCCTTTTCCTTTTGGCAGCTAAGGAAATAAACTGATTCACTTTAAATAAAGTTTGCATTTGCACAGTATAAACATTGGCACTTAAAGAAAAATAAAAGGAAGCCTGCTTTTTAAAAAGCTTTGGATGGAATATGTACAGTATCCTAGCATCTCAGATTTGATCTTGAACAATGCATAATCATCTCAGCTGGCATGAAATTGGTTTCCAATTTCTTAATCTCATTAAGAGTAAATAAAAAAACAGTTGATGGAAAGTGTTTAGTTTTTTTTTTAAGGAATTAATAAAAACAAAACAACAATGTAAATTAAAACACCATCTGGTTCCAGCACAGTTCAAACTGACAGTCAAGGTTCTGCAAATGAAAGGCCTGTCAAAATAAAATAGCTGCTTCTTGCTTTCTTAAGGCGCTCAACAGTAGATAAGGGACAATTCTGGTAGTGAGAGGCACCATCATGAAAAATCTTCAAAGAACACCAAAGTCAGGAGGTGCGTATGAGCTGCAACGTATGGTACAATGTGGAGTTGTGCAAGATGGCCTTAGATTGACCTTAATGAAGGGCTTTGTATCATGGAGATGATATAGTTGTTTTTCTCAGCCAAAGAAGAGATAGCATGTCCCTCAACAAAACCTTCTTTGCCTTACAACCTCCATATGGTCTTTCGACACAGCCTCCTCAGTCACTTACAAAAGCTAGAAATAGCATTCAGAGAAGCAACTCAAAATGCTCTTGTAGGTGTTGGAAGCATTGGAGAAGGTTGTAGAGTGCTGGAAGAATTTGGAAATCAGTTATCTGATGGTATTTCATAAGCTTCATTAGGTTTACAATGTAGTAACATGCTTTGGAGTCCTTGGTGATTTTCGAACTTGGTTGTTTTCCTCGCAGACACCTCATTACTCAAGTAGAAAACATCTTCATTAGTAGCACTGATGATGTTAACTAGTTGGGTAATTAAACATCTGAAAAAAAGCAACCAAGCTCAGAGAGCACTGAGGACTCCACAATTCAACCCTAATCTACACATATTATCTTCTATTAGTACTATGCATAAACATGGGATTTTTTCCATAGTCCCATTGCAATAACCATTTTTCAACTTAAGGATATCAAGGTACATCTTTCTGCTGGTACCTCCATCGCTCAAGATGAGAAAAACACTTGTTCATGGTGCAATCCTGAGTGATTTGCATAATACTTGCTTCAATCAACTACTTTATTTATATTTAGTGCTAAAAATATCTCATTTTTTTCTTGAGCTTCTTAAAAGCAACCTTTCATGCTATTATGGTTGTGTATTTATTTTACTGGCATGTTAATTATTCTATGACTTTTGTAAACCTGGGAACAGGAACAGCAACAACAATAAATGCAATATACAGTACATGGTGTATTTTAAAGAGCCAGAATATTTAACACAAAATATGGATAGTCCTATTTAAATTCTGTAAGAATACAACAGTAAATGCTGGAGCATCTAATCTTGGACTGTGAATATCTAAATAATTTCTATAGATAGTTTGATAGATAGATAGATGATAGATAGATAGATAGATAGATAGATAGATAGATAGATAGATAGATAGATAAAGATAGATATAGATATAGATAGATGATAGATGATAGAGATAGATATAGATAGATAGATAGATGATAGATAGATAGAGATAGATAGAGATCTCTATATCTCTATCTATCTAGATAGAGTTATACAGATAGATAGATAGATAGATAGATAGATAGATAGATAGATAGATGAGATATTTAGATGAGATATTTAGATAGATACAGAGATAGAGATATAGAGATAGATAGATATAGATAGATATAGATAAATAAATATTTTATAAATATAAATATATAATATTTATAATATTTTATAATATTTATAGTACACACACACACACACACACACAAACACACACACACACTTTTATATATCCCATGTCTTACTCCATGGATGTTATTTCTGTTTGATTGATTGATTTTCCAGAAAAAACAATGAAGACTGAATCTTTTAAATAAGCAATAAAGGATTCCAGGGCTGTCTAATCTCTTCTTAAAAGCGATGGAGCATCCATCACTTCTGAAGGCAAACCACTTCACTGGTCAATTGTTCTCACTGTCAGGAAATTTTTCCCTAGTTCTAGGTTGATTCTTATTTTAAAGGGATTTGTACTCTAGTTATACTGTATAACAATGAGATACTTTGCCTTGAGTCAATAACATTCCTCTGGGTATCAATACTTTAAATATGTCCTGAAGAGTTTACTTGTGTTTTACTTTTGCAAACTTTCCCCCATGACAACTTCTTGTTAAATTAATAACAAGTGGAAACTATATAGTCCTTAAAGAAAAAAACACAATATTTCCTCTCTAATTCTAACAAGCCAATATTTCCCTCTGAAATTAAAAGTTGCATATATTAAATTAGGAAGTATTATGGGGGGGAAAGAGACATCTGTTTTTAATGGCAGAAAAAAATAAAATAAAGGAAATTATACTGAAAATCCTCAAAAATGAGTAGGTGTTAAGGAAATCTTGGAGCTTTGTTAATTGAAGTAAAAATCTTCCATCTTCTCTATATAATTCCCCTGGCCTGATCAACCAAGAGAAACATGTCCGTACAGACCCAATTAACAAAAGTTTATTTAATATTGTGGGGGAAGCTATCCAGTCCACAGCCTTTTCCTTATGTAACAAACTGGCCTTTAATACCAAGTTTCCCCTAATTCTAAACCCTATAAATTAGTCAAATGGCCAGAATCTCTACTCTATAACAGAGAAAAGCAGTTCAATTCTGACTAAATAACACGCTGACTGAAACCCAAATCATTCGAAGGGCATAAGATGATTTCAAACATACTAAGACACTACTATGGGTTTGCTCATTGTTTATTTTTATTTTATTTATTTTTTTGTACTGCCTGTTTGAATCTACCCTGTGCAATGTAGCAATTAAGAACGTATAGTTTCTCCACCCCTACCTAAACTTTTTGCATTGTGAAGCATTTTGTGGCTTTCATTGTTATAAAGTAGGGAAATATAGGAACTCTGTCCTCTTGCTAATTAACTCCACATCATCCTGAGAATAATCAATACCTTGCACTGAAGCATCTCTTTACCCTTGTAATAGACTTTTATAACATTCTATTAGTGTCAGGAAGAGAATTCCTACATTTTTCCTCCAGTGGTTTTCTTCAGTTTGATGAAAGAGTATTTGCTTTAGTGATTTTTTTTTTCTCAAAGAAAAAAAAAGGAAGAGGATAAAGCAAATATAGGGAAAATACTCATGCATGAAGGGTCTTGTACTTCTTAAACGAGCAAGAAGAGAGTCTGGGTTTCCTGCCTTTCATTTGCAATCTTCTCTGTAGACTTCTAAAGCTTCCCTGATTGTTTCTCTTAAAACTCCAGAAGGAAATTTATCCATAGAGGTTCTTTTTCAATGAAAAAAACAAAATTGTAAATGTTCTTGCCACCATTAAACAGAAGTCATACTCTTGAGAAATTGATGGGAAAGATCTAAATGCACAAGCTTTGTGGAGAAATGTGTATTCATTTCTTCTTGGTACGAAGGAACATTAGAATTTTGGAATTTTACTTCTGGGAAAAGTTAGCTTCTCTTTTTCTCTTGAAGAGTGGACAATTTGGCCAGTGGATTGATAACATGTCATTAAAATGACACTAAAGTTCAAAGGAAAAAAAATGCATGCATTTTTTCAAGTGAGTTGGCCCAGAGAAGTTCTTGACATATTTAAAAGGCAAGTTGTAAGTGGAAAAGTTTAAGTTAAATGAATTCTTACATCCCTCTCTCTCTCTCTCTCTCTCTCTCTCTCTCTCTCTCTCTCTCTCTCTCTCTCTCTCTCTCTCTCTCTCTCTCTCTCTCTCTCTCTCTCTCTCTCTCTCTCTCTCTCTCTCTCTCTCTATATATATATATATATATATATATATATATATATATATATATATTTGTTTTCTGAGGTTTTCGCGGGTGTTTGTATGTAGGTCTTTGGTTATTCGGGTCTTCTCCCATGTAGAATTGGTAGTATCTTGGCGACGTTTCGACGAAGTCTCATTCGTCATCTTCAGGCTGGTGTTCTCAGCTTCGTGCTTCCAGGAGCTGGAAGCACGAAGCCGAGAATACCAGCTGAAAATGACGAATGAGACTTCGTCGAAACGTCGCCAAGATACTACCAATTCTACATGGGAGAAGACCCGAATAACCAAAGACCTACACACACACACACACACACACACACACACACACACACACACACACACACACACATATATATATATATATATATATATATATATATATATATATATATATATAATCAGGAAGTGAGGTTTGAATATCTTAGCCTCATTAAACCAATTATCGAGCAATCCAAGAACTTTCCAACCCTTCCTGAACAGCCGCCGTTTATATTAAAGTTTTCTAATGACATTCTCCCAGCACTATTTTTAAGTCGTTTTTATTCTCCCTGTTCTTGTTCCACTTCTGTCAAAAAAGGAACGGCAACAAGGGAGGATTATTTAAATGAGTCCATGGTATTATATAGTTTGTTTATGTGACTGATCCTTCAAAGAGGTCTTCCTAAAATATCATATCTTGGTCAACAGACAATGCAATAATTTCATGAGAAACTTCTGAATTTTATTATTCTAAACTTCCAGCAATGTCCATTAAAAGAAGTCATAAAGGCTGCTTAAAATGCCTTGGCTGAGCTTTTTTTTTCTTTTCTTTCAACCTATTTATTTTCAAAATCTTTGATGAAATGCACATTCTTTTTTTTTGATTATATAATGTAATTGCTGATTTTCCTGGCAGCCTAAAACTTTTGTGCCTCTGTGTCCTTTTTCCTGCTTATTTAGCCCAACTCTGTCGTAATGAAGAAATCAAGTTACAACACTGAGTTTCTTCCTTTCCCCAACAATATGTAAAGAAATGTCTGTGAAAAGTCATACTCATTTTTGTGCACATCACTTGCTGTACATTTCTGCAGGCACTTTCCCACACGTGTCACTTCTGCAATATTTCTTCCTAAAATTGTATTGCCACTTATCTATTATTTACTCTTTTTTTTTGTTCGTCAAAACGGACCCAAAACAAAATCCAGAAAAATGTGTATGTTAATACTTCTCTTATAGGATGTGTGTTTATAGGTCCTATCTCTGTATGTATGCATGTGACGTACATTTTCATAAACTGCAAATGAAGGAATTCAAATTCAAAACTTAACCATTTTCAACCCACCCATTTGCTTTAGCTGTACAGATCCAAATAATTTCCCCCAGACAAGAAAGAATGTTCATTCATCGTTTTTCTAAAGAAAGCGTTCATCTCATTTTAGCTTTAAAAAACTTGAATTATTTCATGCATTTCAGATTGAAGAAGCAAAAAATATGCTCCTACAGAAGCTGGAAATAAACCTCATTACCTTGGTCTCACAAGTGAATCCTAGGTTGCATTTATTGCATTGTGAAGAATAATGACCTATGTAAATTGTAGAACTGTGGTGAAGTTTCAGATATTTTTGTATTACTCAGGGGGGGGGGGGGAGTAGTGAGGATATGTTGTTTCCTGCCCTAGCCAGCTGGGGGGGGGGGGCTTGAAGTAATAGTAATAGTAATAGTAATAATAATAATTTTATTTCTATACTGCCCCTCTCCCGAAGGACTCGGGGCGGTGTACAGCCTGATTAAAAGCACAAAGACAGACAAAATTTAAAAATAATTAAAAATATTAAATAATTTGGCTCAAATATAAAACCCCAATTTAAAATCTGATTTTATCTTGGCCAACAGACAATGCAATAATTTTATTTTATCTGATATTTCTCCAATATTTTCCTCTTCTCACTGTGTGTGTGTGTGTGTGTGTGTGTGTGTGTGCGCGCATGGGGGGGCAGGGGTTAGACTAGATGACCTCAAGGTCCCTTCCAACTCTGTTAATCTGTTAAAGATGTCCTGAAATTATGCTGGCCTGGAAAGCTATCAATGCACTTCTATACCAGTTTGGAAAAGCAAGGATCACGAAGGATGGGAAAGTTAAAACGATAAACCCGCCTAACTCTAGGCCCATCCCACATACATATTGGGAAGATGATGTCTTCATCCCAGAGAAAGTAACATAATTTCTCCTTCCTAATTTGCCTATCCACGGAGGGGGGAGAGAAAATGAAACACCATTTTGAAGGCAGCTGTAATGATATGGATCCGGAAAAGATAAATTTGGCATACACCTCAGCCATGAAAATTGCAACGTGGCATATTTTTTTTTCCCCCCCGAAGTTCCTTTGTGGACGTCTTTGACTGCACGCCCCATATGAATTTCTCCGGTGCAAAACCCAGTATTCTTCCACAATGCTCATTTAAGGCAACTTTAGGACTAACTACAATGTATTTCACCGTAGGGAGCTACAAATATCACCAAAGTGAAATGATAATAATAATAATAAAAAAAGAGTTTTGAAGTTAGGGAAGTATAACTCTTCTCCACAGGAATAGAAATTGCAGTAGCTGTATCTTATTTTGCTCACCGATGTACCTATAGCAAAATTCTGTTGTCTCCAGCTATTTAGGCATGATCCAAAGGGCCCAAAGTCAAAAATAAAGAAATGTAATATCCTTTTCTATCCAGAAAAAAAAAAGAATCAAATGAATCAAAAGATGAATCAAATATTTGTTTCTTAATCATAGTCTGAGATCAGTTTAGTTTGTCACCATTTTACTTTTCCTGATATGAAATATTTGGAACGAAAGGTACAGTAAAGAACAGAAGTTTATCATATATGTGCAATATCCTTCAAAGAATTACAGGATACCAATTTAACTTTATTTTCACAACACCCTTATAAGGTAGGCGAGGCTGAGTGGCTCAAGGTCAATCAAGAGTTCCATAGAGCAGAATCCCACCTCCACATATATTTTCCCCCCTTTGGATTATTTCATTTTTTCTGAAATCAATTTCTTCTAAAGTGGTTGCTCCCAAGCAGAACTCAATCACAGGTGACATTTTAATGTATAGTCCAGCCTACAGATGTAATATTACAAAATTAACACTGGAATAAAATGAGAACTGCATTAATGTTTATTTACTATTACTACTAGCTTAATCATTACCAACATGGGGGGGGGGGGGGAATCCAATCCAGTTCCTCTCCCTTTGACTCTTTATATAAATATATCACTTATACATTTTCTCCTTGTCAAAAGCATTCAACAGTGTAAGTATATGATGATCAGCCCAACCCAATCTTAAACAAGATATGCAACTAAGATAATTCCTATATTTAAACCAAGGTATCAATTGTTGCATACAACTTAATATAATATGTTTAAATAATCATGGAGCTTCCATTTAATTGGAAGATGAAAACACGAAACAGAACATTTCATTCTGGGATGATAATTAGGAATTTAGTTATTCATCCACTAAATGTCTCACACTTTATTTATTACACTGAAAGAAAATAAAAAATAAATGAAGCTGCTAATAGTACAAGATACACATTTTGATAACATAAATTCTGAGCAACTAGCAACAAATTCATCTGTAAACACAGAATGATGTATTTTATAATTTTCAGCACTTAACTTATGCAATGGGAAGGGTATTCCTTGCACAAATGAAACAACTGCACGCTTGCAACTAATTCTGGGCTGCCAAAAATAAGATATTCCTAATATTGTATTTTGCATAAAGAGAAGTTTTAAATTGCTCTCTTAACAGCATCTAATTATCTCCAGTAATGCCTCTATGACAATTTAAATGGCTGTTTCACTATTTAAAACTAGAATCATTTAACGTACGAGGAAAATCCATTTGAACATAATTTAGGCAATTTAGGTAGTAAATATCAAATAACTGCAGGTTTTGGAAATGTTGTTAGCCTGCTATTTGTTGTCTTCGGAAAAAGTGAAGAAAACAGAACAAATGTAACATATTTGTGCTGAACACTGCTAAATGCCTGGACCAAGTTAGCTTGTTCATTTTTATCTGTAGCAATCAAAATCGGATCAGCTGGAAGATTTCAAAAGTACATCACCAAAGAATGGAATGGAATGGATGGAGAGACAGATCTGATTGCAATACACTGCTTGTGCATTTAAAAAAAACGTGTCAATGTTGTTAAATGACAAAAGTTACAACAAATTATCCTATAAGCCAATTAAGAGCATATTCTCCCAAACTTAAGTGATAGCTCATGTATCACCTCTTGCTTACCTGCCTAAACCGACAAGGAACAAAATAATGCCAACACTTAAAAAAAACTTTTTTTGATAGGGAGACCCGACCTTACATAGCCAGTCATAATTCATTCCATAAATTCAAATATGCTTTTTTTTCATACAAGGGAGGGGAGGGGGGAAAATAACACCTATATACAGAATTCCAGGTGCAATGTAAGTGCAAAGAATGCCAAGAAAGTGAAATTTTCCCAAAGACAAAGTTCAAGTGAACTTCAGAAAGGAAGAAGGAATAGCCATTAACTGGCACTTCTATTCTCTCCAGATTCCTTGCCCTGCGACTGACTCAAAAGCTTCCTTCCCACCGCTGACCAGCTGCAAAAGCCCACCTGCTTGGCTAAAACAGAAAGCACCTTTCTGGAGAATGTAACACACACCATCGATACCTTTTTTTCCTAAGACGAAAACCCATCCGCTTCCTGGAGGACTTCTCTCTCCTTGCTTTATTTCTACACCGAGAGGCGTTCCAAATCTCTATTCTAATCACACACAGCCAGAAACCAAACACAAGCACAAACCTTTTTTTTCTGCATTAATGTTGGCACGACACTGAATGGAAGCTACATAACAATGGCAGCCAAACATGTCAATTTGTGCCTCTCCCACCCACCCACCCACCTACCCCACTCAACCACTCTTCCGCACACCTCTACACCAAGCCCTTTCCATCTCTGGGGGAAAGAGTTTCCATTCTTCCCAGTCTGTTACTATTTGCAAAAGATGCTTCTACCTAGATAGCTTTCCTTTCCCCCCTCCCTCCTCCCCTTCCAATCCCTTGCTGTTTTCTTTAAATTGTTTAAACCTTTTCTTTTTTTTCTTTTTTGCCTCCTTACCTGAAGGGCATCTCCCACGACTGCAATTAACTGCCAAGATTTCATTGTCGGCTGCAAACTGCCTTCTCTTTCCTCGCCCGAAGAGAACAAGGGAAGTAAGAGAAACCAGAAAACTGCCCCCACGTGCTGGTAATATAAATGAACGCAGGCATCTGTCGGGTTCTATGCACGCTTGCTCTCTTCTGGATCCCCTCCCTCTGTTATTTTTTTCTTCTCTCTCTCTCTCTCTCTCTCTCTCTCTCTCTCTCTCTCTCCCTCCCTCCCTCCCTCCCTCCCTCCCTCTCTCTCTTTCTCCCTGGTTGCTTTCACAATCTCTCTTCAGGTGTTATTGGATGCCCCACTGCTGTTCTGCGGCTCCAGGAAAACGCTCAACACACAATAAGTAAAAACAAAGAGAGGAAAGGGATGAATGCCAAGACAAGAAGGAAGAGGGCAAGTGAAGCAAGGCCTAGGCTGAGGCGGCTTGAGATAAGCTCCCCCCCTCCCTTTTCAACCCAAGATGAAATATGCATTAGAATTGTACATTCCTTCTTCGGCAGTGTTTACCCCCAAAAAGCCTTGTCATCCACCTCTCTCGGCTTGGTTCTCCCTCTACCCCCTCGCTCAATCTGTCTTTTGCACGTGTGCGTTCCTTTGCTCTTTCGAGCATTAAATACGCGCCACATGACACCACAGGGCACCTTGCATGGGCTTCCATGCCTTCCGCTTGACAACCAATTCTAACTGGTGAGTAATGAAATCTCTCAAGGCACGATGGATGGAAGCACCTTCCGATTATTTATGCCACGTCTGCAATCAGTCGGAGCCTTTATGGGGTAGCCTGCCTGGCTCCCATTACACCCAACTGGCGTGGTACTTAGGTGTGAATCTAGCTGCGTTTACAAATGTTTCTAATAATGATGCACAACAGGAGGGAAGTTGGGAGGGGAAAGGATTCATTGTAGTAGGGCTCCTTCTCTCTCAGTGTTGTTTCAGTCATGCACAAAGAGCTCTGTTTAATTACTCCCCTGTTCAGGAAATCCAAAGTGCTCATTCATGTTTGATTTTGAGCACACACAAAAAACCCAAGGGCAAATGCTATCCTGAAGAACTGGTAAGATAAGAGAAAGTTAGATGGGAATTTGTGGCATGGAAATCTTGATTTTTTTGCTCTCCGAGTCATGTGCTTAGCAAAAGAAAAAGCAAGACATACTTAAGTTAAGTTTAGTCGTATCCTGTGTGGTCTTAATAACTGTGTGCCAAGGAGAGAAGAGATGAAACAATCATATTTTTTACACAACAAGGCATGCGTGACTTTTTCCCTTCTTCCTCAAACCAAAAATCATTGCAATATATATAAATATACTGGTGACCCCCAGGGGGAGAGCATTTTCTGTGGGGGCCCTTGCCCTATGGAATGAACTGCCCCCGGATATATGAAGGATCCTCGACCTCTGCGCCTTCTGTCATGCTCTAAAGACCCTATTATTTAATCAAGCCGGTCTGACGGAACAATGATTTTAATGGGTTTTAACTGGTTTTTTAAAATGGTTTTTAGTTTTTAATTATGGCCAAATGATTGAATTATTTTAAATGGTTTTTAATTTTTCTGCTGTTACTGTTTTATTATGGCTGTGCACCACCCTGAGTCCTTCGTTTCTCTCTCTCTCCTGCATTGCAATTGAGTTTTGGGTGAGGTGGGTATTCTCAACGAGATCCAGTTCCTTTCCTGGTACCCAGGTTGTGTGGGAAATGCATGTTTCAGAGGCAAAGGGATGCAGCTGAAATGCTTAAAAGGGATCATCACAAAAGAATCCTCATTATGTTGTTTACTGTCCTAGTGGTGCCAGGATGATATCTGACGCTTCAGATGGAGTTATGGCAAGCATCCCCAAAATGCATGTGACGAGCTGAAATTGCCTTACTTGGAGAGTTAACAGTCCTGTTTCTGTTGTGATACTTATTTCCATCAATAAACCAGCCACATTTACACACTTTGCAGATGAACCTGGCTATTAGAAAAAGGAGTGAGTTTTCCGTTGAAAAGAAGAAGTTGCTTTAGTTAATGGAAACATGGCAAGAAGGACAAGAGAAATAGGATGGAAGATATAGAGGTAACTGGTTTGCTATCAGCTATGTTCATGATCATTTACATGTATCAACTTTATTTATTTAACAGAAAAAATAGAAGGAATAATTAATATGACCTATCAAATTCCAGTTTATACAATTAAATTTTGACCACACAGATAGACAGATTAAAAGAGTTGGAAGAGACAAAGCAACAAAGACGATGAGGGGACTGGAGGCTAAAACATATGAAGAACGGTTGCAGGAACTGGGCATGGCTAGTTTAATGAAGAGAAGGACTAGGGGAGACATGATAGCAGTCTTCCAATATCTCAGGGGCTGCCCAAAAGAAGAGGGAGTCAAGCTATTCTCCAAAGCATCTGAGGGCAGGACAAGAAGCAATGGGTGGAAACTAATCAAGGAGAGAAGCAACTTAGAACTAAGGAGAAATTTCCTGACAGTTAGAAGAATTAATAAGTGGAACAAGTTGCCTGCAGAAGTTGTGAATGCTCCAACACTGGAAGTTTTTAAAAAGAGATTGCACCTGCATTTGTCTGAAATGGCATAGGGCCGTGATGGTGAACCAATGGCATGGGTGCCACAGGTGGCACACGGAGTCATATCTGTGGGCACGTGAGCACATGTGTGTGCTGGCCAGCTGATTTTCAGGCCTTTCGGGCCCACCAGAAGTCGGGAAACAGGCTGTTTCCGGGCCTCTGGAGGGCCTCCGGGGGTTGGGGAAGGCCATTTTCGCATATAACCAACAAATGGTTATATGTTGGATAACCATTTGTTTGAAGTGGTGTAGGGTTTCCTGCCTAAGCAGGGGGTTGGACTAGAAGGTCCCTTCCAAGGTCCCTTCCAACTCTGCTATTCTAAATTCTAGACCTTGGAGGTCATCTAGTCCAACTCACCGATCAAAGCAAGAGACCCTGCCTACACCATTTCTGACAGATGGCAGTCCACTCTCTTCTTGAAAGCCTCCGGTGGTGAAGCTCCCACAACTTCTGAAGGCAACTTCTGTTCCATGGGTTGATTGCTCTCACTGTCAGAAAATCTCTCCTTATTTCTAGGTTGAATCTCTCCTTGATCAGTTTCCATCCATTATTCCTTGTCTGGCCTTTGGGTGCCTTGGAAAATTGCTTGACCCCTTCCTCTCTGTGGCAGCCCCTCAAATATTGAATCACTTGAACTTATCTTAAAATTGGATGTCACGCTATCCACATATTGTTGCTCCATTGTTGTTATCAACTAACTTAAGAGCACTTTTGTTTTTGAACGGCTGCCAAAAGGAAGAGGGAGCCAATTTTCCAAAACAACGTGAAGGCAGGACAAAAAACAATGGATGGAAACTAACCAAGGAGAGAAACAATTACTAGTAGAAAATTCCTAACAGGGAAGACAATTAACCATTGAAACAGCTTGCCTTTGAAGGCTTTTAAGAAGAGACCAGACAGCCATTTATCAGAAATAATATAGCTCTCCTGCAAGAGCAGGGGGTTGGAATAGAATAGGGGTCACCAACCTTTCGGACTTCAGAGACCATTAAGTTCATAATTTTAAATCCCGCGGACCACTAATATGATCTGCCTAATGACCGGCTGGGTGGGGGTGACTAGGTGGTCATGTGACTGGGTGGGCATGGCCAACTCCTCACCTTCCTGCACAGGCTCCTTAGGGCCCCAACAGGAAGCAGTTGTTGGAGCTAAGCAGCCACCACGAGAAAGAGTTGGCAAAACAGCTCAGTTCAAATTGGATCTGACCAAGAAGGAGGTTCAGCAAAAGCACCTCACTGAGGACTATGAGCATAAGCTTTCCAAGCAGAGGGAAAACCTGTGGGAGTGCAAGACCAGGTACCGGCGCCTGGAGGGTCAGAGAGCTGAGATGGTCAGCCAGATCCAGGCCATGATGCGGTCCCACTGGAACAAGGCCTTCCGGCTCTTCGCCACCATGTATCCATCCCAGGGGCCTTAGTTTGAGGACATTGCATTTCATGCAATGTTAAAAATGCAAATATTTTTTCTGCAGACCACCAAAATTTTATCACTTACCACCAGTGGTCCACGGACCATCAGTTGGTGACCACTGGACTAGATGACCTCCAAGGTCCCATCTAACTCTGTTATTGTTACTGTTACTTTTGGGAAGAAAATGAAGAATCAGCTCCAAAGTGAGGCTGAGTCATTGGAATATGGAATGATAAGCTGACAGTGGAGAAGAAGATATCCTATGGAGACCTACTATAGGAGACTATTTCTTCCTATTTCTTGTTTATTTATTGACTTTATACCAAGTCTTAGATATTGCCCTAGTTCTGAAAACTCAGTGTGATTTGCAACATAGTACCAATAAAACCAGATAGAGTTTTGGAAGAGGAAAAAAAAATATATGTGCAGAAGCACTGATGAAAAGATATATAAGAAATAAAAAGAGTGACCAATTTCCTAAATTGCTTTTACCAAAGAGACTTGTTAAAGCATTGAAGAATTTTGTGAGAATGGGCACAGGAAAAATTAAGATGAAATCAAGTTCTAGGACATTATTTGAAGGGATAAAGATCAAGATTGTAAAAAGGAAGGGATATATAGCTGGTTTATTTGATCAAGGTTAAAATAGATATGTCACCTCTGGTGGTAACCCCGAATAAACTTTTGCTGTCAGAAGTGAATCACAGCTCTTTAACAATTGTTTACAGATATGAGATTGGATTTGGTAAAAAGAGGGGTGGGGGAAGAACAGATCATTTTTTGTATTAAAGAGAAGATGATAAATTACTAAAATCCTTAATATTTGTTGCAATGAGGGGGAAAAGTCATTCCTTTACATACTGTTTTTCTTTACTGTATTCTTTCTTTTCTCACTTTTTCTTTTCTACACTTTCTATTGTTTCTCTCTAATCTGAATAGAATGGATTAACAGAGTAGGAAGGGACCTTGGAGGTCTTCTAGTCCAACCCCCTGCTTAGGCAGGAACACTATACCACTTCAGACAAATGGTTATCCAACATCTTCTTAAAAACTTCCAATGTTGGAGCATTCACTACTTCTGCAGGCAAGTTGTTCCACTTATTAATTGTTCTAACTGTCAGGAAATCTGGTTTTAGTTGATATTGGGATTTTTTTAAAAAAAATATTTTTAATTATAATTTTTTAAATCAAATTACCATTAGCAAAAGATCTACCATCTGCAGCATGCAGCGAAGCTCAGCATCTTCCCACTGTGCTACCATGTCCTTCAAATGGAACCCTCTGGAATCCTCTCATAAATGAGTTAGCACGAAATAAGCCCTTTCCTTGGCAGTTTCCTTTCACTTAAGTGCCCTATTTAAGCATTCCATTTGAGCTGCCATTAACAGTTGAAAACAAACTGCAGGTATTTCCAAGGTTGCCAGAGCAAGAATTATTCTTCCTGAGCTGCTTCTCTCTGGCTTCAACTCTCACAAGAGATGAAGAGTACCTCCTGTTGCACTACAATAAAACCTTCACTCTGGGAAATGGATTGAACAACATTTGGGCTGATCCTCACCTGGCCTTCCGCACCCGAGTTTAATAAAAAAATTAATAATAAAACACAAGCTGGCATTTTGTGAAATACCAGCCTCAAGAACTATTCTGATACAGAAGAATCTATGGGAGATTTTTTTGTAGCCCAAAGCCAAAGAAGGTTTACTCTAGAGGTGTATTCACCTGGCCAGTAAAGAAAAAAAGAGAGAAAAAACTGAGATAGCAAGAGGACTTAAACTTATGCACTGCTTCACGGTGTTTTACAGCCCTCTCTAAGTGGTTTACAGAGTCAGCCTATTTGCCCCCAAAAATCTGGGTCTTCGTTTTAACGACCTTGGAAGGATGGAAGGCTGAGCCAACCTTGAGCCGGTCAGGATTGAACTGCTGGCAATGGGCAGAATTAGCCTGCAATACTGCATTCTAACCACTGTGAACCATGGATGGATGGATGGATGGATGGATGGATGGATGGATGGATGGATGGAAGGAAGGAAGGAAGGAGGGAAGGAAGGGCAATAGCAATAGCAATAGCACTTAGATTTAGTGCTTTACAGCCTTCTCTAAGCAGTTGATAGTCAGCATCTTATCTCCAACAATCTGGGTCTTCGTTTTAACGGCCTCAGAAGGATGGAAGGCTGAGTCAACTTTGAGCCGGTCAGGGCTGCGGAACTGCTAGCAATGGGCAGAATTAGCCTGCAATACTGCATTCTAACCAATGTGAACAATAGAGGGATGGATGGATGGATGGATGGATGGATGGATGGATGGAAGGAAGGAAGGAAGGAAGGAAGGAAGGAAGGAAGGAAGGAAGGAAGGAAGGAAGGAAGGAAGGGACTAGCAATATTACTTAGACTTCACAGTGCTTTTATAGCCCTCTCTAAGCAGTTTACAGAGTCAGCATGTTGGTCCCAACAATCTGGGTCCTCATTTTACCCACCTTGGAAGGATGGAAAGTGGAGTCAACCTGGAGCTAGTCAGGATCAAATTCCTGCAGTGAGGATTGGTTGATGGAGAACACCTTAATTGGATGCAGGAGGTGATAGGAAGCAAATACATCCAATTCCTTCAGGCAAAAGGACACTTCATGAACATCAAACTCACCAGGACTGTCATGTCCTGAACCCCATAACGCCCCACCCCAAGCTTTCTAAAATGCTAATCCGAAAGCAAACGGGGTAGATTACCTCCTGTCTTCTGCTCACTAAGATTAATTTTTTTGCCATCTCTATTTTACTCGTCCCCCCCCCCCCTTTTCTTGATGAGCAGGTGGACATAAATCAAAATTAAGCACTGTATAAACTAAAAATAGCTTATATACCATGGACCCAGGGCAACTCTTAACCATAAAGATTGTGCTAACATCTGGTGCTTTGTTCTATAATATTCTATCTCCACTTAAAATAATATTTTAGATATAATTAATTTATTAGCTTGATCTCCTGTCTTTACTTCAAAAACTAAATACAGTTTCCATGGAGGTCTCCCTTTATTTTTATCCTTTCTACAGCAACCCTGTAAGGAAGGTCAACTTGAGCTACTATGACCAGCCCAACATCACCTCACCTGCATGAGCTGCACTGGCTCCCGGTAGTTTTCCGGGTGTGCTTCAAGGTTTTGGTTACCACCTTTAGAGCACTCCATGGCTTAGGACCTGGTTATTTACGGGACCGCCTGCTGCCACCAATGGCCTCCCACCAGCCGGTACGCTCTCACATAGAGGGGCTCCTCCGGGTGCCTTCAGCCAAACAATGGCTGGCGGCCCCCAGGGGGACAGCCTTCTCTGTGGGGGCACCTACTATCTGGAATGAGCTCCCTCCGGAGATACGGCAGATCCTGGATCTGCGCACCTTCCGCCGCGCTCTCAAGACCTTTTTATTCCATCAGGCTGATCTGGCCTAACCTTTCCCTTTTCCCTTTTAAAAAATAAATTTTAATCTATTCTTAAATTTGGGGGTTTTAAATCTGTCTTGGCCTAAATTGTTTTAATTCGTTTTTATTTCTGCTTTTAAATTTTTGTACTTTATGTGTTTTATCTTGTGCCTGTTCACCGCCCTGAGTCCTTCGGGAGTAGGGCGGTATATAAATCAAATAAAACCTAAACCTAAAACCTAAACCTCATAAGCTTTCACGTTTGAAAGTGGACTTGAATGTTGGTATCCCTGGTTGTGATCGGGATGGTTGAGCTAGGGGTTGGACTGGAAGACCTCTAAGGATCCTTCCAGCCTTATGATTCTATATCACCTTAAAGGTAAAGATTCCCCTCGCACATATGTGCTAGTCGTTCCTGACTCTAGGGGGTGGTGCTCATCTCCGTTTCAAAGCCGAAGAGCCAGCGCTGTCTAAAGATGTCTCCATGGTCACGTGGCCGGCATGATTCAATGCCAAAGGCGCACGGAACGCTGTTCCCTTCCCACCAAAGGGGGTCCCTATTTTTCTACTTGCATTTTTTTACCTGCTTTCCAACTGCTAGGTTGGCAGAAGCTGGGACAAATAACGGGAGCTCACCCCGTTATGCGGCACTAGGGATTCGAACCGCTGAACTGCTGACCTTTTAATCAACAAGTTCAATGTCTTAGCCACTGAGCCATCGTGTCCCTATATCACTCTAGTGCAGTTAATTAATTATAATTAAGGGAATTGGAGGTAACAATAAAAACTATACGGTCTCCCCATACTTCAGAGTGTTGGGGTTCCTTGAAGATATGACACTGATCTTTTCCAATTCTTGGAAG
Source organism: Masticophis lateralis (assembly GCA_030761175.1). Taxonomy (NCBI): domain Eukaryota; kingdom Metazoa; phylum Chordata; class Lepidosauria; order Squamata; family Colubridae; genus Masticophis; species Masticophis lateralis. Next base: position 14,800,167 of record JAUDYJ010000013.1, on the reverse strand, counting down.
AACATATCACTATCAGAGATAAAAAGGGTGAGCACAGGAAATGGTTCCAGCATTCACTCTAAGCAAAATTGCCTCTCAAGAAAATAACAACACAGTTCTTTGTTTCTGCAGTGGAACGGAACTTAGTTTGATTCTTATTCTCCTTCCTTGGGGCACTGTAATTTTTCTGTCTCTCCTTTGTTTTCTCCTATCCCATTGTATCCTATCTCCTCAGTCATCTAGTCATCTATGTTTCTTATGAGGTAGGTCTGACTTCATCAGAATTAGCATTAGCAAGCAAGAGCCAAAGTCCACACTCAAGTGGTAGAGCCCATCTAGCCCCTTTTGAGATGTCTGACCTTATAAAGAGCCACAGTGGTGCAGTGGTTAGAATGCAGTACTGCAGGCTACTTCTGCTGCCTGCTGGCTTCCTGCAATTTGGCAGTTCAAATCTCATCAGGCTCAAGGTTGATTCAGCCTTCCATCCTTCTGAGGTCAGTAAAATGAGGACCTATATTGTTGGACCAAGAGGCTGAATCTGTAAACCACTTAGAGAGGACTGTGAAGTGATATATAAGTCTAAGTGCTATTGCTATGGTCCTTCCTTCCTTCCTTCCTTCCTTCCTCCCTCCCTCCCTCCCTCCCTCCCTCCCTCCCTCCCTCCTTCCTTCCTTCCTTCCTTCCTTCCTTCCTTGCCAGTGGTTAGAATTCAGTATAGAAAGCTGACTCTGCCCACTGCCAGTAGTTCAAATCTCACCAGGCTCACTTTTGAGATCTCTGATCCTATTAAGAGCCATGGTGCAGGCACAGTGGTTCGAGTGCAATAGTGCAGGCTACTTCTGCTGACTGCCAGCTACCTGCAATTTGGCAGTTCAAATCTTACCAGGCTCAAGGTTGACTCAGCCTCCCCTCCTTCCAAGATGGGTAAAATGATTGTTGGGGGCAAGAGGCTGACTCTGTAAACTGCTTAGAGAGGGCTGTAAAGCCCTGTGAAGCGGTATATAAGTCTAAGTGCTATTGCTATTGCTTCTTCCTTCCACCATTATTGCCAACTCTCCCTTCCAGGAGGTGACAGTCGCAAGAGGAAGAACAAGGAAGAACAAGACTCTGCAACAACTTTATTGTGGATTAGGCCCTCTCCAAGTGAAAAGAGAGCCAAACTGAAATTAGACTTGCAGATCTGTCCCGGTTGGAGACATCAAGGGAAGACCAGATTTTAAATGTGATGCATTGAAATAAATATCTCAAAGTTCTTTGTAATAGTAAGAAAGTGGCCTTCCAGTCGCTTAAAGGCAGCCCAGGAACTGCAACCAACTGTTGTCAGAGAATAGGATGAGTCCATCAAAAAGATGTCACAAGCCATGGAAATGAAGAATGAAACTTTAGGCTATAGCAATGGTGCAGGGTGATCCTAGGCCATCTTCTCAATCCAATTAAAAAGATTTGAGGGGGGAAAAATATCTCAAAAAGAACTTGCAAAAAGCCTGAATTTGAAAAGTTGGAACCTTTGCTTTGATGAAGTCGAAGTGTTAAGGCAAGCCCAATTTAATCGGGCCAGTCGCTTTGCTCCACCAGAAATGGGCCTCTCTGAATGCAGAGAAGCTTCTTTTACCAGACCTCTGGCTCAAAGGAACGAGGTTACTTTGTGGGAAGCGTTGCTTCAACCCAAGGTCCTGCTTTGAGGGGCCTGCTTTGATTTACTGATGTTCTGTCAAAGGGAAATGCCCCTTTGAAAACCTGTCCCGCTCTGTTAACCAACTTCATGCCTTGAGCAGGCATAGAGCAGAACAGCTAATCCAGTTCATCCACCCTGGAGAAGGAAGTTCTGCTCTATAAACACCAAAGGAAAATAGGTTTGGGACAAACAAATGTTCTCTTAGAAGGGCACGTTTCATATTTAAGGACACTTGCTCTGCAAATGCCTACTGACACCTACTGACACAGACTTCAGAGGATAATTAGAACTGCAGAAAAAACCATGGCTACCAACCTGCCTTCCATGGAGGATCTGTATACTGCACGAGTCAAAAAGAGGGCTAGGAAAATATCTACAGACCCCTCGCATCCTGGACATAAACTGTTTCAACTCCTACCCTCAAAACGACGCTATAGAGCACTGTACACCAGAACAACTACACACAAGTATTTTTTTTTCCGAACGCCGTCACTCTGCTAAACAAATAATTCCCTCAACACTGTCAAACTATTCACTAAGTCTGCACTACTATTAATCTTCTCATCATTCCCATCACCCATTTCCTCCCACTTAGGACTGCATGACTGTAATTTTGTTGCTTGCATCCTTACGATTTATATTGATATTGTTTCTTGATTTTTTCTTTTTTTTTCTTTATTTTTTCTTTTATGTACTATTCTATTCTATTCTATTCTATTCTATTCTATTCTATTCTATTCTATTCTATTCTATTCTATTCTATTCTATAGGTAAAGGTAAACTTTCACTTTGCACATATGTGCTAGTCATTCCTGACTCTAGGGGGCGGTGCTCATCTCTGTTTCAAAGCCAAAGAGCCAGCGCTGTCTGAAGACATCTCTGTGGTCATGTGGCCAACATGACTAAATGCCGAAGGCGCATGGAACACTGTTACTTTCCCACCAAAGGTGGTCCCTATTTTTCTACTTGCATTTTTTTACCTGCTTTCGAACTGCTAGGTTGGCAGAAGCTGGGACAAGGAACAGGAGCTCACTCCGTTACACAGCACTAGGGATTTGAACTGGTGAACTGCCGACCTTTCGATTGACAAACTCAGCGTCTTAGCCCCTGAGCCACCACATCCCTATACTGACACCAAGATACCTGGAGATGTCCCAGCAGGAATGCCAGATAGCTACTGTTATTGCTATTTGAGAAGCACCTTGTCAACCCTGAAGTCAACATGGCTGAGGACATCTTGGAGGCATCAGGGTTGCCACAAGGCAGAAGAAGGGACAGGGTCAGGGAGGGGAGGGGAGACAATAGACAGCTGGATTTTGTAGTCAAAACAAACCAAGGTATGGGAACCAAGGACAGTCTAACAGGTGGAGGAGGAGTGGAGTAACCAAGCAACAGGCCAGCACCTCTATTGGACCATGTGACTGATGATTTGGGGGAAGGGCGAACTTTCACTTTTTAATTGAGGTGAAAACCCTGGGAACTTTCAGAGTTGGTTTTCACCAGTTGTGCCAATATTGTGTATCCAATAAACTGTTCTTGGAGGAATCTACCTGCCTCCGAGTTCTGCTTTCTATGGCTGCATTACTTGGAATGCTGACACACCTGCCTTTGTCTTATATATTGTTTGCAATGGAGTTGAAGGCTACAAATAGTCCATGACTTACAATAGCTCATTTAGTGACCATTCAAAGTGACAACAGCACTGAAAAAAAACAAACAATGACATGGTCATTTTTCACACCGGTGCAGCATCCCCATGGTCACGTGATCAGAATTGGAACACTTCAGAATGAGCCTTGGTGGCGCAGCAGCTTAAAGTGGTGTTAAAGTGACACCAGCTACCTGCAATTTTTGCAAGTTCGAATCTCACCAGGCTCAAGGTTGACTCAGCCTTCCATTCTTCCGAGGTAGGTAAAATGAGGACCCGGATTGTGGGGGCAATAAGCTGACTTTGTATAAAAAAGAACACCCCTTGGGGGGCTGAAAGCCCTACTAAGCAGGTCTAGACAAAAGTATGAAGGCTACCGCTTAACGCATTGTAAGCTGCCCTGAGTCTCCGGAGAAGGGCAGCATATAAATTAAATTTTATAAAACAAAACAAAAACAAAACTTCACAACTGATTCATATTATTTAATTTAATTTAATTTAATTTAATTTAATTTAATTTAATTTAATTTAATTTAATTTAATTTAATTTAATTTAATTATTTAATTTAATTTAATTTAATTTAATTTAATTTAATTTAATTTAATTTAATTTAATTTAATTTAATGCCGCTCCTCTCCGAAGACTCAAGGCCGCTATTTATGATGGTTGCAATGTCTCGGGAGTCATGTGATCCTGTTTTGTGACCTTCTAATAAGTAAAGTCAATGAGAAAGCCAGACTCACTTAACAACCATGCTACCAATTTAACAACTGCCATGATTCACTTAACAGCTGTTGCAAGCAAGGTCGTTAAAAAGGGGCAAATTTCACCTAACCAAGGTTTCACCTAGCGACAGGAATTTGGGCTCAACTATGGTTGTATATCGAGGACTACTGTACATCCTTCCCCAAAGGTGTCTCAGTTAGGGATCAATGCCCCTGAAAGTCAAATGAGTGATGAGGAAAAAGAAACCCTGAGGCTGATTATCGATTCCTGCATCCTTGCCGAATCTGACAGTTGGGCTATAAATTTAATTTTTGCTGGGAACTATCGTGTAGCGTAGCAGTCATGATAGGAAGATGCAGCACCTTTCCCTTATTTTCACCTGCAGCGGCCCTGTGTTCGTTCTTCGTCTTGAACGGCTGGCCGAATTGAGCAGTATTTCCCATTCAGAAAATATCTTGCACTCGTAACACATTTGTGGAACAAACACACGGGGGCTCCCTAGGCCTGAAGGATCGGAGCCGAGATGATTCCTGCCTACACTCCACCTAATGATCCCACAGTATTATAGGAGGCGAATCTAATGAAGCATACTCTATTGCAAACATTATCATGTGATTTATGATAAACACGCTCAGGCTTATTCCGAAATGGATTACGGTGGATGTGTGTGGGTCTGGAAGACATCACTGCCTTGCGACAAATCAAATCAATCACAGGTTATTGTGGTGCTTCGGATCTCTGGGGGGGAAAAAAGCTTTGTTTTAGGACATCCGCTATTAATACATTTGCTGTCCATGCATTTGTGGGGTTTAGGTTTTGTTTTCCTTTGGGCATGCTGCAGGCAAACAAACACGTTTTAATTCTTTTCAATAAATATTTGTTAAATAACTGAGCATATTGCTTCGTGCGATGATATACTTATAGTCTGTATCAGAGTTTTTCCAAATCTGGCAACTTTAAAATGCATGGGCTTCAATTCCCAGAATTCTATTCTGGCTGGGGAATGCTGGGAGTTGAAGTCCATGTATCTTCAAGTTGCCAAGGTTTAGAAACGCTGCCTATCGAGATGACGTGGACCGGTTGCTTTCGTGATGTGGAGACAAATAACTTGGTCCTTAACACTAATAAGACCAAGGATCTTATAGTAGATTATGGAAGGAATAGATCAGACATCCAGCCCTTCGTTATCAATGGGGACCGAGGGGAGCAAGTGGCCAGTTTTAAGTTTCTGGGTGTTTTCATAAAAGAGGACCTGACCTGGGGCACTCAAACTGCAGCACTGGTCAAAAGGGCCCAGCAGAGATTATACCAGTGATGGGATTCAAGTAATTTAACAACCGGTTCTCTGCCCTAATGATTTCTTCCAACAACCAGTTTGCCAAACTGCTCAGAAAGTTAACAACCGGTTCTCCCGAAGTGGGGCGAACTGGTTGAATCCCACCACTGGATTATACTGCCTGAAACTTCTCAGGAAACAACAACTGAATGAAAAACTGCTGATGACCTTCTACCTCTGCACCAATGAGAGTATTTCAACCTACTGTACCCGTCTATGGTTGCATACTCCAGAGGGTCAATGTCACTGCCCAGAGGATCATTGGTTTCCCCCTCCCTTCTTTGGAAGAACTTGATAGTTCCCGCTGCCTTAAGAAAGTTCAAAATCCTTAAAGATCCATCTCATCCTGGGCACCTTTTTTTGAACTATTACCATCTGGCAGACGGTACAGGTCAATAAAAACAAGGACAAATAGGCTGAAAAACAGCTTCTATCCCAGAGCAGTAATTATATTGAATTCTACTGTATAGTGCAATATTAATGCAATATCAGGGGTTTTCAATTCAATTGTATAGAATGTGAAGGATGTGTGTTTTTGTTTTATTTCTTATGTATAACGTACACTGAAGATGGCATTTAATTTTGTTGTACGAGGTGCAATGACAATAAAGTAAAGTAAAGTAAAGTAAACGAGAGACATGGAAAAGCACTTATGTGCAACTTAAAGGACCCTTCACATGTAGCCAGACAGGAATTAGAAAGATATATTGATGCCTTAAAAGTGATCACTGTTTTTCATCTCATTACTGTTAACCTGTGATCCTAACCTTCTTGCCAGCACTGCAACAGCAAAATAATAAAAACAACAACAACAACAACACTGATAAGAGTGATACCCATTGTCATTGGGGTACTTGGTACCATGTCCAAGAATTTTATAACATACATCAGCAAATTGCAGCTTCCTGCAATAACACCAGCAGAACTGCAAAAAACTCTGTTACTCGGAACATCGTACATCTTAAGAAGGTACTTGACTGATACCTAGGAGGCTGGCAGTAACCCGTATCAACCATTAGCACCAGCACAAAATGTTTTTTGTGATGCATTTTTGAATGTTCAGTTGACTGAGTTTCAAATTTAATGAATAATAATAATAATAATAATAATAATAATAATAATAATAATATCATCATCATCAACAACAACAACTAATTACAAAGATAGACTGATTACAAAGTTAGACACAATGGAGTTGCTAAATTAATCCACTGGTCATTATGTAAAAAATACAACTTACCTATATCCAAAAAGTCATGGGAATATAAGGCCCTGAAGACTTTTCTATTTCAGCAAGCCGGGCTGGCTTAATGAATATTTTAATGGGTTAATTTTAGTGAGGGATTTTAAATTTGGGGAAGCCAAAATTGATTTAATTATGTTTTAAATTATTTTAACTTTCATATTGCTTATATTTTAATTTTTGGCTATTCACCGCCCTGAGTCCGTCAAGAGAAGGGAGCAGTATACAAATTTAATAAATAAATAAATTAATTAATTAAAGTGGAAAAAGTTATAGAAAATGAGAAGGTTAAGATCTTGTGGGACTTTCGAATACAGACAGATTGTCATTTGGAACACAACACGCCAGATATCACAGCTGTCGAAAACCAAAACGTACAATTTATTGACATTGCAGTACCAGGAGATGCCAGAATCGAAGAAAAAGAACTGGAAAAAAATCACAAAATATTGCGACTTGGCCATTGAAATTACACGGCTATGGATGAAACATGTAACAGTGATACCCATTGTCATCGGGGCACTTGGCACCATGTCCAAGAATTTTACAAAATACATCAAGAAATTGCAGCTTCCTGCAATAACACCAGCAGAACTGCAAAAAACTGTGCTACTCGGAACATCATATATTTTAAGAAGATACTTGGTTGATACTTAGAATGCTGGCAGCAACCCGTATCAGCCATTAGTGGCAGTCAATGGCATTTGTGACACATTTTTGAATGTTCAGTTGACTGAGTTTCATTTTTAATGAATAAAAGAGATGATCACTTTTCTTTAGCAAAGTGAACTCATTGGCACAAAGTAAAAATGTTTGTGTCCTTCTACTGGAATTTTCCCCATTTTAAAATGTATTGGTAACCTACAAGGGGTTTAATCAATGCAGTGATTATTCAAGGTCTTTAGAACACACAATGGGCCAAATGGTTGCACTTGGTAGTGAAAGTGACATCTGCAAGTGTGGCAGCCTCGTGTGATTAAAGAGAAAGGGAGAAGGTGACCCCTGTATTTCATTATCTTCTTCAGGATTGCACATCTACAACTATCTCCGCAGAAAGTAGCCTGCCACTGCATAGAAAAAGATGCACCATGTTGTTTGGAATCAAATTGAATAAGATTTTAAATTAAGGGGAAATGGTTGCAGAAACTGGGAATATCTAGTTTAACAAAAGAGACGGGGGATGACATGATAGCAATTGCAACAGCCAGGGGTGGGATTTAAAATTTTTAGCAACCAGTTCTCTGCTCGATCGCTGGGTGGGCGATGGTGAGCATGGCTTACTAGTCCTCCTGCACCACGGTGGTGGGTGGTGGTGATGCATTTTCACCCTCCCCAACCTCCTGAGGCTTTCCTCAAGCCTCCGAGAGGGTGAAAACAGCCTCCCCCAGACTCCGGAGGATCTCCGGAGGCTGGAAACGGGCCTGTTTCCAGACTTCTGGAACTTCTGAGAGGCCTGTTTTTCACCTTCACCTCTACATGGTCACTACACTTACTTGGCATCCAAAATAGGCTGCATGGAGACTCCTAGTAAGGGCGGAGTAGGCAGGGCTAGCCAGTTGTTGCAAGTACCAGTTGGGTGAACCATATGTAAAATTAGTTCACCTGAACCAGTACGAACCAGCTGAATTCCATCCCTGGCAATAGCATTTAGACTTATATATTGCTTCAAAGTGCTTTACCACCCTCTCTAAACGGTTTACAGAGTCAGCCTATTGCCCCCAACAATCTGGGTCCTCATTTTACAGACCTCAGAAGGATGGAAGGCTGAGTCAACCTTGAACTTCGTGAGATTTGAACTGCCAAATTGCAAGCAGCCCGCAGTCAGCAGAAGTAGCCTGCAGTACTGCACTCTAACCACTGCGCCACCTTGGCTGATGATAGCAGTCTTCCAATATTTTCTGTCACAGAGAAAAGGGGATCAACTTATTTTCCAAAGCACCTGAGAGCAGGATAAGAAGTGATAGGTGGAAGCCCATTAAAGAGAGAAATTTCCTGACAGTCAGAACAATTAACCAGTGAACTGCTTGTCTCCAGAAGTTGTGGGTGCCCCATCGCTGGAGATTTTCAAAAAGAAACGTGGCAGCCATTTTGTCTTGAATGCTATAAGGTCTTCTCCTTGAGCAGGGGTTGGACCAGAAGACCTCCAAGGTCCCTTCCAGCTCTGTTATTGTACATTCTGTATCTACAGATCATCTGGATTTTTTTTACAGCCCAGATCAAGGAACCTTCAGTAAGCAGCAGTTTACAGAAAAGGGAGCTTATAGCATCTAGAAATGAACTCATCTGGCAAAGTGCTTTGGAAATTAGAGTGAGATGGGATGAAATTAGGATCCTGGCCTGAGGCTGCAGATTGCTCACCTTCTGTGTCAGGGGTGAAATTCAGCAGCTTCTGGAGAACTGGTAAATGCCACAACTGGCTGGCACCAGAGTGGGGTGGGAATGGATATTTTGCAATATCCTTCCCCTGGAGTGTGGTGGGAATGGAGATTTTGCAGTATTCGTCCCCTGGAACGGGGTATAAATGGAGATTTTGCAGTATCCTTCCCTTGAAATGAGGTGGGAATGGAGATTTTGCAGTATCTTTCCCCTGGAGTGGGGAGGGAATGGAGATTTTGCAGTATCCTTCCTCTGCCACGCCCACAAAGCCACGCCCACAAAGCCGCACCACGCCCACAAAGCCATGCCCACAGAACTGGTAGTAAAAAAAATTGATTCCCACCATTGTTCTGTGCGTTTTGCAATAGGGAAAGGAGGGAGACGGAAAACAATTGGCTCTACTTGCTACTGATATTCTGCCCCAAAAGAACAAAAAAATTGAAAAGAATAGGCAAACTGAGTGCATCTTTCCTTCCTTATGCAGGGAGAAATTATGAAACAGCTAAAATTCCTTAACGGGACTGCATGATGAATATACGGAATAAATCAGTGTGTAGTCTTTTTTTTTTAAGTCAAAAGAGGTGCTGCTCTATTCAAAAACTACGATTGAATTACCTATTTCATTTCATTAAAATTAAATCAGATGAATGCAGCTAACATTTTTTTACTACCGGTTTTGTGGGTGTGGCTTGGTGGGCATGGCAGGGAAAGGATACTGCAAAATCCCCATTCCTTCCCCACACCTGGGAGAAGGATATTGCAAAATCCCCATTCCCACCCCATTCTGGGGCCAGCCAGAGGTGGTATTTGCCGGTTCTCCGAAATACTCAAAATTTCTGCTACCGGTTCGCCAGAACCTCTCAGAACCTGCTGGATTTCACCCCTGAGCCCAACCCCCTGCTTAGGCAGGAAACCCTATACCAGTGATGGCTAACCTTTTTGCGGTTGTGTGCCAAAAGCAAGCAGAGTGGGAGGGATTGTGCGCGTGTGTGCCCACACCCATAATTCAATGTGCCCCATCCCCCCATGCATGCATGCATGACACCCCCCCCACTCCCCCTCTGCTTTTGGCACGTGATGACACAGTGCGCCCAGTAGGCCCATTTTTTGCCCTCCCCAGGCTCCAGAGGCTTTCTAGGAGCCTGGGGAGGGCGAAAATGGCCTTCCCCCCCCCCCCCCGGAGGCCCTCCAGAGGCCCGGAAACAGCCCGTTTCCCAACTTCTGGTGGGCCCGGAAGGCCTGAAAATCAGCTGGCCAGCACACACATGTGCTCGTGTGCCCACAGATATGACTCCGTGTGCCAACTGTGGCACCCATGCCATTGGTTCACCATCACGGCCCTATGCCATTTCAGACAAATGCAGGTCCAACATCTTCTTAAAAACTTCCAGTGTTGGAGCATTCACAACTTCTGGAGGCCAGTTGTTCCACTGGTTAATTGTTCTGTCAGGAAATTTCTCCTTAGTTCTAAGTTGCTTCTCTCCTTGATTAGTTTCCACCCATTGCTTCTTCTCCTGCCCTCAGGTGCTTTGGAGAATAGCTTGACTCCCTCTTCTTTGGGGCCGCCCCTGAGATATCGGAAGACGTCTTTATTTTTTTCATCTTTATTTTTTCATCAGCTTGAAATCTGAATAGAGCCTTAGGCATCTTATGTTGGTTTGAAAATCAGTTCAGAACATCGTACATTGCAAGTCTTGGGCACAAGCAGTCCCACCAAACGCTCAGACATTGCTTGTGGCTTGTCATCTGGGTTTATTTTATGTTTCCTTCAATTACAGTTACGTACAACGTATTTAAAGTTCCTCCTGCTCCTGAGAAAGACACTCCTCTGTCTTAATTCTATCTCAAGTTGGACATTAATTGTGCAGTTTTAAAGATGCTTGGCTGGGGGGAAAAGGGGGGATTTCTTCTTTGTTTTTCCCCAATTAGATGTAAAAATCCTCCTCTGCTCATAGAAGTGTGCGTTGTTTTCTTGCTGTTGCTTTACTTTTGATAAAGTGCAGTGTGTGAGAAAATGTTTTATTTATCAGGTTATGAAGTAATCTACATTTGAATGTTCTCTCACCTAAAACAAGCATGAATACACCCTACCTGCCAGTCGAAACGTAACAACACTGTCGTATAAAATTCCTTAACCTTAACAGATAAATTATGATGGTTCAATGATAGCTAGAAAATACGTGTATTTCCTTATACAACAGGCAGAATGATATAGCAGCATCCCTCAATCCCAGTCCCTACTATTTCTTCATTCAAATGGCAATTTGGGGGGAAAAAAAACATTTTATCAAATCTTAACACAGTAAATTGTTACAGTTTCAGTCCCTATCCCCATGATGATAAATTCTGTAATTAATTGCACTGTTCCTGGAACCTTTCTTTTTCAAAAGCAATTGATATAACTGACATTTACAATGTGATGATGTAAGTATTAAATGGAGTGGTGCAGTCTCATCTCACAATCAGGAGGCTGTGAGTTCGATCCTAAATAGAGGCACATATTTCTCTCTCTGGGCACAATGAGAATACATCTGCTGAACAAAACTCCGCACTGGTGACAGGAAGGGCAATCGGCCATTAAATACTCTGCTAGCTCCATTCAGTTGCCCAGACTCCAGGCCATAAGGGATGATGGAGTCATTAAAAGATGATGATGATGTCAATATTCAATAAATAAATGCATTAAAAATGTTTTGCGTCGTATAAAGTTTTACAGCTCATTTTGTTCATTTTCCCACTATCAACTTTTAGTGTCTTCGGGATTCATCCCACATTTATTGTGCCAATATAGCAGTAACGACAGGTTTTGCTCTATGTCAAAGATGACGATGTGAAGACACCATGTCACAGTGGGGAAAATGGCTTTCATCTAATTAGCTGGAGAGTTGCTCCTTTCATCTTAATTGCATTTTAAACTAAAATCAATGTTAAATTAGAGGAACGGCAGGTCCTTCACAACCGAAGAACGGAGTTGTTTCCAAGGCACAATTGGGAAAGATAACACGAGACACCTTTATTTGTGTATATGTGGGTGGGTGAGAGATTTGTTTAACACCGCATTCCCAGGTATGTCATATTGCATCTGTAAATGCAATTAATGTCAGACTATCTAAACTTTTTACATCTATATTATAAACAGTGACACACTGCTCCTTACAATAACCGAACAGGCCAAGCACCAAAACCTAATTAAGATGCTAATCAATGTTGAAGTTTAAAACTACTTTTATGTCAGATGCAACTAAACGCAGACTTAGATGTGCCCTCAGAAATAGTAACACAATCCCATACACAGAATGATTTCTGGTTAAATTCAGAAGGGCTTTACTCATGGAAAATATAAACAGAAAATACTGATTTTTTTTTTAAAAAAAGCAAAGAGCTGTTAATTAAATAAGAAACATTGTTTCTTTTGGACTTAAATGCTAATTATCAATAAAAGGCCACCCCCATCCTCAAAGAAAAAGAAAATTCCTCTTGTTCTCCCACATAAAACTCAGAAATCTAAAACAGGTTATTGTTAACCTGTTAACTTTTACTGTAAGTAAAAAAAACAAAACAAAACAAAAAACTTAACATTCTATTTGGGAATGTAACCGTAACAGAGTTTGGAAGGGACCTTGGAGATCATCTAGTCCAACCCCTCCTGAGGAAGGTAAGGGAGAGGGGGGAGAAAGGAAGTGTCACATATATCTAAAAATAAAAAAAGTGCAGATAAATTGATCAATTCAACCCCAGATTGGATTGACTTTTTCTCCACGTGATGAGGATAACAGTTGACTTTTTTTTTCCCACTCCAAGGTACTAATTTTGTTTCCTTTAAACCATGAATGACTTGTTTTAAAATGTGTCTCTGCTTGCTCCAAAAACATTGAGATACCAGTCACTGCAGCCTTATAAAGGAGGCAAATTAAAAGTGTGGCTTCAGCTCAAGGAAGTTTCCTGGTTCTGCGGCAATTGGAATGCCACAATTGCAAGAAAGGATTAGGGGTGGCAGGATAGCAGCGTTCCAATATCTCAGGGGCTGCCCCAAAGAAGAGGGAGTCCAGCTATTCTCCAAAGCACCTGAGGGCAGGACAAGAAGCAACGGGTGGAAACTAACCAAGGACAGAAGCAACCTAGAACTATGGAGAAATTTCCTAACAGTGAGAACAATCAACCAGTGGAACTGCTTGCCTTCAGAAGTTGTGGGAGCTCCATCACTGGGGGCTTTTAAGAAGAGACTGGATAGTCACTTGTCTGAAATGGTATTGGGTCTCCTGCTTGAGCAGGACATTGGACTAGAAGACCTCCAAGGTCCCTTCCAACTTTTGTTATTTTCTTATTCAGGTCACACTATTCTCCAAAGCACTAGGAAGACAAGACAAAGAAGGTTGGATGGAAACTAACCAAGGAGAAGAGACTGGATAGTCACTTGTCTGAAATGGTATTGGGTCTCCTGCTTGAGCAGGACATTGGACTAGAAGACCTCCAAGGTCCCTTCCAACTCTGTTATTTTCTTATTCTGGTCAACCTATTCTCCAAAGCACTAGGAAAGCAAGACAAAGAAGGTTGGATGGAAACTAACCAAGGAGAAGAGACTGGACAGTCACTTGCGTCAAATTTTAGAGGGTCTCCTACTTGAGGAGGGGGTTGGACAAGAAGACCTCCAAGGTCCCTTCCAACTCTGTTATTCTGTTCCACTTGAGAACTATAGCTGGCTGAGAAGCAGGGAACCTGCTATAGCGTATTTTCTGTTATTTGGCTCTATCGCTAAACCATGGCTGTCAGGGAGGAATGCAGTGGAACGTTTAAGGCTCATTCTCATAAAAGCAAGGCTTGATTCCATATTACATGCCTTCCCACTCACATATTTTTAGCCTCAGTGCCAAACTCTAGATAGATAGATGTTGGAAGGGACCTTGTAGATAAACTAGTCCAGTGATGGCTAACCTTTTGGCCATCGCATGCCAGAAAAAAAGGGTGTGTGTGCAAAGGTTCACACACACACATGCCCAAACCATAGTTCTATGTGCCCTGCCCCATGCATGCACGCACAACTCCCCTCTCCCCCCCCTGCTCCTGGCACACAATGTCCCAGTAGGCCCATTTTTCTTTCTCACCTAGCTCTGGATACTCGCTATCCATCTGGGGAGAGCGAAAAAAGCCTTTCCCACCCGCCTCGGAGGCCTGAAATGGCCTGTTTCCCAACTTCCAGTTAGCCAGGAAGTGATGTTTTTTGCTGTCCCCAGCCTTCAGAGACTTCTAGAGAGGCTCTGGAGGCTGGGGACATCAAAAAAGTCATTTCCTGCCCAACCAGAAGTTGGGAAACGGGCCGTTTTGGGCCTCTGCAGGGCCTCCGAGGGGGTGGGGAAGGCTGTTTTTGCCCTACCCAGATGCATAGAGAGGATCTGGAGCCAAATGAATAAGAAAAATGGGCCTTCCCCACTGCCCCAGGCCCTCCGGAGGCAGGAAATAGCCTGAGCTGGCATGTCATAGGTTCGCCATCATGTATCTAGTCCAACCCCCCGCCCATGGCTATTTCCTGCAAGCATTCTTCATATGTTTTAACCTTCAGTACCCCTAATCATCTTTGTGGATCTTCTCTGCACTCTTTCTAGAGTCTCAACATCTTTTTTTATACTTTGGTGACTAAAACTGGATGCAATACTCTAGGTGTGCAAATGTATTAGATCGAAAGGCCCTACCCATCAATCAGATAACAGACAACCCAGTTAATAACTCTGCTCTGGCTGGCAATTTACAAATGCTATCAGATAAAAGCTGTTCATGTATATGTGCTCCAAGATATAAAACAATGGCAGAGAATTATTATTTTTTCTTGTTGCTTTATCTATGATTTGCTGTTTTCAGATGTATGCAATAAGGAGAATTTCCATGTCTCAAAAGGGAATCAGGCATGGGTCAATAACAAGGTAGATAAATTAGAAGATGAACACAGTAACTTTAGTGCTATAAATACTTGAAGTTGAAGTTTCATTTAACTATCTCGAAAGCAATGTTCTCTGCACTCAATAATATTGCCATAAATCACCAATGAAGATGGTTCATTGTTTAGGAAACATGATTGTTACTATACAGCGGGAACACTTATATCCAGGAAGACCTGTGATGGGTTAAATAGAGATACATCAAAAGGGGATCTGTGTAACATATCAACATACATTTGCAACATACATGGAACAAACAGCCAAGGTAATCCCACAGTTTATTTGCCTACCAATATAACTGTCATGATCCCATCTAACGAACCCGAGCAGATCAGAACACGGAGGCTAAGGTCTTCCTCTAAGAACTTCTTTATTGGGTACATCATATCGGCATGATCAAATGGAAAACCAACTCTAAATGTTTCCTGCGGTTTCAGTATCATTAAAATAGGAAATAACTCCCTCCCCAAAAGTCACAGGTCACGGTGGCCAGTTAGGTTAATTGCCGGGCTCTCCAGGCACTCCTCCCGTCTCTATCCACCACCTGAAGAGATGACCTTGGTTCCCATAAGAAAGTTCTGTGTTTTGTCTAGCACCATATTTCATCCTCCTTCCCACTCCCTGTGTGGCAATTGGGGAATAGAAAAGGGGCTTCTGCCAGGTTCGATTTAAAGTTGACAATTGTGGGGATTGTTGCCTTTTCAGTGTTGGCAAAACCAATCTGAGGAATGCAGGCAATCCACACAGTAATCCTATCTCAGGACATGAGATTTGTCACGTACCAGATTTCATTATCTGCAGTGATAAACCCATGGGCTGTCCACCAGGAAATCATGAGCTGTCCATGAGCTCTGTTAAGCCAATCAGTACAAAGTAAACGTTGATTAATGTTTTGCCATGAGAGTTGAAAAATGACAATAAAAGGAAGCCTTCTGGATGGAGTCAGTGTGCCTTCCCACCAGGGCGCCCTCCTACCAAGGGGCCTTCCCATGAACCATCGTTCCTGCCTTCGCGTCTTTGTTCATCGAATCAACAGACAATACAAACTTTTGTGTTGTCTTCTACTACAAAGTTCAATGGGCCCACTTCTCTTGCATGTTTAAAGCAAATTCCTGAGACTTATAGCATTGGAACGAGTGTCATCAAGCAGAAACACAAAAACATATTTTTTTTTCCATCTTCCCAGAGGAAAAGATTTAATTTATAAAAAGTCAGATTCTGATCGAATGCTGGGAAACATTCATGAGATGAGAAGAGTTGATGCACTAAGGAAGTGCTTGGCTTCCTGTCTCTGGATAAATTGAGACAAAAATAGCGCACCATTTTTCAGGGGTACTTTTAATTGAATTCCTGCTCTAGGTATGTGTGGAGTTGACCTTGATGGTCTTAAGAGGGCTTTTTAATTCTAAGATCCTTAGAAAACTGAACTCACAGATAAGAAGTGTTACAATGATGCAAAATTAAGTTTAAACAGAGTGAGATCTAGCACAATAACTTCTTAGATTGAGAATATTAATTACTATTCCAATATGTTTTTAGAAAACTTTATTTGTATTCTTTAGTTGCTGATGCTTAAAATAGGTATTATTATTATTATTTTTAATAACAAAAGATTCAATAAAATGTTAGTAGTGCAATTCCTTAGTACTGCTAATTTTCAGAGAATTAATGTTCATTGCTTTGGGCCATAGAAGATGCAGCTATCAAAACCAAGCGCAGAAAAAAATAATACACTACATAAAGCTCCCAATTTTATTTTTCATTGATGCTGTTTGTTAGTCATATTAAAGATATAAACATCTTTGTTTTCCTCTATGTCCTCTAGTCTGCAATGTTATATCTGATATTATGTTCAAAACAAGGTTCCCCCCCCCCCTTAAACAGACTATTCCATTATACAATGTATATTATTTTGTTTGGGAGAAAAATAATAGCGCTTTAATATTGTGGAGACATACATTGTATTTGGGGATGGGTGGGCAAGCTGTTAGTTTTAGTATATAAAATGCTTCCTTATCATCAAATAAAACTCATTGGTAGCCTCACATTGCAATGTGCAAAGACATGCATTCAATTCTAAACCTACTAAGATTGTTGGCCGAGCAGGTACAAAAATAGCCAGCGAAATAATTGAAGCCTGGGAAATGGGCCCCTTGTTAGTCTATAGGAGTCAATCTACCACCTCTTACTAGGTACCTAGAAACTGAAGGTGTAGCAGCAGAAGGACGTAACAGCAAACAACTTACTAGCCAGCCATCAATACCTCAATCCAGGGGTGGGCTGCTGGGGGTTCGCAGGGAGAACCTCTAGCTAAGATTATGTGCAGTTCAGAGAACCCTCCTGGCTGGCCCTGCCCACCCCACTCTGCCCCACACAACCCATTTTGGATGCAAGTAAGTGCAGGGTGCACAGGGAGGCTCAGGAAGGGTGAAAAATGGGCCTACCAGAAGTTCAAGGGCCTCCGGAGCCTGGGGAAGCTGTTTTTGCCTTCCTGGAGGCTCAAGGAAAGTCTTTGGAGCCTGGGGAGGGCAAAAAGCCCACCCCTGCCATGGAGCAGGAGGTCGACTAGGCCATACCCACCATAGCCACACCCACTCAGCAACGAGACAGAGAACCCCTTGCTAAAATTTTTGAAGCCCACCCCTGCCACAATCAACCAAGAAGCCACACCCAACCAGGCCCCACATAAATGTGATGCACAAAATAACCCAAAGCACACATTTTGGTAGAGAGAATTTCCCGGAGGATGGGCTCCAGTCCCAAGTTCAGAAGGCTAAACTTCGGGTCCTATAGTGACTGACCCAGATTGGATTCTGCAACATTATCCTGGGACACGTATATTTGCCTTCATTCGCCAAATAAAACTATTTATATTTACTGCTTTCCACTAGTGGACAAATTAGTTTTCTAAAAGTGCAATATCCATCGACATTGTAACAGTTTCTCCAATGATTAAAAAATTATTTTTTAAAAAATTTAAAAGCAGAAATAAATGCAAACTAGGAAGGAAGGGGGGGGGGAGGGAGGGTGGAAGGGGAGGGGAGGAAGGAAGGAAGGAAGGAAGGAAGGAAGGAAGGAAGGAAGGAAGGAAGGAAGGCAGGCAATTTAGAGATAATGAGGGAGGGAGGGAGGGAAGGAAGGGAGGGAGGAAGGGGAGGGGAGGAAGGGAAGGGAGATGGAGGGAGGGAGGGAGGGAAGGAAGGAAGATAGGAAGGAAGGAAGGAAGGAAGGAAGGGAGGGAGGGAGGGAGGGGAGGGGAGGAAGGGAAGGGAGATGGAGGGAGGGAGGGAGGGAGGGAGGGAGGGAAGGAAGGAAGGAAGGAAGGAAGGAAGGAAGGAAGGAAGGGAGAGAGGGAGGGAGGGAGGGAGGAAGGGAAGGGAGATGGAGGGAGGGAGGGAGGGAAGGAAGGAAGGGAGGGAGGGAGAGAGGGAGGAAGGGGAGGGGAGGAAGGGAAGGGAGATGGAGGGAGGGAGGGAGGGAAGGAAGGAAGGAAGAAAGGAAGGAAGGAAGGAAGAAAAAGGAAGGAAGGAAGGGAGGGAGAGAGGGAAGGAAGAAAGGAAGGAAGAAGGAAGGAAGGAAGGAAGGAAGGAAGGAAGGAAGGAAGGAAGGAAGGAAGGAAGGTGCTCTAATTTTAGAAATTAACAGAACTGAATATACTAATTCACAAGGAAAATTCAGATAAGGAAAATAGTCCTTTGAAACTAAAACAGGCATCAAACACGCAGAGATTTCTTTGCTGCACTGCACAACTTCTGAGTTAGGACATAACACTATGTCTAATCACATTTAAACTGTACATACACACAAATATAGGACGGAATAAAACATGCATCGTTCATCATTCATGTGAGAGAAACATATTAAAACTGAGAAGTGACAAAAAAAAAAAGGATGTTATACAGTATTAAAGGCCTGATTGAATAAAAAAGACCATTACTGTGATCTAAAGTAACAAACAAGCTCAATTCTCTTGGGAGGATTATACAGCTGTCTTATTCTAAGACACACTATTAACCTGATTTATTTATTGTATTTTTTAACCCATCCGATAACCAGAATGCTCATTTTGCATCCATGGCTCAGGATTCTCCAGGTGGGCAAAAAAGACTGATTTTTTCGAAGAGCAACATTTCTTTTCTTTTTTTAAAACCTAAGAACCATTTAGGATTGATGGAAAAATTTGGAAATCTGAGAGGAGGCTAAAGGCACTCTCAGAAATATCTGAAACCAACATACCTATGAATACAATAGTAGTCAAGATAAATAAATATCTTTAAATAAATATTTGCTTAGCAGAAGGCCTCAAATCTCCCCAGTTCAGCTGTCTCTATTTTTTATTCCTTTTTCTGGGAGGTAGGCATGCTTCCAAACAACCATGGATGCCAATCTTCTCTTCCCGACGCTCCAAAATAATAATAAGAATAAAAAAATGAAATGGCTTTTTCGCTTTCAAAAACTTTGTAGTATTCTTGGGAATAAAAATAATGCAAAAGGGAGGAGAACTTGTGGCTCAGAGGTTAATACAACTACCTAACATGCAATCAGCAAAAGTTCGAATCCAAGTAAGGGTATGGTTAGCTGATGAGAGCTAAATAGCTTGAAATAGATCTATACTAGTCTCCCTTTATTTCTTTATCAGTGAAATATCAGTACAAATCTGCCTACAATTGATCAATACATTACAGGTATTAAGACAATGGGGTTTAGCATTTTTTAAAAAGAAAAAATAAAACAGTTGAAACAGTAATTCTAAAAGTTGAAGAACATATAATTAAACTGAGATTCTAAAAAATAGGAACCACCTTTGGTAGGAAGGTAACAGCGTTCTGTGCGCCTTTGGCATTTAGTCATGCCAGCCACATGACCACGGAGACATCTTGGACAGTGCTGGCTCTTCGGCTTTGAAACAGAGATGAGCATCACCCCCTAGAGTTGGGAACGACTAGCACATATGTGTGAGGGGAACCTTTACCTTTGTTCAGAATAACAGAAGGCTTGTAAAGAGATGGCCCATGTGAATTTGAAAGTTTGTTTTTGCTGTTTCCAGAAAGGTATATTAAAGTAAATATGGAAGAATATGAACAATAAAGCTGCAACTCCAAATATCTGAACCTCAGACTATTAAAGGAAGCCGGGGACAAACAGCAGTGATCTCATTTGAGGTGAGGAAATTTTGGGCTATAACTTTAAAATGCTCTAGGGAATTCATAAATGTATTTAAACACCTGGATGGCAAGAGGAATAAGTAATATTTCTGGATGATTCTCAGAAATTAGGAGAAGAATGCTGACAGAATTTACAACAAGTGTTTTGCTGCCCATGGAAGCATCCACGCTTCTAATTTACAAGTACGACAATTACAGAATTGTTCTGGAATTTAATTGTGTTTGGAAACCTATTGTGATGGTGTGATTTTTGGCTTCCACCAGGACATATTACCAACATATGTTGTGCATTGTTTAAAAAAAAAAAAAAAGTAATGATGCCTAGTTGGCAAGCAGAGCTAACTGGATATAAAATGTGAGACAAATTCAGGGGGAATCAAAGCTGGGAAAAAACGCCATCAAGTCAGGAAATCCTTTGGAGATGAAAGAGATTGTGGGAAAATGCTTTCTAATGGGCTCCAACTTACAGACGTTGACCCTCAGTGGTCTTACGTGTTGGGATGGGAATGTTCTTCCTTTTCCCCAATTTCGTTCTAGTCTGTAAAATTGCTTTATCCTCAGGCTAGTTATGAATTTCAAGAATTTTTCATCAGGAAAATGGTTAGAGAGAAATAAGGACAGGGGTGGGGTTGAAAAATTTTAGCAACCGGTTCTCTGCCCGGTTACTGGGTGGGTGTGGCCATGGTGGCATGGCCTACTCGGTCTCCTGCACCACAGAGGGGGGGTGTGTTTTAGCCCTCCCCAGGCTCGAGCCTCCGGGCCCGTTTCCGGACTTCCTTCACTTCTGAGAGGCCCATTTTTCACCCTTTCAGAGCCTCTGTGTGGGCCCCACACTTACCGGCCATCCAAAACAGGCCATGTGGATTTAGATTAGATTTAGATTTATTGGATTTATATACCGCCCTACTCCCAAAGGACTCAGGGCGGTGTACAGCCAACAATAAAAATACATACGTACAAAATTTAAAAACCAACTAAAAACAGATTAAATGAATTTGGCCCGGACAGAATTAAAATTTGATATTTATTCTGCACATAATCAACCCACTTTTTCCATTCCCTAACAAAAACTTCATGGGTCCTATCTTTTAAGTACGCAGAAATCTTTGCCATTTCCGCAAAACTAGCCATCTTTGACATCCATTCACCTATGGTAGGCACACTATCTTTTTTCCAATATTGACCAATCAGTAACCTAGCTGCAGTAATCATATACAAAATCAGTCTCGTATCACTCGGTGAACAATCCTTAACTATACCTAACAGAAACAATTGCGGAGAAAATTGAAGCTTCTTTTTTAAAACATTCTGCATTACCCACCAAAGTCTAATCCAAAATGCTTTCACTTTTCTACAAGTCCACCAAATATGAAAATATGTAGCATCCAAACAATCACACCTCCAACATTTAGGTTGAACATTTGGATACATACATGATAATTTCTTAGGATCTAAGTGCCATCTATAAAACATCTTATAAAAGTTTTCCCTCAAATTCTGTGCCTGTGTAAATTTAACATTCTGGACCCAGATCTTTTCCCATGTTTCTAACATCACTGGTTCTGCAAAATTTTGTGCCCATTTTATCATACAATCCTTAACTAATTCACTCTCTGAATCTCTTTCTAGCAATAAATTATACACCCTCTTAATATGCATCGGCCCTTTCTGTTTCATCTGTATCACCAAATCTTCTTCATGTAGCATTAGTCCAATTTTCTGGTCTTCTCTCCATCTCGATTGAAGTTGAGAATACTGCAACCAAGTTAAATTCTTCCCATCTTCCAACAGAGTTTTCAAGGACTTCAAGTTCCATCTGCCCCATCATTCAAAAGCATCTCTTTGTATAAAATCCCCCCGAGTAACTTTATATTTGGCATAATCTGCCCAAGATCCAACCACAAAGGTATTTTATAATCCAATTGAAACTGGTGCTTCTTCCAAACTCTCATCAACGCCTGTCTCAGTATATGACTTTTAAAAACATTATCCAACTTGTCTTCATAAAACAAATATGCATGCCAACCAAAATCCAAATCATGGCCTTCTAAATTCAGAATGTCATTTTTCGTTATTCCAAACCAGTCACCCACTTGTGTCAACACTGCAGCTTCGTAATATAGACGTAGGTTTGGAACTTTGAGGCCACCTCTTTCACGAGCATCTTGCATAATTTTAAACTTGACTCTTGGCTTTTTCTCATTCCAAATGAATTCGTTTAGACCTGACTGCCATTCGGCCAATGTTTTATCACTCTTAAGCACTGGAATCATTTGAAACAAAAACAATAAAGTTGTTGTTGTTGTTGTTGTTGTTAACTTTCTGAAACAATTGATTCTGAACTGACTGAAATATTCAATTCGAAGAACTGAATTGAAAAACTGTTCAAGAGGTGATTTTTTAAAAAAGAGAGAGAGAACGTGAAGATATCACACATGTTTTATTGCCCTGTGAGTTATACAGAGTTTTTAGGTCAATGCATATTCTCCCCTTATTAGAGAGATTATCAGGGAGGGCAGACAATTTTTATGTAGACTATCTCCTCTGGGACTCAAACCCAGCTATCACACGTGCAGTAGCAAAATTCCGTGCAGCTGCAAGGACCACAAGGAAAATCCGATTACAGAATTAAAGATGTTTACTGCACCAATTTCTTGCAGATACCTCTAGCAATTTTTAGAGAATCTATATTTACACACATACTTACTAGCTCTCCCATCATGCAACCAAGGATAAGAGCCATACTGTTTGATGCCATGTATTTTTTTATTATGGATGTTATTACTTATTATTAGGAGTAGTAATATCTTTTAACACTACTGCAAACAGCAATAATTTTGTCTATGGCTGGTTTATTATTATGTTCAAGAAGGAAAAAAAAGTTGAATCTCAACACAATTTTACCTTTTTGAAGCTTTGCAAGTCATTAACGTTGTTTGAATGAGCATATGATGTAGTGGTGATTGTAGTCTAGAATGAGACATCTAATAAGATTCAACAGAACAGGCAAATAAAATACAAATATTGAACAGGCCACATTTTTACATGATTTATTTCATCTTACTTCTTGGGTGTCTCCATATGTGCCTTCGCTTGCTGGGCATACTTCCAGCGACTGAAAGGAAGCTGTTTTCAACCTAATACACAGTATGTTGTTTTACTGCTTCTTACAAATATTGTAGAGGGGTCGTGCCCACAGGTTGTTGTATAATAAACTAAAGCTTTCCTTTCAGTAGCAGCCACCAGGTGGTTCTTGGGTTTATGATGCAGCACTAATTAGGAATCTTAAACTGAAGCGAATCTGACAGATTGGAAAAGAAATGGCAACCAGAAATATCATTCCAGCAGCTCAGTCTTAACTAAAAGCCGCAGTTGACATTACAACAATTTGGCATTATCTTTTAACCAGATGGGAAGAAAGCTTCAAAGGAAACAAACTTCAGGAACAATTTATTTGGACCTTACAAGTCATCATACCCCATTAACACTGATAATAATTGTGTACTTAAAGAGCGGTCAACATGATGTCCAGAAAAATGAATGGCCTACAGAAGGCTCCTTCAAGACTCTGTGTTCATGCTAATATGTCTTACTTTTTTAATGAGGGAGGGAGGGAGGGAGAATGGAATGGAATAGAATAACAGAGTTGGAAGAGATTTTGGAGGTCTTCTAGTCCAACCTCCTGCTTAGGCAGGAAACCCTATAGCATTTCAGACAAATGGTTGTCCAATCTCTTCTTAAAAACTTCCAGTGTTGGAGCATTTACAACTTCTGGAGGCCAGTTGTTCCACTGATTAATTGTTTTGACTGTCAGAAAGTTTCTCCTTAGTTCTAGGTTGTTTCTCTCCTTGATTAGTTTCCACCCATTGTTTCTTGTCCTGCCCTTGGGGGCTTTGGAGAATAGTTTGACTCCCCCTTCTAAGGAAGAGACGAGACGAGAGGAGAGGAGAGGAGAGGAGAGGAGAGGAAAGGAAAGGAAGAGGAGATGGAGGGAATGGAAATGAAAGAAAGGAAGGAAGAAAAGGAAAGGAAAAAGAGATGAAGGGAAGGGAGGAAAAGGGAAGGAAAGGGAAGAAGGGAAGGGAAGGGAAGGGAAGGGAAGGGAAGCGAAGCGAAGCGAAGCAAAGCAAAGCAAAGCAAAGCAAAGCAAAGCAAAGCAAAGCAAAGAAAAGAAAAGAAAAGAAAAGAAAAGAAAAGAAAAGAAAAGAAACGAAAAGCTAGCATGCTGAGAACATAATACTGGCTTCTAAGATTAACCTTGAGCTGATGAGAATTGAACTGCCAAACTGCTGGCAGTCCACAGTCAGCAGAATTAGCCTGCACTACAACATTCTAACCACTCTGCTACCATGGCTCCCCTTTTTAGCACAATGGCAGCATAAGCTTAAGTTTTCTTCAAAGCAGATTGGCCAACAAGTCTTCAAGAAAGTTTGGATGGCAATCATCTTCCTTGAATCATTGTGTGTGTGTGTGTGTGTGTGTGTGTGTGTGTGTGTGTGTGTGTGTGTGTGTGTGTTTTGCTTTTTTTTTCTTAATACTGCTAGCAATAGAAGTTTGTTCTGATTTATATTCTTCTTCAACATCATTGGCAACCGAAAACGTCACCCACCAACTCATAACACAGTAAAGGAGTTCATTATAACTGAAAGACAGAACAAACCCAGTCCTTGCTGAACTAATTATCTCCTAGATATATTAATTAGCAAGAGGGAGAATGAAACTGTTACATGAATCAGTCCCTTGGCGCACAAAGCAGAGGCACTCCAGTCTTCTTCCAAACAATTTTTGCAGAATATTCCCACTGAAATCCATTGCATCCTCCAGTAAGTGGTATGAAGACGGATCACCACTCGCAAGGATGTACAACAAAATGACATAATATTGTACCTCAGAGGTGTTTGCACACATAGAAGCTCTTGCAGTTATAACGGATAAGTGATGAAACCAAGTAATGTACAATTGTACATGTTCTTTCAAAGGTTTCAGTAGAAAAATAAAAAGGAGTCCACTTTTCCAATCAATAAACACTTTTGATAGTCTACAACTTCTTCTAACTGTGTGATGCTCATTTAGAACAGAACAGAACAGAACAGAACAGAACAGAACAGAACAGAACAGAATAGTTGGAAGGGACCTTGGAGGTCTTCTAGTCCAACCCCCTGCCCAGGCAGGAAACCCTCCACCACTTCAAACAAATGGTTATCCAACATCTTCTTAAAAACTTCAATTGTTGTAGCCTTCACAACTTCTGGAGGCAAGTTGTTCCACTGATTAATTGTTCTAACTGTCAGGAAATTTCTCCTTAGTTCTAGTTTGCTTCTCTCCTTGATTAGTTTCCACCCGTTGCTTCTTGTCCTGCCTTCAGGTGCTTTGGAGAATAGCTTGACTCCCTCTTCTTTGGGGCAGCCCCTGAGATATTGGAACACTGCTATCATGTCTCCCCTAGTCCTTCTTTTCATAAGACTAGACATACCCAGTTCCTGCAACCGTTCTTCATATGTTTTAGCTTCCAGCCCCCTAATCACCTTTGTTGCTCTTCTCTGCACTCTTTCTAGAGTCTCCACATCTTTTTTTACATCATGGTGACCAAAACTGGATGCAGTATTCCAAGTGTGGCCTCACCAAGGCCTTATACTCTGTCTGGACCAATTTTGTCACTTTGCCAAAGAATGCAGTAAGATTAGTCTGGCATGATCTGTTTTTGACAAACCCATGTTGGCTTTTGCTTATTACTTTGTTTGCTTCTAGGTGTTCGCTGATTTGTTGCTTGATTATCTTTTCCAGAATCTTCCTTCGTATTGATATTTACATAAAATAAATTACATAATTACATAAAAGTAAATAAAACAGGGAATGTAACTGGGCTGTATTGGCCCATCTCGCTTATTAAATTATCATCAGAGAGACAGAAGGCACTTCCAAATGTATTCTGCTTACACGAATACTTCCCTTAAACACCAAACCAATCTACTCGGTGGTTGTTGAACAGACCTGGACATGTGGGTTTCATCTGGCCCTTTGGCTGTCTTGGTGAGACCCACAGCAGTAATGATGGCAGTAGAGTGGTGGAGGCAGAAGGGAAGCAGCAGCACTGGGATGACAGTGGTGGTGGCCCTCCACAACAGTCCCCATCCCAGCCCATTGTGGAAATGTATTGCCCACCTCTGTTCTTGAAATAATTATTTCAGTTTTGGGTTTTTTTTTTCCTAGGAAGGTAACCATATAAAGCTGTTGCAGTGGAAAACAATAAAGATTTATGTACATTAGAGGACTGGAGGCTAAAATATACGATGAATGGTTCATGGAACTGGACATGGCTAGTCTAGTGAAGAGAAGGACCAGGGGAGACAGGATATCAATCTTCTAATATTTGAGGGGCTGCCACAGAGAGGAAGGGGTCCACCTATTTTCCAAAGCACCTGAAGCCAGACAAGGAAAAACGGATGAAAACTGAACAAGGAGAGAATCAAGCTAGAAACAAGGAGAAATTTTCTGACAGTGAGAGGGATCAACCCATGGAACAGAAGTTGCTTTTGGAAGTTGCAGAAGCTTCATCCCTGGAAGTTTTCAAGAAGAGACTGGATTGCCATCTGTCAAAAACTGTGTAGGGTCTGCTTAGGTGTGGGGTCGGACTAAATGACTTACAAAGCCCCTTCCAACTCTGTTAATTTGTCATCTGTAAAGTTTTGGCAGTGTTTTGTGGAAATAGGATAATCAACCTATTTCAACTTACATTTTGTGAGCCCACTATCTTCTCCATCAAAGAATATAAACTGGAGAGCATGGAAAGAACTTTCATCTGTTTGTATATTGTCAACCTGAGGAATTTTAGTCCTATCAATAGCTTCAAGCCACTTGAACTCTTATTTCAACCTAAAAGATAGGGTGACCTTACAAGTAGACTTCAATTTATAAACCCAATGGAGTCATTTTCAAGTTTTCAAAGCCTTATGGCAGGCCCTTGGTCAATCTAATCTATTCCAGAGGATGAGCACCATAGTGCAGAAGACTATCCTTCTGGGCTCCACCAGCTCCTTCTCTGATGGTATCTGCTCCACCTGCGGATCAGGTAAAATGTGTACAGGAAATTTGAGAAGGCCCCATAAACAACAAAACACAGGAAGGGCTTCGAAGATGATGACTAACACCTTGATTTGCACCTAGAAGAACACTGGAGGCCAAGGGAGCTCATGGAGCAATGGTGTCCTATGTGCCGAATTAACCAGCATTATTAACTGCCTGCATCCTTCCTGTCCCAGATGATGCTTTGACATACTGTTCAAGGGCAGCCCCACATAGAGCCTGTTGTCATCATTCAGCCTGGAGGTCACTAAGGCAGGAATGACTGTGAACCTAATACTTCAAATTATTGATCATTTCAATCGCCATGGTGACCACTGTTCAGAAACCTCCAAGAAGGTTGCAAAATTTCTATCAATAGCTATAGCTTGTTGAAGCCATCTGTTTCCTCCATCTTGCTACTAATTGTTAGCTGTTAATTGTTTCAGCATTCTTTTGCATGTGTTTTACTCCTTCGTTATTCTATTGTTGCTGCTCTTTTCCTTATATATGGTCTTTGATGATCGATACAGTTTTAAACTAGTATTATTTTCGCCTGTTCCACACAACGTTATTACACTGTTTATCACCTGGATCAGATTTGACTAGGATGGAAACATAAATATATAAATATATCTTAGCCAGAATTTCTTTGTTTCATGATTTGTTTGTGGTTGTAAATTGAGAATGACCTATACAGCCAAGTGGCTTTCACTGTTCTTAGACCATCCTCATTTCCAGTGTGCACAATTCTTCTTGTATGTTTTTCAGTTTTTCATTCCTGCTTCTATCATCATGGCCTGAGGGCACTCAGAAACTCCACATTTAAGAAAAGGTTACCTATTATTTCAGGGCTCCAGAAAGAGGTAATTTCCTGCCAGAGACTTCATTTAACTCCTCTGTCCCCCAAAAGATGAGAACAGAGGAGGAGGAGGAGTATTTTAGACAACAAAACTTCAGAACAGCCCATGATCATAGAAGGGGACGGCCTTAACAGTTCATCCTTCTTTCCTCAAAGAATGAAACCATTGTCAGTTCAAAGACGTAATTGATTTCTCATGATGATGAAATCAACTTATCCAGAGTCCAAAGCTGTTATAAACTGGTTTGTATAAAATAGACAATAACTTTTTTTTTTTAATGCAAAAGTTGTTTTCCTTGCATAGTGAAGTAGCTGCCAAAGGGTGGGTGGGTGCCTAGAATTTTAGCAACCTTTCAAGTTTCCCAAGTGACAAGTCACCAGAACAGAAATAATTCATGTCACTGACTTGTCACTCAGACTGTTTCTGAACACAGATCCAGAAATAGTCTCAGGTCGGTGGGGCAGTGGAGAGGTGTGACATGAAGTGAGAAGGGGCTTGTAGAGTACATTTAGAGAGTAACTCGGCAACTTTGCCCCAGCCTGTCAATTGAGTTATTTTTGGACAGGATTTTAGCAGCCTTCTAGAGGACTGGTAGACTAGTTTGGCTGGCTTCTTCTCACTTGGAGAAAGTGGCATGATGAAAAAGTAACTTTGCAACCACTTGTCTATGAAGACTCTCAATCATCCAGGTCAAAGAGTTGTCCCAAAGGTGCTTTTTCTTTTCTTTTTTTCCTAAAATACAACTGGACTTTCTTGGTTGGTTTTTCCTTTGAAAATGTTTCACTTCTCATCCAAGAAGCTTCTTCCATTCTAACTAGAGAACAGAAAGAAGCTTCCTGGATGAGAAGCAAATGTTTCTGAAGAAAAAAAAAAAAACCACAAAGAAAGTCCAGTTGCCTTTTGGAAAAACACACCTTTGCATTTACAATCCATCCTTGCGTTGCCAATCTTCCCAGGTCCATAAAGACAGAGAAAGCTGAAGTCAGATCATAAGCAGAGTCCTGGTTTCACCTAGCAACTGCATTGTTAATGACTAAGTTGCTCATTAGCATTAAGTTAAACGAGTATTAAATAGAGCCTGGTTTAGCTCTGCAGACTAAAGCACAGTAATTAACATCCAGCTGTCTGCAATTACTGCTAGTTCGAATCCCCAGGCTCAAGGTTGACTCAGCCTTCCATCCTTTCTAAGGTAGGTAAATTGAGGACCCAGTTTGTGGGGGCAATAAGCTGACTTTGTATAAATATACAAAAGTATGAAGGCTATTGCTTAACGTGTTATAAGCCGCCCTGAGTCTTCGGAGAAGGGTGGCATATAAATCAAATTTAAAAAAAACAACAAATTAAACGAGAGGAATGACAGTTCTGGTAGCAAGTGGGTAGAATTAGAAGTATTCCATGCAGTGGTGGAATTCAAATAATTTAACAACCGGTTCTCTCCCCTAATGATTGGCTGGGTGGGTGTGACCATGGTGGGTGTGGCCATGGAGTGTGACAGGCGTCACTTGGCCTCCTGCACCCCCCTGAGAGCAAAAATGGGCTGTGGGGGGGGCACTGCACCCCACACCCAGTTTTGGGCCTGGTAGGCCTCCCTGCACTTACCTGGGAGCAAAACACATGCGTGGGGACTCCTGGAAGGGGCAGGGAGGGGAGGGGCCAGCTAGCAATTTAACAACCGGTTTTCTCAAACCAGCTGAATCCCACCACTGATTCCATGATATCTGATGGTTGGTTGGTAGGTTCCTTCTTTCTAGTACGGAATATTTCCTCTTTCCTTCCTAAAGTATTAAAAGCAATAGAAAGGAGATCTGTGCAAATCCTTTGTCAGCCGAAGCAGCAGGATATCCTTAACTGTTAGCCCAGAAGCAACATGTCTGGATCTTTTTTCCCCCCCCATTTGAAATCAATCAGCAGCCCTGTTTCCCTTTTTTTGACAGGCAAATCTAAGTGGTTTTTTGATAGGCCACTTTATATGTTACGTATATTATATGAATGGTTGCAGGAACTGGACCTGGCTAGTCTAGTGAAAGAGAAGGACCAAGGGAGATACGATAGCAGTGTTCCAATATTTGAGGGGCTGCCACAGAGAGGAAGGGGTCAACCTATTTTCAAAGCATCTGAAGGCCAGACAAGGAATTATGGATGGAAGCTGATCAAGGAGAGATTCAACCTGGAAATAAGGAGACATTTCCTGACAGTGAGAACAATCAACCCATGGAACAGAAGTTGCCTTCGGAAGTTGTGGGAGCTTCATCATGGGAAGCTTTCAAGAAGGGACTGGACAGCTATCTG
Organism: Masticophis lateralis; assembly: GCA_030761175.1. NCBI lineage: Eukaryota > Metazoa > Chordata > Lepidosauria > Squamata > Colubridae > Masticophis > Masticophis lateralis. The sequence continues at coordinate 14,769,877 of JAUDYJ010000013.1, read as the reverse complement.
TCAGAAATGGTGTACAGAGGGTCTCCTGCTTGGGCAAGGGGTTGGACTAGATGACCTTCAAGGCCCCTTTCGACTCTGTTAATCTGTCTAACTGCAGGTTAGCCATCATTCAGAACAGCACTATCCCAGTGTAGAGTTAGTCTTCATTTAGAAATTGCCTCATTTTTTTATTTTTATTTTTTAAAATTTAATTTATATGCCGCCCTTCTCCGGAGACTCAGGGCGGCTTACAATGCGTTAAGCAATAGCCTTCATACTTTGGTATATACCTGCTTAGTAGGATATATACAGTTTGGCCCCCCAAATGGTGTTCTTTTTTATACAAAGTCAGTTTATTGTCCCCACAATTTGGGTCCTCATTTTATGTACCTCGAAAGGATGGAAGGCTGAGTCAACCTTGAGCCTGGTGAGATTTGAACTTGCAGTAATTGCAGGCAGCTGGTGCTAGTTAACAGCACTTTAGTCTGCTGCGCCACCAAGGCTCTTTAACAACCATTCACAGTTATGGCCATGATGAAGCAGTAAGTTTATGACCACTCCTTGCATTTTTTTAATATCTGGTCACCACAATACAGAAAATATGTTGATACTCTGGAAAGAGTGCAGAGAAGAGCAACAAAAATTATTAGGGGTCTGGAGGCTAAAACATACCAAGTACAGTTACAGGAATTGTGATATGTCCAGTTTAATGAAAAGAAGGACTAGGGGGGACAGGATAGCACTGTTCCAATATTTGAGTGGCTCCTACCAATATGAGGGGGGTCAAACTATTTTCCAAAGCACCAAAAGGCAAGACAAGAAACAGTAGTTGTAAACTACACAAGAGGAGAAGCACCCTAAAATAAAGAGAAAATTCCTAACAGTGAGAACAATTAACCAATGGAACAACTTGCCTTCGGAAGTTGTGGGTGCCCCATCACTGAAGGCTTTCAAAAAGAGACTGGACCACCACTTGTCTGAAATGATATAGGGTCCCCTGTTCGAGCAGAGTGTTGGACTAGAAGACCTCCAAGGTCCCTTCCAATTCTATTATTCTATGTTCTATGTTCTTTTTATGACCTTCACAGGTCTGTAAAGCCAAGAAAAGCTGAAGGAAGTTGTACTTTCTCTTAGTGACTGCTTTGCTCATTGATCAACTTGGCAGTCGTAATTGTTGCTAAATGCGGATTCCCTGTATATAATAATAATCTCTTAAGGACCCCATAATCCCTTGTGGGGTGGAGTCTGGGAAACTGAATGGAGCTGAGTGTTTACTGGCCGGATGCCCTTCCTGTCACCAATCTGGAGTTACATTCAGCAGATATATTCTCATTATGCCCAGAGAAATATCTGCCTCTACCTAGGATCGAACTCACAGCCTCCTGATTGTGAGGCAAGAGCTCCACCTCTAGGCCACAGCATCACTCACTCCTTGTATATAATGAACCCTCATAATGTTTGAATGGCACTTTTGCTATTCGTAGGTCAAGCATCTCATAGGTACATGCCTTTGTGGAAACCAGCTGCCAGGATTCTCCTGAATCCTAAGCCAAAATTTCCATGGAGAACATGCCTAAAGGCCACAGAAGAGAGTCCATTCTTGCACCAGCTTCAAAATAGTCAAGAGGAGCTTCCAGTCACCAAGACGGTTTGGCACAAACGAAGATTTTTGGTATGCCAAGCCTTGTGTCAGGAGAACTTGGAAATCTCTATAAATCCAGAACACCTATGCATCTTTATTATTTATTTATTTATTTATTTTATTTATTAATCGAATTTCTATACCGCCCTTCTCCTTCCGGACTCAGGGCGGTGAACAGCCAATTTAAAAATCAATAACAATACAGTGAGTTAAAATGTACTAAAAATCCATATAAATTTAGGCTGAAAGTATCGAATAAAACATTTAAAACTCTAAAAATTAAATAATTTAAAATAATTTAAAATTTAAGATATTTAAAAATAGGAGGGATCAGGCAAGTCCGGCAAGTTGGAAAAAGTGAGTCTTCAGCGCCCGACGAAAGGTCCGGAGGTCAGCAATAGTTCTCAGATCTGGAGGGAGATCGTTCCAGAGGGTGGGGGCTACCACAGAGAATGCTCTCCCCCTGGGGGTCGCCAGCCGGCACTGTCTGGCTGACGGCACCCTGAGGAGGCCCTCTCTGTGGGAGCGAACCGGCCGGTGGGAGGCAATAGGTGGCAGAAGGCGGTCCCGTAAGTACCCTGGTCCTAAGCCATGGAGCGCTTTAAAGGTGATTACCAACACCTTGAAACGCACCCGGAAATCAACCGGCAACCAATGCAGCTCACGCAGGAGGGGTGTCACATGGGAGCGCCCTGTCGCTCCCATAATCCCCCGCGCGGCCGCATTCTGTACCAGCTGAAGCCTCCGGATGCATCCCAAGGGGAGCCCCATGTAGAGAGCATTACAGTAGTCCAAGCGAGACGTGACGAGTGCCTGAGTGACTGTGCGCAGGGAGTCCCGATCTAGAAAGGGGCGCAACTGGCGTATCAGGCGGACCTGATAGAAAGCCCCCCTGGCCACAGCTGTCGTATGATCCTCTAATGACAGCCGTGGATCCAGGAGGACGCCCAAGTTGCGCACCCTTTCCGTGGGGGCCAATGATTCGCCCCCAATAACCAGCGATGGAGTCAGCTGGCTATATCGGGACGCCGGCAGCCACAGCCACTCGGTCTTGGAGGGGTTGAGTCGAAGCCTGTTTCTCCCCATCCAGACCCGCACAGCTTCAAGGCACTGGGACATCACTTCCACGGCATCGTTGGGGTGGTCCGGGGTGGAAATGTACAGCTGAGTGTCATCAGCGTACTGATGGAATTCCACCCCAAAACCACGGATGATCTCACCCAGCGGCTTTACATAGATGTTGAACAGAAGGGGCGAGAGGACCGACCCTTGTGGCACCCCACATACTAGGCGCCTCGGGGTCGACCGCTGCCCCCCTGTCAACACCGATTGCGACCGGTCGGAGAGGTAGGAGGAGAACCACCGCAGAACGGTGCCCCCCACCCCCAGTCCCTCCAACCGGCGCAACATGATACCATGGTCGATGGTATCAAAAGCCGCTGAGAGGTCTAACAGCACCAGGATAGAGGAGTACCCCCTACCCCGGGCCCTCCAGAGATCATCCACCAACGCGACCAATGCCGTTTCGGTGCTGTAACCAGACCTGAAGCCGGACTGGAGCGGGTCTAAATAGACAGCTTCATCCAGGTACCGGGGGAGCTGCCGCGCCACCACACTCTCAACAACCTTCGCTAGAAAGGGAAGGTTGGAGACAGGACGATAATTTACTAAAGCAGCCGGGTCCAGGGAGGGCTTCTTGAGGAGGGGCCTCACCACTGCCTCCTTCAAGGCAAGCGGAAGGACACCCTCACTCAAAGAAGCATTTATAATCTCCTGGAGCCAGCCTCGTGTAACCTCCCGGGAGGCCAGCACCAACCAGGAGGGACACGGGTCCAATAAACATGTGGTAGCGTTCAGTCTACCCAGGATCCTGTCCACGTCCTCGGAAGCCACAGGATCGAACTCAGCCCAGATAACACTCTCAAGACTGGGCTCAGTCACCTCGCCCGAACTAACCCAGTCAGTGGCCAGCTCATCCCGAATCTGAGTTATTTTGTCATCCAGATATTGCACAAAATCCTCAGCACGTCCCTGCAAGGGATCCTCCCGCGCTCCCAGATGGAGAAGGGAGCGGGTCACCCTAAACAGGGCGGCTGGGCGATTATCTGATGACGCAATAAGAGCGGTGAAATAATTAGATTTCGCCGCTTTTATTGCCACTAAGTAAGTCTTAATATGAGCTCTTACTAGTGTCAAGTCAGATTCAGAGCGACTAGCCCTCCAACCACTCTCTAGGCGTCTTTTCCGGCGCTTCATCTCCCTCAGCTCCTCGGTGAACCAAGGAGATAAGTGAGTTCGGCGCCGGGTCAGAGGCCGCAAAGGCGCGACCCGGTCCAAGGCCCCACCGGCTGCCCTATCCCAGGCAGCCACCAGGTCCTCAGTCGAGCCGCGTGTCAGTGTCTCAGGAAATGGCCCAAGCTCCGTCTGGAACCTATCAGGATCCATCAGGCGCCTGGGGCGGAACCACCTAATTGGTTCCGCCTCCCTGCGATGAGGTGTGACGGTCAGAAGGTCGAGACGAAGGAGCGAGTGGTCAGTCCATGACAAGGGTTCAATACCTATATCCCCAATCTCATGACCACTCAACCACTGACCAGAGACAAAAACTAAGTCCAGGGTGTGTCCACCAATGTGAGTCGGGCCCTGAATTACCTGGGTCAGGTCCATGGCCGTCATGGAAGCCATGAACTCCCGAGCCAACTCAGATGTTTCACCGATAGATGGCAGGTTGAAATCCCCCATGACTATAAGCTTGGGGGTATCAACCGCCACCTCGGCTATAACATTGAGGAGCTCGGACAGGGTCGTTGCCACGTGGCAGGGAGCCAGGTACGTGACTAACAAACCCATCTGCCCACCAGGGCCCCATCTCACAAAGGCGGACTCACACCCGGCTATCTGAGGTACAGTGGCCTCCCTCGGACCCAGGCCTTCCTTAATAATGACCGCCACTCCCCCACCCCTGCCCTGGGCTCTCGGCTGGTGGAATGCAAGGAAACCCGGTGGACACATCTCCACGAGGGGAACCCCCCCCTCGTGGCCCAACCAGGTCTCAGTAATGCCAGCCAGGTCCGCACCCCCCTCTTCAAGAAGATCACATATGAGGGGGGCCTTATTTACCACGGACCTCGCATTGCACAACAACAGCCGGAGCCCCGGGTCCTGAGACTCCAAACAACCCGGGGAACAGGAATAGCTCCGGGGACCGGGGCGCGCAATCGCTCGAAGACAGCGAGTGCGCGCCCCCAACACATGATATGGTCCCCTGCTCTCGCCATATCTGCCCCTCCCACATAATGTAGTAATCACACCACCCTCAACAGAGGGCTCGTTAAGAGCCCCCTTGCCTCCAGAAACTGAGCCCCCCGTGGCATCAAAGACTGTCGGGCCTGTCCCTTTCCCCCCCGGGTTTCCCCCCAAACCCACACTCTCCCCCATCCCAGAACCCCCTAAAACACCCCTTAAAAAGTCCTTAACAAACCCCTCAATCCCCTCTTCGCGACATGCCACCTCTCGGGGTCCCAAAACCCGTCATTAAGGTAGGCCCTCGATAGAGTGGAGGGCCAAACCCGCGAGAGGGGGGACTCTCGCAGGGCAAGAAGCGTCGACCTAGGAAGCATCTAACAGAAGTGGGCCAGAAAATAGTGGCATGGCAAAGGTCCATGGTCATAGTTCGGATAATGTCCTGAAACAGAAACCAGATCAGTCAGGAGAGAAAAACGCCTGCTTAAAGCTGCTCTCACAGTTGGCTGACAATAACATCACATTTTTGCCACAAAAGTATATTCTTTGAGAACTGCTCCTGGTAGCGGGTCATGCAGATGATTGCACCGATTTTGTTTTGATTAGAAGACCCATGTTCAAAAATCTCAAAAAAGAAGGTTTTGCGGCGCAGAATACATGAATTTGAAATTTTGTGGTTGGAGGCAAACATCATAGGCTCATTTCTCCCTCTCCCCTTTATATTTTGCCATTCTTGCTTCCATCTCTCAAGGCAATGCCAACGTTTGAGAAAAGATTAGACTTTCAACAGCATAACAAAGAGAAGACCGGGAATTGATCACTATCATGCTGAGATTCTTTCACCCGTTACTCTAATTTCCTATTTTTAAACATTGCCCTTTCATCATTATTGGCTTCTATAAACTACAGTTATCAGCCCCGTTCATCTATAGCAATACAAGGGTACACATATCATCCTCGCTGAGTCACAAAATTCAATTATTAAGTGAACTGAGAAACCAAAACAGTGATCTAGAGCTGATGTCAGGAAGTCAGGGCGACAACCATTGTTATCTCGGTTGGAAGCTGAAGTGCTTAGGAAATTTATGGCGCATTTAGCTGCTCACCTACAGCAACTTAAAGTAAGGAGCTTTATCAAGGTTACTTTACAACCTTGGGCTAAGAAAGAGGGAGCTCACACATATTAATGAATATAACCATGGAGTTTTTGAGTACATTTCGAGGGAAAAGTTCTCAGGGAAAGTTAAATAAAACCAGACATGCAGATTTTCTATTGCTGTACATATTCTCCCCCTATAGGAAAATAAAACCACTCTGAACAAGGGAAATATTACAGAATCCAAAGCTAAAATTCAAAATTTTAACACTTAGAAGTGATTCAGCAACGACTTTTAAAAATGAGAGAATAAGGTCATGGGCAGAAAGAAACTACAGAAAGAAAACTTGTAGATTATAGAAATTGAATAAATACACAAACAAACAAATCTAAAATGAAAAATGGGGAAAGGGGATTTGAAAAGAAAATTGGAATAAATGCTTGTTAATGAAGCAGTGCATTGTTCAATTTTAGGCACTCTGTATGTAAATTAAAATAATCAATTTATAACTGACATTTTTTAACATGGGCTAAAGGAGGAAGAATAGATTTAGGGGATCAGAGGTTTTTCCAAACAACAAAAGAAAAACTTCATACACTACCCATTGTATACCCAAGTTTTGAGGTAGGTTTCCATGTTATTGTAATTTTGAGTAACACTTTAGTGTATAATCCAAGCTTGAAAGATCAAGCAACCAAGATAAAGTGGCAACTAACTACACAGCAGTGTACAAAAAGGGAATGGACAGCTTGTGAAAATCTGTGCCCATTTGTTGTTGATGGTTTCTGATGGCCCCATTCAGATGTCAAAATAACAACATAATCTAACATGACAGAAACATGTCACAGCATGGATCGGGGCTCACATATCCTCCCTGTGATTTGTCAACTTGTCAATAAGAATTTGGAAGATTTTGCTCTTGGCATTAACTAAGGTTAATTCTTTGCAGAAAACCAAAATTCACCTACGGTTTTTACAGCTCCTTTGCTTAAACAAACATGAACTTATGTGAACTGCAGTTTTAGAATTCAGGTGGCGACCCAAGTATATATTTTCAATCAATATAAGAACACTTAATATTTTGATTATCACACCTATGCCCAAGATTCAAGATATCTTAAACTCATCATCCTGAAATATAGCATGGTTCATACAGTTCACTAAACCAAGTGGTTTTGTTTTCACTTATTATCATCACTGGTGGGTTTCAAAATTTTTTACTACCAGTTCTGTGGGTGTGGCTTGGCAGGCCTGGCATGGCTTGGTGGCGTGGCTGGGTGGGCATGGCAGGGGAAGGATACTATAAAATGTCCATTCCCACCTCAATCTAGGGGAAGGTTACTGCAAAATCCCCATTTCTTCCCAATCAGCTGGGACTTGGGAAGCAAAGAATAGATGGGGGAAGGGCCAGTCAGAATTTTTACTACTAGTTCTCCGAACTACTCAAAATTTCTGCTACCGGTTCTCCAGAACTGGTCAGAACCTGCTGAAACCCACCTCTGATTATCATGTATGAATGTACTGGGATTCCTCTATGAAACTACTGTTATTTGTCAACTATGTTTTATGGTATAGCACTGAATAAACCATTGTAGTTTATTCAAGAAAATGTGGTCAAAAGAAACAATGGCATACTATGATTTTGGAAGTTCTGCTGTATCATGAGATACGCACATAAACATTGCTAGAAAACGCATCCATTATTCAAATACCATACTTGCTTCCTGCTTCCCTTAAAGTAGGAGACATCTTTTTTTTTCTCTCTCTATGAGGAAATCCCCATGCAAAACAAGTAGCTTGATGAAGGAAAGCACTGTCATTTCAAAGTCATGTTCCTTATCATTTTATAATTAAGGAACAGGTCGTATTCCAGGGTTGGTTCTTCCATATGGGGATCCAATGGCGATGAGGCACCACTATTAAAATTTATAAGTGATTCTTATACAAATGAGATGCTTGGTGTGAATAGTAAGTGAAACTGTGTCCTTGGGTTTAATGAATTTGTCCTGTTATTAAGCAATTACCATATCTAACTAGATGTACAGTTCTAAAGAAGCGTGCCTCTGGAAAGTTGTTTGCAAAACAAAGACTCCTAAAAAGAAAGAGCAGTTGTGTGCTTGCACATACTCAAACTCCAAAATATAACTACAGCACTGATGAACCACAACTGTAACATACGGCATACATTTAGGAGCAATTTAACAACTTCCTTGACTTACACCCAGGAGTGGGCTGCTGGGACCTCTCAGGGGTTTGGGAGAAGCTCTAGCTAAGATTCTGTGCAGTTTGGAGAACCCCCAAATCCCACTCCCGGCTGGCCCCGCCCACCCATCCCCTTCCCACCCAGGAGTCCCCATGTGGCCCGTTTTGGATGCAGGTAAGTGCAGGGCGTGTGTGGAGGCTTGGGGAGGGTGGAAAACAGGTCTACCGGAAGTTCAGGAAGACCAGAACCAGGCTCCAGAGGGCCTCCGGAGCCTAGGGAGGCCCTCCCGGAGGCTCAAAAAGAAAGGCCCCGGAGCCTGGGGACGGCAAAAAAGGCTCCGGAGCCTGGGGACGGCTCCTCCACTGTGGTGCAGGAAGCCCACTAGGCCCCACCCACCATGGCCATCATGGCCATGCCCACCCAGCAACTGGGCAGAGAACCCCTTACTAAAATTTTTGAAGCCCACCCCTGCTTACACCTAGGTTTATATGGTTGTTTTAATTCTCGGCCGAATAATATTTATTAATTTTTAATTGTTTTTAACTTTTGTATACCGTGTTTTATTCTGGCTGTTCACCGCCCTGAGTCCGCAAGGAGAAGGGCAGATTATAAATTGAAATAATAAATAAATAATAAATAAATAAATAAATATAGAGTTGAGGATTAGAGAGGTACATTCCAAAAATTGTTGCAAAACCAGCACAAAGACACAAATGGAGAAAACCTACATTTGATCTGGATACATATAAAATTAAAACAAGTGAACACTGAAATAATGTAATATATTTAAGAAGTTCCCCCTTCATTTCAATGTCTTATTATGATCAAGACCAATAAAGAATGTTCTCCTTCCATTACAGTAAAATTAAAATTTCATTAAAAAATATATATTTGGATGGGCCTCAGAGATGCAGCAGAGGGCAGGGGATCATTAATCCATCATTATACTTTTTATGGTCAACTGCTAAAGCTGACTACAATTTTAAAGCAAAAGAAATCTCTAAAAGAGACAGAATTGCAAATGGTATTAAAATTACCAAACAAGTTACCAAGCACTAGAAACAAGAACAGCAAAATACATATTGATCAGCGTGCAGCACTCCTATGCTCCTAGAACCACAATTTGTAAACTCTAATGTAAAATATAAAGAATGTGGGTGATGTGATAGTAAACAAACATTTTGAAATATTAAGATTATTGGGGCAGTTATCGGATAAGCTTGGAAATATTTTTTTTTTTTAAATTTGATTTATATGCCGCCCTTCTCCGGAGACTCAGGGCGGCTTACAATGCGTTAAGCAATAGCCTTCATACTTTTGTATCTTTATACATTTATACAGTCAAATAGATTTGACTCCTCCGTTTGACACACAAAGAAACACATACACATAAAAATTATAATAGGAAGGGAGGGAGGGAGGGACAAAGGAAATTGTGATGATATAGGAGGGAGGGAGGGAGGGAGGGAGGGAAGGAAGGAAGGAAGGAAGAAAAGAAGGAAGGAAGGAAGGAAGGAAGGAAGGAAGGAAGGAAGGAAGGAAGGAAGGAAGGAAGGAAGGAAGGAAATTGAGATGATATAGGAGGGAGGGAGGAAGGAAGGAAGATTTCAATTTATATAATACATTTTTAAAAAAATCAAATAAAATTTAATTTTATCAGGAGCCTGGATAGCTCAGCACACTAATGCATTGTAATTTAACTCCAGCTGTCTGCAATTAGCAAGTTCGAATCTCACCAGGCTCAAGGTTGACTCAGCCTTCCATCCTTTCTAAGGTAGGTAAATTGAAGACCCAGTTTGTGGGGGAATAACTGACTTTGTAAAATATACAAAAGTATGAAGGCTATTGCTTAACACATTGTAAACCGCCCTAAGTCCCCGGAGAAGGGCGACATATAAATCATTTTAAAAAAAATGGAACAGATATAAAGAAAAGGCTGTTTCAGATTAGCACCTGAAGAATCCACACTGCAATTGATTTCAGAAATGAACAAAATTGCCAAGAAGATAGGAATTATCACTCAAATTAAGAACAATATAAGAATTTAACAAGAATTTCTAATTTAACCTAGTCCTAGTCCTGTAGTCGTAGGCTGCGTCAAAATTGGGTTAGCATCAAGTCTATGTGTGAAATTATAATCCATAAAAAGTTCACAAACAGAGGTAAAGTTAGTATGAGGTTTTTTTTTAGAGATGATTTTTTTTGACATTGATGCATACTCCTAAAGCTTAATAGGCCTGTCTCCTAATGAAGGAATTGAATGTATTTCTCAGTGGGAGGCATAGCAACTAACATCCTAGTAGCTGCTATCATGTCAATATTTAAATTTTGTTTCATCCTATGATGAATTATCTTCCAGAACTGCTGAGCTTTGCTACATCATCATTCAAAGATTAATCTAACCAGATTGCTACATTTCCAGACATTTTTCTTTGAATGTTTTATTCATTTTGCCAGTCAACACGAGAGTATTGCGTAAATACACACACACACACACATACATACATACATACATACATACATACATACATACATTTGTTTTCGTAGATTTTCACGGGTAGATGTATGCAAGTTTTGGTGTATTCGGGTCTTTTCCCGTGTAAGATTGAGAGCATCTTGGAGACGTTTCGACGAGATCTCACTCATCATCTTCAGGCTGGTGTCTTCGGCTTCGTGCTTGTGCGAGGAAAGCTTGATCGGAGCTCCCGTCTCTCTATAAATACTGGTGGGGAGGTGTGGGGTGCTGGCTTTGTTGCTGTGAGCAGATTGGTTGCCTGTGTTGTTACATCTTGATTAGTTTGCAGATTAGTCAGCTGTTTCATAACATCCTGTGTGGGTGAGGTCCTTGATGTATGCCCATTAGTCTTTTGTGTTTTAACAATCTGGGTAATGGGCTGTGTGTTAACATCCTAAGTTCTAGTGCTGTGATATCCTGAGTTTTTTTATGTAATGTTCTGAGCAGATGGCTGTGATGCGACATCCTGGGCTTCGGTTTGCCTCTGAGTTTGAGGTCTTGCCATGTGTTAAGCTTCAAGCCATATTTTTCAGATATTTCTGAGACTCTGTTGATAAGGAGCTGAAGGTCTTCATGCTTACTGGCAAGCAGAACTGTATCATCAGCACATCTTAAATTGTTGATCTGAACATCATTTGAGGCCAGCATCAATGTTTTCTAGTGTTTCATTGAAAATTGACTCAGAGTAGATATTAAATAACAGTGGAGACAGAATACAGCCCTGTCTGACCCCCTCTTTGTATTTCTGCATCATCTGAGTATTTTTGGCGTAGTCTCACATTTGCTACCTGATGTCTATATAGATTCTTTATGATTTGGATGTCTTTGTCATCTAGTCCCACTTGTTTCAGGATTTGTAATAGTTTGCTGTGTCTTACTTTATAAGAGTTGTAACATTTGACAGGTTGGGCTGTTCCCATTCTTACAAATCAAATATATGGAAAGCTTTTTGCCAGAAAGAAGTAGCAGCCATCATTTTATTTCATTTACTACCTAACTTAACAATCTCATCAAAATACCTTTGAAAGTATATAAATAGGAAGCAAACCCCATGCTCCCATTACCTACTTCAATAATAAAACATCTGCAAGCAAACAGTTCAGCTCACAAATAACCAAGAAATCCATAGATTTATATATTGAATAAAAAAAGGTCCAAATTTATTAAATTTAATATTGCTTTCTTTATTTTATTTTCTGCTTGCTCAGGAATTCCTTTTGCTGATTTCTGCATTTCATAATCTGTGCGGTATCCAAATGTTGTATAATCTATTTCAAATTTGATAAGGTTATCATATAGTTGAAAACTGTATTTCAGGAACTGTTTCACAATCACGTCTGAAAATGTAAAACACACTTTACATCCCAAACAAAAGCTTCCTCTCTTAATACACCAACAACTGACCTAGTGTTTCCCCGAAAATAAGACCGGGTCTTATATTATTTTTGCTCCAAAAGGTGCATTAGGGTTTATTTTCTGGTTAGGTCTTATTTTTGGGGAAATATGGTATTAAATGCACCCATCTGCCTGACAATCTTAACTGGGGCTTATTTTGGAGGTAGAGTTTATATTACAAGCATCCTGAAAAATCACGCTAGGACTCATTTTCCGGTTGGGTCCAGTTGGGGAAACGGGGTATCTGCTTAACAACATTCATCTACAATATATTCAAAAGTACTATCTGATTTGAAATCAATTTGATATGTTGTTCTATAGCCATCATTGGATTCTGATTGTATTTTATATGGTATTCTTTCTATTCAGTGCCAAAGACATACATATTATTCTCATAAATGTTTTATTGGATTCCCATATTGTGAGTAATTTTAAAAAAAAAAAACCATCAGAGACTGAATTAGTTGAGTAGAAGGTCTTTAACTCAAATTGGCACATTAATTTGACATCTTGTAATAATGATAAACTATTCGATCTTCGCCTTTTCGATCTAGTGACTCTGTGAATTATAACAAGTTCTGAATTACAGTATGCATTAGTTTTATGAAACGCTGCAATTCTACTTTTATGAGTAGAGTAACTTATAAGTTTAGGTAACAGCAAAATAGATATCAAAAATATATCCATTTCTGATTAAGATTTATAAGGAGAAAAATAACCTTTCTCTAAAAGGTACTTACTTATGTTTCTACACATCCATAGAAAAAATAATGACATAGAATCTACAACAATTGCAAAGAAAATTCTTAAAGATAAATGCCCACATTAGCTATATTTAATGGACCCATGAAAAGTTGTTGATATGGTACAGTGTAAGTTTATAGTACAGTTGAACTAGAGAAGAGTTTATCTATCCTTTACTAAATGGATAAATATATGGTATTCTATTCCTACCAGAGTAATCACAAATAGATTGAATCCTCCAAGAATAAGACATCCCAAAGTAATGCCCTATTAATTTTCTTTTTAATCTGGTCTTGGAACCATTGACCTGCTTTTTTTTGGGGGGGGGAAGGGGGGGGACACTGAAGAATAATAGTTGATGGATTTTTTTAAGAAAAAAAAATAAATTACCTAAAACCATGGGATGATTTCATCCACATGCTTTCTATTCCATTAGCAACCTTTTCTTCTAGAATATCTATTTTATATTCTATCAAGAATATAAAAAGTCATTCAAGTTATCTAGCTGCTAATATTATTTTTTTTTAAATTATTATTAATACTGTTAATGCCTTAAAAATACACAGGGACAAATCTGATCTGATCAAAGGAGTACATTGGCTAAAAGACTACTTGATCTTTTTCCAAGAATAGCTGTAAAAACTTCTTCCTCCTCCTCCTCCTCCTCCTCCTCCTCCTCCTCCTCCTCCTCCTCCTCCTCCTTTTCAGATCATTGAACACCACTTTGCATGGTCAGCTGCGGCTCCAGGGCGCAGGCCCACAGCTTGCATATCTTTGTTGTTCCCATCTCCATTTTGGGCGCCCGCAAGGTCACTGGCCATCAACTTCTAGTTGGTAGGCAGTCTTGGCAATGGTGGAAGGTGCTGCTCTCTGGACATGTCCATACCAGAGGAGTAGGCCTTCTCTCATCTTCTCTATAATTGGTATCACACCAAAATGTTGTCCAATTGTGCCATTTGTGATATGGTCAAGAAGGGAGATGCCCGATATCCAACAGACCATTTGTATTTCCATGGCACAGAGAGAGCTTTCGGTCCTTGTTGTTGCTGCTCAGCATTCAATGCCATACAGTGCAACAGGGCAGATGATTGTCTTGTAAATCTTAGATTGGCATTCATCTGTCACATAACACACCAGTGAGTTCTTGCCAACACATCCAGGCTTTCATATCAAGTTTCTGCTTTGTTGTTGTTAGTTGTGAAGTTGTGTCCAACCCACCATGACCCCACAGACAATGTTCCTCCAGGCCTTCCTGTCCTCTACCATCCTCTGGAGTCCGTTTAAGCTCACGCTGGATGCTTCAGTGACTCCATCCAGCCACCTCATTTTCTGCTGTCCCCTTCTTCTTTTACCCTCAATCGTTCCCAGCATTAGGCTCTTCTTCAGGGAGTCCTTCCTTCTCATTAGATGGCCAAAGTGTTTGAGTTTCATCTTCAAGATCTGGCCTCCTAAAGAGCAGTTGATCTTTCTACAACTACTGTATAAATGCCCAATATTTCTACATCACATCAGATTGTTATAAATAACTAAAAATTATTTCAAGGCACCTATATTAGGAAGGGTAGATGTACAAAAACTATGCTAGTTGCATTTCATTCAAAATAAAACATTTAAAATTCAAGTTCAACTTGTTAATTGATTAATTAGGGCTTCTGACCCAGATCCTAGCCTTGTTGGAGTATTAAAAAACTGACTATCAGCCATCTCTTACCTCTGTCAAAGCAGATAAATACTGTCTGGAGCCATCAACAGAGAAATGCTGTCCTTATAATCATTGTTTATAATACGGAATGCAATTTCACTGCTTGCTGCAAACTTGCATTCTCATTTAGCTCTCAAAGGAAATTAATACACGGGGAAACTAGGAGATAAGATATCTTGCATATAAGGGGCTAATTTATTTCAGAATCCTTAGGACAAAATTATACTCCCCATAGAGCTTTTTCTATTTTGAGTCAATGGGTGCAAACCTCTTTGGCAAATTGAAAGATGTGATTCCTAATCCTCGTTAATATGGTTTCCATCAGACTTTAGAGACTGTTGTGAGTTCTCAGGATTAATCTGACAAAACACAGCACCCACAGCCTTGTTTACCATTTCAACTTTCTCTCCCCCACCTCTCCTTTAGTATTAGCATAATAAACATCCGCTTATTTGCAAAATTTACTTTTCCAGTAAGATATAAGGAATTGGAATTCAGCTAATGTATGCTAACACAACTGTGATTTTTTTTCTTGCCTTGGCTTCCTTTAGGGTCTTTCGACAAAGAGGGATGGCATGTAGCCATTTCTTTAATTGCTCTTCCATTGCAAGATTAACAACCTCACTGATGGCAATAGGCACAACACGAGTGTGTGCCTGTCTTAAATGTAGCTACAACTAAATTCCCCAAAGAGTTAATCAAGGGTTTCTGTTAAAACTCAGCAGCCAACCTTTTGCAGCTAGTAAACCCAGGATCTCTTTTTTTTTTTCTCCTTTCTGAATATCTGTACAATATCACCAATGTGAGGGGAGGTGTCCTCTGGCATTAGTAACCCTTAACCCAGTTTCTCTTAAATGGCCTTCAGTCAGTCTGGAATTTAAAAGCCCTTCAGCAGCCTGAGATTGCCTAATTTGATCTTTGTGCCTATCGTAAACATAGTGACAATTTGAGTTCTATTTTTCCCCCCTTCTTTCTCCAATTTTAGACCATCCACTTAGTCCATTTCAACTTCCCACTCCAAAAAGGCTGTAAAAAAAGAAAAAAAAAAACCTCTTACAATTTTGCCAGACCTATCCTTGAATACTGCTCACCTGCCTGGAACTCTGCCTGTATTTCAGGCAACAATACATTAAAGAGGGTCCAGAGATATTTTAATAGAAGAGTCCTCAAATCCTCTGCTCGAAATAAAATTCCCTATCCCACCAGGCATGAAATTTTACATCTGGATAGCCTTGAATTACGCCGTCTGCATTCTGACCTTAGTTCATAAGATTATTTACCAAAACCTCCTACCTGTAAATGAGTAATTTAATTTCAACTGTAATAACACAAGGGCTATCAATAGATTCAAACTCAATGTAATTCACTCTAATCTTGATTGTAGGAAATATGACTTCTGCAATAGAGTAGTAAATGTCAAGAACACTCTACCTGATCCTGTTGTTAGTGTCTCTAACCCCCATACCTTTCATGTTTCTCAAGAGGTCCCTAAGGAGGCATGCATAAGCACACCAGCGTGCCTTCCGTCCCTTTCCTACTGTTCCCATTTATATGTTTATAGCTATGTTTTGCTTATTTATTTCCTTTGATTTCTGCCAAAAAAAAATTCATGTGTCCATGTCTATGTCTATACTGTTACTTGTTTCCTTTTACTTGTTAATAAATAAATAAATAAGCAAGCAAGCAAGCAAATAATTAAATACATACATACATACATACATACATACATATATACATACATACATATGATCCCTTCCAACTCTGTTAATCTGTTAAATCTGTTAAATACATACATACATAAATAAGATGGTTTTCCTGTATTTAAACTATCAGTTTGCATGCGAATACAATTTTTGCTGTGTATAGTGGCATTGTTCTCAGAATCTAGGAAATGAAAAAGAATTGTGAAAACAAGGCAAATAAGGAATGGGAGGTCACTCCAGTCTTTCTATTTATAAGGCTTCAGTTTCTTAGGTAGGGAATCTGTGAGAAAGACATTTAAATAATGTAGGGACCCAGTGGTAAAATCCAATTTTTTTTACTACCGGTTCTGTGGGCGTGGCTTGGTGGGCGTGGCTTGGTGGGCATGGCAGGGGGAAGGATACTGCAAAATCCCCATTCCCTCCCCACTCCAGGGGAAGGATACTGCAAAATCTCCATTCCCACCCCACTCCAGGGGAAGGATAATGCAAAATCTCCATTCCCTCCCCACTCCTGGGAGAAGGATACTGCAAAATCTCCATTCCCACCCCAGTCTGGGGCCAGCCAGAGATATTTGACAGTTCTCCAAACTACTCAAACTTTCCGCTACTGGTTCTCCGAACTGCTCAAAATTTCCGCTACCAGTTCTCCAGAAATTATCAGAACCTGCTGGATTTCACCCCTGTAGGGACCCCCATGTAGAGGTCTTAATGAGGGGCAAATGACATGGGTTTTGTAATTTGTCAACTAGCACAGTTACTTTGTATTTTAATTTGATTTATTTTCTCTCTCTTAAAATGATGTTCAGCAGAAGTGGGATTCATATTATTTACCTACCAGTTCACCCAACACTGAAAATGTGAATGCACGTGCCACCTCCATGCATTTCCCCGGCCTTCCACGCATGCACTTTACTTCCACATGCTCCTTCTGGGCACGTGCCCAGACTAAAAGAATGGGCCTAAATAAGGCAGCATAGAGCCGACGTGGGTGGGTGGGCCAACCCGCGATTTCTGCTATCAGTTCACACAAACCAGTCTGAACCAGCTGAATATCACCTCCAATGTTCAGGTTGATTAGCTTTTAACATTCCTAAACTGATAAATAAGCTGGAGAAAAAGTTTGTTAGTACAAATTGGGGTCTGGTTTATCTCTTTTGTGAACTCCAAACAACCTTTTTTTCCCTTACGCCCCTCCTCATGTCAGACTTCATTTTAATGAACGTGCGTGGTTATTGTGGGATGTAAATATACTGTATAACATATCTGACTACATGTAACTGATTCCCTATACAAAGGGAAGGTTATTTTTACCCTATCCAATCAACTTTCCTCTTGCATTTTATAATATAATAACAGCTGGAAGGGACCTTGGAGGTCTTCTAGTCCAACCCCCTGCTCAGGCAGGAAACCCTACACCACTTCAGACAAATGGTTATCCAACCTCTTCTTAAAAACTTCCAGTGTTGGAGCTTTCACAACTTCGGGAGGCAAGTTGTTCCACTGATTAATTATTCTCACTGTCAGGAAATTTCTCCTTAGTTCTAGGTTGCTTCTCTCCTTGATTAATTTCCACCCATTGCTTCTTGTTCTGCCCTCAGGGGCTTTGGAGAATAGCTTGATTCCCTTTGTGGCAGCCCCTGCAATATTTTCTTTGTTGTGTTAACTATAAGAAGGAGGGAAACATGGGGTTTGGGGTTCTCTCTCTCCTTTTTCATATAGAGAGATTCCACTTTATCAGGGTACCCTAATAAACTGCTTTTAAATGATCTTCTGAACTGCTTATTGGGAAGGTAAACTGAGGCTGACCCTAGGGCCAGATTTGGCTTTAATAAACAAGGGCTGCAGTTTTCTTATCTGGTTTCCATTTTTTTTTTTAATCTAACCTGTTATGTCTAGGTCCCATTCAGTGGCCAAACTGTATCTCACTTGCTCTTTTTTCAACTGATTTAATTCTACTCTGAGTTAACAGTAATACCGGCAGATGTTCTGCTCTGGGTCATGATGATTCTTAGTATTCAGAATCAAGAGCAGCCATACAGGTTTTTTCTTTCTTTCTTTCTTTCTTTCTTTTGGTTTCTTCTTAATTAGTGGAATTCTTTCTTTAGTTGAAGGCAAAAAAGTTTCCACAAGACATTATTTAAATAGAAAACAAGAGGAAAAGCAAGCATTGAACCAAAAGATTAAAAGGAGGGCAAAGGTGCACCCATCCATCGGATAGAAGAACATATCTAATTTGGCAAAGTGTCTGGAGGGTATAATAATAATGTTGTGTGTGAACATAATGCAGCGATAGCAAAAAGAATAAAGAGTCACTCTTGGTAATTGATGAACTTGGAAAAGTGAAAAATATATTTGTCTCCATCATTATTTCTTTAATCACAGGGACAATAAAACTTTGGGGAACAATTCAATTGATGCACTTTCTAACAGCACAGCTAACTGTTATGTTCCAGCCACAGTCTGTAAGCAATGCCAGAAATTCCAAATCCTCCTCCTCCTCCTCCTCCTCCTCCTCCTCCTCCTCCTCCTCCTCCTCCTCCACAAAAGAGTTAAATTTGCAAGCAGCACAACCTGCCTCAGAACTATTATTGTTAAAATGACTTCCTTTTAGATGTTCCTCTTTGCAAGAGATAAACTGCCTAAGAGTCACCCCAATTTTCAGCATCAAGTATAAAGAAGAAATTTGTCTGGTTCATTATTTTGAGGCAAGCATACCAAAATCTGTACTCTTCAGCAGCGGTGCACCTTGTGTGCACTTCAAAGAGAAGACAGTGAGCTGGGGCTGTGAAATAACATTTGAAAGAGGTGTTTCAGAAAGGGGTCCTTACGGGCCAAACACCTTTCCCCAAAATGTTAAAGCACTTTCTTGTTTGTTTGAAGAAGTGTGTGTGAACGGTTGCCTTGATGGATATTCCCAGTTGTCTCTGGATACAGAGGATCAGCAGCGAAATGGCCCTGCCACTTGATGGAAATACACAGAGACTTCTTTGCAAAGGGAAGGTATGAATCTTCCAAAGATTGTTTTTTTTTTAAAAAAATATTTATTTATCAAGCATATATAACAGGTAAAAGTATAAACATAATTTGATTACATGAAAATATTATATATGTGTGGCTCAGAGGTTAATACAACTGCCTAATATGCAAGCAGCCCAAGTTTGAATCCAAGTAAGGGTATGGTTAGCTGACCAGAGCTAAATAGCTTGAAATAGATCTATACTAGTCTCCCTTTATTTCTTTATCAGCGAAATATAAATTTACAATCATGTGTGTGTGTGTGTTTCTTTTAGCCAGGTTTTTCCTACGTAACCAAGATTTTTCTGCAGCCCTGGTTGAGTGAAATCACATTCACTACTTTCTGGGCTTTTTTTTTTTTCCTTCTTCTAGCAGCCAGCAAGCCATAAGCTGCCTAGTGAGAGACTTATATAGAACTATTTTTGGCTCATTAGCCACCATCAGTAAGCCACACCCACATCTCATGTATCCTCCCTGTAAAGGTACAATATCTATTTTCTTACTTTTCATAGGTTTTATGTGTGTTTTTTTTTTAGCCAGGTTTTTCCAACGTAACCAAGACTTTTCTGCTGCCCTGGTTGAGTGAAATCACATTCGCTACTTTCTGGGCTATTTTTTTTTTTCTTCTGGCAGCCAGCAAGCCATATGCTGCCCATTGGGAGACTAGGGCCTGCTGGCTGTCAGAAGAAAAAAAATCCAGAAACTAATGGATGTGACTTTACTGAACTAGGGCTGCAGAAAAATCTTGGTTTATGTAGGAAAAATCTGGCTAAAGAAAAATATACATAAATCCGAAGACACCAGCCTGAAGATGATGAGTGGGACCTCGTCGAAACGTCGCCAAGATACTCTCAATCTTACATGGGAAAATACATGAATACACCAAAACTTGCATACCTCTACTCGTGAAAATCTATGAAAACAAATAAAGTTAGTATTGTATAGAATGTGAAGGATGTGTGTTTTTGTTTTATTTTTATGTTTAATTCACACTGAAGATTTAATTTAATTATACTTAATTTAATTTTGCTGTACGAGGTGCAATGACAATAAACAAAACTAAAAGCTAAACTAAACTATTGTGAAATTGATTGTGCAAATAATGGCAAATAGTCACAGTTGCACAATGGGAGATAGTTAAATTACAAATTATTGGTGGTATCAAACAAAGTTGCATGGGAGTGATGCAGTGGTCTAGAGGTGGAGCTCTTGCCTCACAATCAGGAAGCTTTGAGTTCGATCCTAGGTAGAGGCAGATATTTCTCTCTCTGGGCACAATGGGAATATATCTGGTTTTTTTTTTAATTTGATTTATATGCCGCCCTTCTCCAGAGACTCAGGGCGGCTTACAGAGCGTTAAGAAATAGCCTTCATACTTTTGTATATGTTTATATTTATACAAAGTCAGCTTATTGCCCCCAACAAACTGGGATGAACAAAACTGAGTTTTGTTCATCTGTTGAACAAAACTCCGCATTGGTGGCAGGAAGAGCATCCGGCCATTGAAACACTCTGCTTTATTCAGTTGCCCAGATTCCACCCAGCAAGAGTTTAGGGGGTTGTTAAAAGAAGAAGAAGATTAAATCAAGTTGCATCCACTGCAGTCCAGTAACTATACCACATGATGTTGTGCTTTGTTAGAATATGGGTACTATCACGACACAATGCATGAAATTTCCATAATCATTACAGTTTTCAAAGATTTGTTCTAAATCTACCTTTTACCATCATGAGATATGATACGATTAAAGCATTATAGTTCAAAACTGAGTAGAATGTGGCTCTCAGAACTAAAATGATTAAAAACATATTGCGAAGGAAATGTTGTATGGTGTCCTAACTAATTGGATAATATGTCACAGGTTCAAAACCTGAATGAATTAGGAAATTCAAGGAAAATAAGACATAATTATGGCAAGGATTAAAAGCCTCTTTTGTTACCTACCAATTCACCCACATAATCCAAGCTATAAGGAGAAAGGTGATTTTGTGATAAATTAAAGGACATGTTGCTTGCAATTTTGCAAATCTCAATAGGTTGCTTATTATTTTTTTAAAAATGAGAAAGATTTATTTAACGACAATTTCCCTGTAAATTATTTATCAGTACTTACATTTAATTAAAGTCTCTGGTGACAATTCCCCAATTTTTTTTTGTATTCGCAGAAACCCAGAATAATGTAAACAATATTTATGAAGTGTAGGTTTATTACAAACACAAGAAAATCACTAATTGGCATTAAAACAACGCAGTATCATTCCAAGTTAATAAATGATTAATCACCACGGCAATGTTTTCATTTCATCTCAGATGTTTCACATAAATATTAATATTTATATATGTTTGTGAGTAGAAAACCTGTTTTATACATAGAATATCCATTACTGCATTATACAGATGATTGCATTAATATGGTTAAATGTTTTCCTCTGTTGGGCAAATATTTCTTGTAAGTGGCAGAGATTGGTTTTTATTGTATACACCACCAACTTCTTAAATGGACCTTTTAAGTATAAATTAACATGTGTTTAACAACATCTTTAATATGTAATTATGTCTGAAATAAAGTGAGTGCTAGCATTTGCAATCCTGAGTTGCATCAACAGAGGGACAGGCATCAAAGATCACAAAAATTGATGGTACCACTATATACTGCATTAGTGAGGCCACACTTGTTCACTCTTCTCTTGGTTGTCACAGAGAAGAAGGGATTGGCATATTCTTCAAAGCACCAGAGGGCAGGACAAGAAGTAATGGGTGGAACCTTGTTAAATTGAGATCTAACTTAAAAGTAAGGAGAAATTTCTTGACCAATTAGAACAATTAATCAATGGAATGGTTTGCCTCCAGGAATTGTGGGTGCTGTCAACTCGCAAAACATCCCTGGCCTGCTCCCATAGGCCAGGAGGGATGGGAAACTGGTGAAACCGCACAGCAGCCAAGGACAGATGCACATTCCATGCTTATCTCTCTCAAGGTTGTATCCCAGAGTTACCCACAGCAGCCAAAAGGAGTTATTAACTATGTTTTTAAATTTTTGTTTTTTTTTAAAATTGTGGGGCCAAAGTGTTTAATTTGTTTTAAACTGTTTTTAAATTTTGTATGCAATGTTATTTTATTGTGGCTGTGCACCGCTCTGAGTCCTTCGGGAGAAGGGCAGTATAGAAATTTAATCAAATAAATAAATAAATAAAATAAATAAATATTTAAAGTATTCATTTATTTAGCATATGTACCCACTTCTCTGGGGACGCAATGGCTCAGAGGCTAAGACGCTGAGCTTGTCGATCGAAAGGTTGGCAATTCAGCGGTTCGAATCCCTAGTGCCACATAATGGGGTGAACTCCTGTTATTT
Source organism: Masticophis lateralis (assembly GCA_030761175.1). Taxonomy (NCBI): domain Eukaryota; kingdom Metazoa; phylum Chordata; class Lepidosauria; order Squamata; family Colubridae; genus Masticophis; species Masticophis lateralis. The sequence continues at coordinate 14,747,283 of JAUDYJ010000013.1, read as the reverse complement.
GTCCCAGCTTCTGCCAACCTAGCAGTTCGAAAGCAGATAAAAAATGTGAGAAGAAAAATAGGGACCACCTTTGGTGGGAAGGTAACAGCATTCCGTGCACCTTCAACATTGAATCATGCCAACTACATGACCACGGAGACGTCTTCAGACAGCGCTGGCTCTTCGGCTTTGATACAGAGATGAGCACCGCCCCCTAGAGTCGGAAATGACTAGCACATATGTGCGAGGGGAACCTTTACCTTTATCTTACCCACTTCTCCAAATCTTTGTAAGAGAAGGAAAAGGGCAAAACTTTGCCAACATACCTTCAAAAGAAAGAATGGTGGTATACTATATGATGAAACATATCATCAAAAACCTTTATTCAGGTTACTTTACAGAGTGTAACTGACCTTATGTGTTGTATTAAGTTATATTTGGTGAGGAGTTTAGCTTGTTGTAAAAATTGCAACAAAAACAAACAATAAAACAAGTACATCTTAACCAAATTATTGGGTTTGTTGAAGAACCCAAGGAAGGAAATTAAGCACTGAAATTATAACAAGGGTGTGTCCTCTCCTGATTTACGGTTCTCACATTAAACTCAACTAACTTAAAAAATATTCAATAGTTATATGCTCAACAATTCATTACACAGATCAAATGAGCACCTACAATAAAATTTCTACTCATATTAACTTTGAATGTAAGTCGAATAGAAGTGCTTCTACAGAAATCAATGTCTATTGATTGCCAGGGAATTGCTTCACAAATCTGCCATTTGGTTACTTAGAAACTATTTTTTATACTTAAATCTGGGCAATGTTCCCATTTGGATTATCCCTCCGACTCCATTCTTGTAGCTGACACAAAAAACCTTTCCTTTATCTGTTCTTCCCTAACTTCTTTTCCCACTATATTTTTTGCTCAACTGAAAAGAGAAAAACTTGATTTTCAATTAAGTCTTCAGAATCCAAGTGTCAGCACTTCAAGCTGCATTTACTCTAGTGCTGACATAAGAAGGAGAAGTGGAGGCATCTGGAAAGGGATGGTTGACTTTTCACCTACTTATTTTCCCTGGAGATAATATCCCCTAGGAGATGGGATGGGAGGGGAAAATTCCTTTGAGCTGGAGCAGTAGATTAGGGATAGAGTGACTTGGAAGATGGCCAATGAGTGCAGAGGAGTGGGGGAAGGAAAGGGAGGGTTTTTGGGTTGGAAGTCAGTGTTGGCTACGATGAGTCAGAGTTAGAATGTCATGCTTAATAAATGAGAGTTTTTTCATCAAATATTTTGTTTAAGATGCAATTTATTTGAGACGACCTCGAAATCTGACACCAAGTTTTTAACAGGAGGGCCATCGTTATTAGAAAACTGTTTCCTCCCAATAGTTTTATCCAGGGGAGGGCTTCAAAAATTTTAGCAAGGGGTTCTCTACGTGGTTGCTGGGTAGGTGTGGCCATGGTGTGCATGGATATTTGGCCTCCTGCACCATGGCAAAGAGGCATTTTTGCCCTCCCCAGGCTCTGGAGGCTTTCCTGAAGTCTCCGGGAGGGCAAAAATGGCCTTCCAGGCTTCAGAAGCCCTCTGGAGGCTGGAAATGGGCCTGTTTCTGGCCTTCCTAAACTTCTGATAGGCCCATTTTTTGCCCACCCCAAGCATCCGCGCATGCCCTGCATTTACCTGCATCAAAAATGGGCCACGTTGGGACTCCTGGGAGGGGAGGGGCGGGGTGGTGTGGGTGGGACCAGTCAGGAGTGGAATTTGGGGGTTCTCCAAACTGCACAGAATCTTAGCTAGAGGTTCTCCTGAACCCCTGCGAACCCCCAGCAGCCCACCCCTGGTTTTATCCCCAAACGGAAAATACAACTGTTAAATATGCTACCCTTCTAACTGAACTAATTCCTTTACCATTATAATATTTATTATTTTGAATGTGGCTGAACAAACCTCTACAGTTGAAGAAAAAAACCCAAGTTGTATCTCTGTGTAGAGATTCTTATATTTTATTTGTCTTCCTGCTACACTTAGTGCTAATAACTTCATGCTCTTTGAATTTCTTGCTCTACTAATCAGATTTTCTGATATGTAAGATGAATGTTTCCATAGTAAGCAAAACTGACCACCAATTTATAAGAGCTGATAGTAGCAAAAAGTTTAATGATGATTGTAAGAACTCTGTGCCAAAAGTGCATAAATTGTACTGGTCTGCACTAAGTTTTAAACAGGAAGTAAAATTGCTATTCTTCGCTATTATTATTTTTTGGATAAAGGGTATGAACTCTCTTGCGTCTTGCTGCAGAAATTATAACAAATGTTTTGGTGTATATTGTTTCAGCTGCAATAAATGCCACATTATAAGTTCAGAAATCTAGTTATAGAACTATAATAGCAAAAACAATTGTAGAAAATATATTTCAGTACTCTTGAAGGCTGAATAGAAGATGAAGCAAATAGTAACACACTGCCGACTATTTTGTACTCCATGAAATCTGTCCTCCCATTTTCTGTAAATTTTCATTCTTAGCAGAAACTTCTTTTTTTATTTCCTTACCTCATTCTGAGGTGGATTTAAACCCCTTTACAATTTTCAGCGCTGGTTTTCAGTGAACTTTATCGGGTTGAAATGCCAAGAATGATATAGTGTCTCTTCCGCTATCCAGTTTTAACATGTTTGGAGCAGTTTTACACCTATACCAAAGTTTTATCATGATAACTTTTCATGGGGCTTAATTGAAACTGAGGAAGTCTATATGTTTGCACACTATGGATTGAAGAAGGAAAGACAGGACACTACCATATATAACTGGCAATTACCTCGCTAACGTAAACACTGCACAAGCATACAAACCAAAAAGAGTGAAGAAAACATGAAAGACCTACAAAAGATAATTCCATTCAAGAAAAAAAGAAAGAAAGTTGGATTTTTTCCATCATAACACTTTGATTGCAAGGTCTTTCTTTCAAACAATGTTTACATACTGTATACTGTATGAGTCAAAAAGAGGGCTGTGAAAATAACTACAGATCCCTCACATCCAGGACATAAATTGTTTCAACGCCTACCCTCAAAACGACGCTATAGAGCACCGCACACCAGAACAACTAGACATAAGAACAGTTTCCCCCATGCCATCACTCTGTTAAACAACTAATTCTCACAACACTGTCAAACTATTTACTAAGATTATTCTTCTTCTCATCCTTCCTATTACCTATCCCCTCCCACTTATGACTATAACCTTGTTGCTTGTATCTTTATGATGTATATTGTTTTGTTTCCTAGTATGATTTGGGGATGTGGTGGCTCAGTGGCTAAGACGCTGAGCTTATTGATCAAAAGGTTGGCAGTTCAGTGGTTCGAATCCCTAGCTGTACGTAATGGGGTGAGCTCCCATTACTTGTCCCAGCTTCTGCCAACCTAATAGTTCAAAAACACGTAAAAAATGCAAGTAGAAAAATAGAGACCTCCTTTGGTGGGAATGTAACAGCATTCTGTGCGCCTTTGGCATTTAGTCATGCCAACCAAATGACCACGGTGACATCTTCGAATAGCACTGACTATTCGGCTTTGAAATGGAAATGAGCACCACCCCCTAGGGTCGGGAACAACTAAGACATGTGTGAGAGGAACCTTTACCTTAGTATGATTTGATTGTTTATTTAGTAACCTATGACTATCACTAAGTGTTGTATCTTATGATTCTTGATCATAAAAACACTTCATAATTTTTTTTTTCTTTTTATGTACACTGAGACCATATGCACCAAAGACAAATTCCTTGCGTATCCACTTGGCCAATAAAGAATTTTATTCTATTCTATTCTCTGATTGCAAGATCTTTCTTTCAAGCAATGTTGCCGCCAACATATCTCTGTGTATTTTAGGGATATCTATATTTTCTGTTTCTTAAGTGAAGAACTTCTCATTTCTCTCTGTGAAATGTCATAGCTATTTTCACTGAATTTCCAATTTCTAGAATTCGTGAAGCCATGAAGACCCCCAAGTCATTCACCTGCTCCCTCAGGGTGGTAGTGCTTTTTCCTTGAAGGAAACCTTTGGAGCAGAAAAAAGTTGTAATGAACCAACAGTAATATCTTACTTGGGTTCCACTCTGGCCTATTTCATCCCAGTCAAACCTTCAAAAAAGAAAATGAGTTACCTGCCAGTCTCCCATCAGCTTTCTTCTGGACATAATCAATAATGTTGTTTGCAAGACATTTCTGTATTACATTCTCGGACTGACTTGAGTCAAAATATATTCTAGCAGAACAGTCTGGTTTTAGATGCTTTCATATTTTTCAGGCCTTCGTTTTACAACATCTATGATCAAAAAGTATACATCTAAACCCAGCACAGCTTACATGTAGCTTTGTAGACTTTACATCTGCTTTTGAACTGATCTTGAGAGCAGCAATGACACAAGCTATGGCACATATCAAGAAGTCAACTGTTGATAGTTGTTTATGACAGATTTTTTTTTCCCCATGAGAATTCCTGCATGAATTAGGATGCAATGGGGATGGTCATTTTAATCACGAAAGCCTGATTAAGAGAGATGCTAAGGCAGGTCTTTTTTTCGGGCACCCTTATTGTATAATGGATTTACCAATCTCCACGCTGACAATGGGGTTATATTTTCAGAGAATGCAGTGGGTTTGGAGTGAGTTTTATGTTCTTGCAAAGGGAATGATTTAAAAAGGAATTATGGTAAGATCAAAATGCTCACTTTTGCAAAGTGACCTGAAGCAGTGGTGAAATCCATATATTTTTTTTACTACCGGTTCTGTGGGCGTGGCTTGGTGGGCGTGGCAGAGAAAGGATACTGCAAAATCTTCATCCCTACCCCACTCCAGGGGAAGGATACTGCAAAATCCCCATTCCTTCCCCACTCCTGGTGGAAGGATATTGCAAAATCTCCATTCCCACCCCAGTCTGGGGCCAGCCAGAGGTGGTATTTGCTGGTTCTCCAAACTGCTCAAAATTTCCACTACTGGTTCTCCAGAACCTGTCAGAACCTGCTGGATTTCACCCCTGACCTGAAGCCTGTGTTTGTAAGCTGAATGGACACGAAAAGGACCAGAGTAGAGTAGTCACATATTTGGATATATAGTCTTTATGGTCTTTATGATTTGATATTTGGAGAACAAATGCAGGTTAAGTATTGCAGAACTTAAACGGGCCTTCCCAACCCCCCACCTCCCCGAGGCCCTCCAGAGGCAGGAAACAGCCTGTTTCCTTACTTCCAGTGGGCCCAGAAGGCCCGAAAATCAGCTGGCTGGTGCCTACATGCACACAGGAGTTGAGCTCATGTGCCCTCTGATATGGTTATGCGTGCCATAGGGTCACCATCAGGGTTCTACTCTACTCTACTCTAGTCTACTCTACTCTACTCTACTCTATCTACTGTACTCTATTCTTCTATTCCTATTCCTATTCCTATTCCTATTCCTATTCCTATACCTATTCAGAGGCATTTCATACACAATGGGTTGAGTCAACAGTTGTTTGATTCTTCACAGTACTAAGTCATGAGACACTACAATGTTTTGTATATGGGGAGGCATTACAGCACCACCTCTGTTCCTTAGGGATCTACCTCTCCATCTCTTGTCGAGAGTATTTATTTTCTTTCCCTAAAGGCAGAAAAATCCTTTCTTCTTCAAACCCCTGAAAATGCTTCTGAATTCCAGTGGTGTAGAAGATGTTCCGTTCCTCATTTCTGGTTGTTACTGTTGACAGCCTTGGTTGCTTCTCCTTGCCTTCTTTTCAGAGAGTTGCTTCCATTTTCAGAGTTAGGATCTTATTTGATCTGATAAATCTTCATCCTTTGTCAGCCACACACAGGTTCAATTTTTTTGACGTTTTCTTCAAGGACTTACCACGAACCTGTACTCTTCACAAATATCCATCCAGCTGTTCTTGTGCAGGAACAGAAATATGCCTCAAGCATTACAGGTCACAACTGAAAGCTTCTGTCAAGTTTGTCTTTTAAGGCATCACCAGCAGAAAAAAACATTTCTTGTTCCCTTTTCAAGTTTTTAGGGTATTTTTCGACAGGGTAAATCTATTAAAAGTCCATTTTAATATCTACTGCACTCTCATTTTAGACATCCTGTTCAGATGTACAGAATGCCCTCTTAAGTGTCTATGGAGATTCTCAGTCATCCAGCTCATGATGGCCACAAAGGTGCTTTTCCAAAGAAAATTGGAGTTTCTTGGTTGTTGCTTTGAAAATGTTTTGCTTCTCATCCAAGAAGCTTCTTCAGCTCGGTTTGGAACCAAAGAAGCTTCTTGGATGAGAAGTGAAATGTTTTTTCAAGGAAACAAACAAACAAACAAACAAACAAACAAGAAAGTCCATTTGCCTTTTGAAAAAAATATATTTGTGAGTCTGGACTACTGTAATGCTCTCTACATGGGGCTCCCCTTGAAGAGCACTCGGAGGCTCCAAGTGGTCCAGAATGCAGCCACGCAGGTGATTACAGGGGTAACATGTTGCACCCACATAACATCTCTCCTGAGCTGCACTGGCTTCCAGGTCTTCCGGGTGCGATTCAAGGTGCTGGTTACCACCATTAAAGCACTCCATGGCTTAGGACCTAGATATTTGCAAGACCGCCTGCTGCCACCGATAGCCTCCCATTGGCCAGTATACTCCCATAGAGACGGCCTCCTCAGGGTGCCGTCGATCAAATTATGTCGACTGGGAGAGCCTTCTCTGTGTGGGGCCCTGCCCTAACGAACTGCCCCCAGAAATACGTAGGATCCCCGACCTTTGCACCTTTCGCTGGGCCCTGAAGACCCTATTATTTCAGCAAGCTGGTCTGATGGTCTGATGAATTTTAATGGGTTTTTTAGTCTTGGGTTTTTAATATTGGCCAAAACATTGAATCAGTTTTAAATTGTTTTAACTTTTGTATCAATGTTTTTTTATTATTGGCTGTACACCGCCCTGAGTCCCTCGGGAGAAGGGCGGTATAAAAGTTTGAAAAATAAATAAAATAAATAAATAACACCCCCCCACACACACACACTTCTTCCTGTCTACATACTTCTTGTAAAATTGGTAGAATTTGAAATACATCTTGTTGTGTGGCAGATCAATTGACTATTTAGAAAAACCTGCAAACAACCAACAAAAACCATAGTTTGTTGCCCAGTTGTGTAAGTTCATGACTTTCTCAAAGTTAGGTACTGTTGTGGTCATCCAGCAGCCTGTGGAGCTGGCAGTGGAATCGGACAGTGAGGAGGCTGGGGAGGACAATAGGCCAGTTCTGGAGTCAGGAAAAGGTATGGATGAAGGCCCTGCATTGGAGGCAGAGATGGGGCCAGGGCCATCGGGGAGTGATGTGCGGACTCTGGAGCCTCCAGAGGTGAATAGCACATAGGCAGAGGAACAGGAGGAGCCTGTTCTTAGTGCACACATGAGAAGAGCTGCCAGAAGGCAAGAGCCGCTAAAGCAAAAAGGATGATTCAGGAGTAAGGCCAGGAGTTGATTGGCCCCTCCCAGAAGGCTTAAAAAAGCAGCAACGGCTCTTGGGATCTTTGTAGGAAAACAATGTTGCTACATTTGTTTCTTGTTGGCATCTCTTGCTTCTGAACTGCCAAGAAAAGCCTTTGGCAGTGTGCCAAAGAAGACAAAGGTTGGTGATAAAGCCGAGGGACTGTTTATGAAGAATTTGTTTTGGACTTAATTTGGACTACGCTGAGAATGAAGTAATTCTCAACTGTTCTAATAAAATACATTTGTTTTGGACTGATTGTGTCTGGTACTAACTACTTGGGCCTAGGTCACAACAGGCACTTCTTTTGAAAAATCAAAAAAAGCACTATAAGAGATTGTACTATTTTTATGTAAGTTTTAAATGTTCTTAGCAGTTGAAAACTCAGTTATGAGACTCTCACTAGCCACTGTAAACCAGCATATTATTCAGCTAGGTAGGTCAAGTTAATGTCAGGGTTCCAAGTAATACCCCCAACCAAATAAGACTCCGAGGCAAGCAGTTCCTCAAAGATCCATTTTATTAGAGATGTCATATTGGCACATTTGGGAAAACCCAAATCTGAAAGCTCCTGTGTTTTCCCCACCCAAAAGAAAGTCCAAGTCCCTCCCCCCTGCACCTACATGTCCATCACATGGTCCAATCAATCCACCATCCCAACTGGAGATGCCTCCCACTCATGCCACTCCAGGTGCAGGGCAGGATGTCCTTGACTCCCAGAGAAAGGAATGTTATTATGGCTATACATCTCTACCCACTTCATACTACCCACCTCCCACATTCCCACAGCACTAAGTGTGGCAGCCCTGAAGATCCAAACAAAAAGATGGCCTCAAGGGCTGACAGTTAACGTAGAAAGGCAATTCAGTCAATCATTGCAGAGAATGCCCAACATCATTCAATGTGAAATAACTTTGTCTCCGTTTTGTAATGTTGCTGATTTTGTTTCTTTCTCCCTTCAAAATATGTAAAGCTCTGTTAGATAAAAAACCTTGACTCCACCAAGCAAAAGATGCTGTGAATTGAAGCCTTCTACATTCAAAGTATTTGTTCTTTGTCCGACCTATTGATAAGTAAAATCGAGTAGGTTTTTTTTTTTTTTGCTCTGTTGCGTGTATAGTTAAAGTAATTCAATGTGCTGATTTGTGTCAAGAATCCAATTTAGAAAAGCTATGCAAATAATTGTCTATTACTATAACTTATGTTTGGTCCATGTAAAACCAGATGACATGCTTTTCCACTACTGTGAGATACTAAAATATAACCCTGAAAAATATCCTTAAAACGCAGCAATTAGAAGATTGTTAGTTGTGAATACACTTTTATTTCAATAATTCCAGTAATCTCCTCTTTGTTTCAAATACTTGAACAACAACAACAAAAAAATGTTTTCCCTATCTCAAAAAGTGTCAGGCCTCCCAGGTAAACAAGACAGGAAACAGGACTACATGAACTAATTTTACCTTTTTTGCAGGGCTACATTAATAGAGTCTTGCAAATTAGTGTGCAAAGGCTGCCAATGCAATCCTAAACTGCATTAACACAGGGATACAATCAAGATCAAGGGAGGTACTGATACCACTCTATGAAGCCTTAGTAAGACCACACCTAGAATACTGCATCCAGTTTTGGTCACCACACTATAAAAAAGATGTTGAGACTCTAGAAATAGTGCAGAGAAGAGCAACCAGGATGATGAGGGGACTGGAGACTAAAATGTATGATGAACGGTTGCAGGAACTGGGCATGGCTAGTCTAGTGAAGAGAAGGACCAGGGGAGACAGGATAGCTGTGTTCCAATATTTGAGGGGCTGCCACAGAGAGGAGGAAGGGGGTCAAGCTGTTTTCCAAAACACCTGAAGGCCAGACAAGGAACAATGGATGGAAACTGAACAAGGAGAGATTCAATCTAGAAATAAGGAGACATTTTCTGACAGTGAGAGCAATCAACTGATGGAACAGAAGTTGCCTTCAGAAGGTGTGGGAGCTTCATCACCTGAGACTTTCAAGAAGAGATTGGACTGTCATTTGTCGGAAACGGTGTAGGCTCTCCTGTTGGACAAGATGACCTACAAGGTCCCTTCCAACTCTGTTAATCTAATCTGAAAACACAATTTACCAGCACTATCTTTAACCATCTGACCAATTATGGCAGGTCCTTCCTAAGTGCCTTCCTCTGCCTGTTAAACAACTCTGGGCTCCTCTCTCTCTTCTCTCATTGTTTCCTAGACAACACAGTTTTCTCTCCTCCCGCAAGGTCATTCACACAGTCTATTACATTTAGGGAGATGTTTATTTTTATTTCACTCTAAACAAACAAGAAAAAGACCCTGCTAATGGAATCCATTTGTAAATCAGATGAATCCAAACAATAATGTGATAATTTACAGTTTAACTTCCATTTAAAATACTTTTAACCCAATGCGATGTCATTAAGCTAGAATTCTTTCTTTCTCTCTCTCTAATTTGTTTAAATTATGCAGCACATTAATATTGCTAATTATGGAAAGGACCCCCATGAACCTGTGAATGTTTAGCATGCAGAACTGGAATGCTATGCAAAATTAGTCATATGACATTGGGCTTTTTCCCAGCAACTTGTTAAAAGTTTAACTATGACTACAACAAATAGCAGCCTTGGTACTCTCAGCTTATTTTGGCAATCAATTTATTCATGCTGCATGCTCTCTAAATACAGGTGGCTTTCTTCTATGGATAGGATTTGTACAGCATTAACAGAAAAGCCTGAGTGTTTCTGAAGAAAACACCAAACATTTGTCATTTTACAAATCCCTGCATTATTTGAGCACAACAATGGCAGCTGAAATAACAAGGGAGAAACTTCGTCAAACTCTTGATGTTAAAGACAACATTCCGAGCTCCTGGAGGCAAGAATTTTGGGACCAGGGGTGGGCTTCAAACATTTTAGCCAGGGGTTCTCTGCCTGGTTGCTGGATGGGTGTGGACATGGTGGGCATGGCCTAGTTGGCATCCTGCACCGGGGAGGGGGGGGTTGCCCTTCCCCGGCTCCGAAGGCTTTCCTTGAGCCTCTGGGAAGGCAAAAACGGCCTCCCCAGGCTCCGGAAGCCCTCTGGAGGCTGGAAATGGGCCTCCTGAACTTCCAGTAGCCCATTTTTCACCCTCCCCAAGGCTCCACATGCACCCTGCACTTACTTACATCCAAAACGGGCCATGTGGGGACTCCTAGGAGGGATGGGGCAGGGTGGGCAGGGACAGACAGGAGTAAGATTTGGAGGCTCTCCGAACTGCACAGAATCTTAGCTAGAGGAACCTCTGCGAACCCCCAGCAGCCCACTGCTGGTTGGGACCCTTAAAACCAACCTACTTGAGGTATTAGCTACATAGCTTGTATTTTTCTCTCCTTTTGCTCTGAAGGAAGGAGGCTACTTGTTTTATTTTTATTTTTATTGTTTTAATTTGATTTATATGCCGCCCTTCTCCGGAGACTCAGGGCAGCTTACAATGCGTTAAGCAATAGCCTTCATACTTTTGTATATTTTATAGAAAGTCAGCTTATTGCCCCCACAAACTGGGTCCTCAATTTACCCACCTTAGAAAGGATGGAAGGCTGAGTCGACCTTGAGCCTGGCTAGGATTGAACTCGCAGTAATTGCAAGCAGCTGGATGTTAACTACTGCCTTAATAGGAGGCATTAGCCTCCTACGCCACTCAGGCTCCCTTATGTCAAAGTTTCATTTCCTTTTTGAGTGGAAGAATTCAGAAATCAGCATAACTAGGTTGATGGAGTAGTGGCGGCATTGGGTAGAAACCAGGAATTTGGTGAGCTATAGCTCTGCCTTAGGCACAGAACTAACCAGGTGACTTTGGGCCAGTCATTCTCTCTAGGAAGAAAGGATTTGCAAGCCGTTTAAAAAAAAAAAAAGACTGCCAAGAACACTGCAGGGGACTTGGCCAGGAGTCAAAGCTGACTTGAAGACACACATTTCCAGGAATAAAATAAGACTTGCTTTCATGACACTTTAGTTGAAATTAAAACTGCATTAAATATTCTAAATATGATTGCATTTTGTGCATTTTGTCTTTCTGTTACAAATTGACAGATGCAGTCGTGTGAAAATGGCAATGCGGAGATAACTTTCAAAAGAACCGGGAGACTACAATCACATTATTTTTAGGAAACTGTAGAGTTCTGGTTCACACATTCTACATTTCTCTCCTGAAGTATATGACCCTGTCAGAACAGGACTATGATGACCATAAAGTGAAGATTCAATCCTGTTCTAAAAACCTTCTACGTGGCATTTATAGAGATAACTGCCTACACGGGTATAAATTTATATTTCTTCCTTTAGTGGTCATTCTAGAAACCTAGAATGGGTCTAGGAAGGAGTAATGTGTTGTTTGCCTCTAACCTGATTAAAATTGAAGCAGAAAATAAACTGGGCCTTATAGATGTTCATCTTTTACTAAGACATGCGCTATGAATCCCAGATACACATACTTCACTCTAGGAACTGTATTTCCTTGTTAAAATGGTGCAACACAAAGGCACAAAGAAAGATAGATCTTTAAAGAGAGATGCAATAGAACCGCATCTGAACTTTTCATTATTCCCTTTTCTTCTTTAATTACAATTCTTGCCAAAGTAATAGGATGCAAAGTAAAGTAAATGTTAAAGAATACAGGCAATAGTATCACCTTAATCAAAACTTTTGAAGTGAATAAGTGGTTTACAGGACTTCTTTTGATTGATTATAGAAACTCTAAATATTAGCTATTATTGTATGCCATTACAGTGCATTCTCACAGCATCGAGAAGAAAAAGAGGGTGCAATTTTGTTGTTAATATGTAAGCGAAAACCACTTCATCTCATTCCAGTTAGATGATTACATTCAATTCTCATTTCATAAAGGATTCACAGCTGAAATGTCAAAAATGAGGTAATGGCCAACATTTGCAAACCTCAGAAACTTATTCTATGAAAAGCAATTTAAACATAAAAGGTTGGTTAACCTTGAATAGTCAGATTAATGATCCAGAAAAAAAAAAAACCCTCAATGTGATTTTCAGTGAATAAACAAAACTTCATATGCAAACTTAGAAACATTTTTTGTCAGAACAAAAAAAAAAAAACAGTCAAACTTAAACTCAGATGCCATCAACCTACCCTACAAAGTTATCAAAAATCTATCAAAACACAAAAGAGAAGTATGTTGCACTACTATAACTATTTATGAATAATATGCTACAGATGTATTTCCCTGAGGTACTTCAAAGTCTAAAACATAAGTTTCATAAAATTAAATACAACTGAGCAGAATGTTAGCCAAATTGGACAGTTTTACAAGACAAAATTACTGCTAAAGCACATCCCTCAGAGATGAGTTGATATGTAAATAGATTTTAAAAGACTGTGTTCAAAACACAGAATTTCTTTAGGAGTCCCTGGAGGCTGGGGAAAGCAAAAAATGTCACATTCTGTCCCACTGGGAGTTGGGAAATGGGCCATTTCAGGCCTCCGGAGGGGGTGGCGAAGGCTGTTTTTGTCCTCCCCAGATGCATAGAGAGGATCTGGAGCCAGGTGAGAAAGAAAAACAGGCCTCCCCCCAACCAAGCCCTCCGGAGGCAGGAAACAACCTGTTTCCCTACTTCTAGTGGGCCCAGAAGGGCCAAAAATGAGCTGGCATGCGCGTGCATGCATGCCAGAGCTGAGCTGGCGTGCCCACTGATATGGCTATGACTGCCACCTGTGGCACATATGCCATAGGTTCGCTATCATGGTCCTACACCATTTCAGACAACTGGATGGCCTCACCGACCAGTTCGCTCCCATAGAGAGGGGCTCCTCAGGGTGTTGTCAGCCAAACAATGTCGACTTGTGGCCCCCAGGGGGAGAGCCTTCTCTGTGGGGGCACCCGCCCTCTGGAACGAGCTCCCCCCTGAGATAAGGAGGCTTCAGGACTTCCACGCCTTCCGCCGCACCCTAAAAACGTTTTTATTCCAACAGGCTGGTCTGGCTTAAGTCTCCCCTTTTAAATTGGGTTTTAAATTGTTTTATATAATTGGATGTTTTAAATTTCCTTCTCTGAGCCCAAATTATTTAATTTATTTTAATAGCTTTTAACTTTTATATGTTATTGTATTTTATCTTGGCTGTTCACCGTCCTGAGTCCCTTTTGGGAGTAGGGCGGTATATAAATTTGATAAATAAATAAATAAATAAATAAATAAATAAATAAATAAATAAATAAATAAATAAATTTCTTCTTAAAAACTTACAGTGTTGGAGCATTCACAACTTCTGGAGGCAAGTCGTTCCATTGATTAATTGTTTCTAACTGTCAGGAAATTTCTCCTTAATTCTAGGTTGCTTCTCTTCTTGACTAATTTCCTTTTTTTTTTTTATTCAAATTATTTTTATTTATATGAATTAGCAATACAATAGAAAACATTTTTGGTTCCGTGATGCAAATACATAAACCCAAACTTTTAACTTGCCATACATATGATATTACTTCTTATGAATAAATTTTGTCTAGAAGCTATTACATATAATAATACTCAATAATATTCAAACCCTTGAAGTGCAAGTGATATTGTTCATTTCTTTAAATCTTCATTAATTAGCTAGTGATTAATCTCTATACACTATCTCATTTTTTATTTCTTTTCTCCATCCACTCATACCACATGTCCCACATGCCATAGTATTCCGAATCTTCTCTGTCATTAATTTCTAGAGATAATTTGTTCATTTCTCCTTGATTAATTTCCATCCATTGCTTCTTGTCTTGCCTTCAGATAGGCCTGGGAAAAGCACCCTTAGAAATGGAGCCTCAATAAGGGACAAGCAATAGCCCAGTTTGGGGATGCTAAGGTTAGTCTTTCTTCTCCAACCATCCCAGGAAAACGAAAAGGACTTACATGCTATAAATACTCCAGAGACTCTCTTCCAGCTGGCTGGGGAAACTGTGAAATGAATTTGGATCCTGGCTTTATGGCCAATTAAAATCTCATATCATTTGTAAACAATAAAGGCACGGGTGGGATTCTACCGGTTAGGACAAGTTTGGGCAATCTGGTAGTTTCAACAATCAGCTGGGAGCACGCGATCACCAAACCATTTGTTAAACCAGCAGGATCCCACCACTGAATAAAGGTGCCACCACTATTCCTGAACCTCTTGATAAAAATGCAAACTTTTGTGACATTGGATGCTGCCAGATACAAGACTTTGCATTTGCATCACTAGCACCAGATATAGGAATGTTGTTGTTTAGCCAGAACAACAAGAAATAATGATCTGTTTTGCTCACTAATCCTATGATTACCCAAGATTTCCATATTTTACAAAGTTTTGAAAAATGTGTTTGGCTACAGAGAATAATGGACAAAATAAATGGCACCTTTAACTTTCAAATAGTGTCTGCCACCTGCAAAAGGTGATTTTTTTCCCCTCCTGTTGCTCATATTGTTGTATGTTGGCAAGGATCCAAATATTTTACTGAATCAAACGAGAAGAGTTAATTAGCCTCTTCTTTTCTTTCCAAATTGCATCGATACTCTGAATTCAAAACAACTTGAACAAGAAAAAGAACAACAACAATGAAGTAGTGAGATGAGATATTTTCTGCAATTGAAGCCAAAAAAAGTTTTATACAACAGACACACACACACACACACACACACACACACACACAAATCATCATCTTTGTTTAACAACCCCATAATCCCTTGTGGGGTGGAGTCTGGGCAACTGAATGGAGCAAGCAGAGTGTTTACTGGCCGGATGCCTTTCCTGTTCCCAATGCAGAGTTTTATTCAGCAGAAATATAGACCTGGCTTATAGAATTGTCAAGAGTCAGAAATGACTGAATGGCTAACATCATCATCATCATCAAAGGGGGTGGGGGGATACAGATATCTTTAACAGACTTAAGTCTACTGAATCAGGTATGATTCAGTCTGGATCTATTCAAATGGCTGTGATCATTCTCTGAACTGAACATAGTTTGTTAAACATACTTTTTAAATCTCACCTAGCTCAATGTTGACTCAGCCTTCCCTCCTTCCAAGGTGGGTAAAATGAGGACCCAGATGGTTGGGGGCAAGAGGCTGACTCTGTAAACTGCTTAGACTGAGAAGGCTGTAAAAGCACTGTGAAGCGGTCTATAAGTCTAAGTGGTATTGCTAAGGCTGTTTGTACATGAGTTGAATATTAGCTAAGCCAAAAAGAAAGGAGCAATTGTGATTGTTGTTACAATCTCTACTCCTACTCCAGCCTATTTTACAATGCTAAGATAAATTTTTAAAAGGCTTTGCCTGAAAATTACACACACACACAAAATCACTGTTGGTGTCATTTATAACACCTTCGTTGGAACATTTTATAGCTCTGTCCTCCAAGGAAGATGATTTTACTACACTGATAACTGGAGAAGGTAAGACAGGATTTATCCTTTAGCCATCCATATGCTGACTTTTATCCATCAATCTGCTTCAAAGTTCTCAAGACAGCTATAGACGGCTAATGTATATTCAGTAGCTATTTTCACACCATCACACCTGATGAGTGAAGATCCTTCTGTAGGCATTTCCAGGTTGCAAAGACAATACCGTGAAATTGTAGCAAATATTCTGCTTTTCGCTCACTTTGCCAAATATAAGAGATAAAATTCATGAATGTTTTTTAGCTGTTGTACGGTTGGATGATTTTCTAGCGTGAATTTCCTTTCCTGCAGAAGCAACTGCTTGAAAACTTTCCAATGCCAACAGAAGGAAGATACGGTCATGTTGAAGAGTTTCAGCATATCACATGCAGACACTGATACCTTTTGCATTAGTACAGGAAGTCCTTGACTTCTGATCACAGTTGGGCACTGAATTTCTGTTGCTAAATACTGTGGCGGTTAAGGGAGTCGTGTCCAATTTTACAACCTTTTTTCCTACCGTTGTTAAGTAAATCATTCACTTGTACAGCACATCCAGCTTTCCCCATTGGGAAATGGGTTAGATTAACAGAGTTGGAAGGGACCTTGTGGGTCATCTAGTCCAACCCCCTGCCCAAGCAGGAGAACCTATGCCATTTCTGACAAATGGCAGTCCAGTCTCTTCTTGAAAGCCTCCAGTAATGAAAGTCCCCACAAATTCCGAAGGCAATTTCTGTTCCATGGGCTGTTTGTTCTCCCTATCAGGAAATTTCTCCTTATTTCCAGGTTGAATCACTCCTTGATCAGTTCCCATCTGTTGGAAGAAATGTCCATCTGGGTTCAGTTCCAAGTGGGGAAGAAAGATATGGGAAACAAGGAGACTCCTTGGAAAGATGGTTTTTAATGGTGGATAGGACCACATGGTTTGAAGATCTTGAGTGAAGAGAAAACAAGGGAAGAGATGCTGAGAGTGCCTGGGTTTTATGCCCACAAATTTTATTTGAGCTTGTGTTCTGATTGGTTGTCAAACTCCCATGGGGCCACACAGGGATAACTTTGTAGATTGTGTGTTTTTGCGTCCCAAGCTTGGTTGAGCCTTGCTGGGTGATGATGTAATGAAAGGGCTTTGGGCAATTCCTACTATAGCTTTGCCTGAAAGAGGTAGATCTTTGTTATGTAGAATGGACTGGCCCAGGCCTTAATGGCCCATTGACAAAGGTGGGTGAGTTTCTGCCTCCCTTTTAGGGGAAATATTCTGCCCTTTTTAATATTTCCTAAAATATCTCATTTTCCTAGGAGAAGGGTGGGTGCTAACTTCCTACATATCCGTTATTCCTTGCCTGGCCTTCAGGTGCTTTGGAAAATAGCTTGACCCCCTCCTCTCTGCAGCAGACCCTCAAATAGAGCCTGAGTAGCGTAGGGGGCTAATGCCTCCTACTAAAGGCAGCAATTAACATCCAGCTGCCTCCAATTTCCGCGAGTTCAATCCTAGCCAGGCTCAAGGTTGACTCAGCCTTCCATCCTTTCTAAGGTAGGTAAATTGAGGACCCAGTTTGTGGGGGCAATAAACTGACTTTGTATAAATATACAAAAGTATGAAGGCTATTGCTTAATGCATTGTAAGCCGCCCTGAGTCTTCGGAGAAGGGCGGCATATAAATCAAATAAAAAAAAATCAAATCAAATATTGGAACAAATATTTAAACAAAGTCATGTCCAGAGCACTAAAAAAAAAGTCTGCTATAAATAGACCTACAGTAGTTAAGGAGGGAGCAGATGAGAAGCGGTTACACACACTTCAGTAAGAAGATATTTCATTACTTTTTAAAGTTTAACACTTTAAAGATGTTAACACACATTGTTCTTGCAAAAAAGGTCTGGATTTCCATTATTATTTTGCGGGAAAGAAAAAAAAAAGAAAATAGAACTGGACATTTTCTGCTATGGCCTATCTAAGCAGATTTATTTCATTACCCCATCAAAAAAAGATGGCAGATGTTTTCCCATGCATTTACCAAGTATTATGTCTGCAAGCTTCCTTTGTGTGGTGTGCATAATAGCATGCATGCAGGAGGAAACTGGACGTACAGTGATGGGTTGCCCCCAGTTCGGACCAGTTCGCAAGAACTGGTAGTAAAACCGTTGGGAGGCTCCACCCACTGAACCGGACGTTATCAAAGATGATCTGAGCATGTGCAGAAGAGCGCACGGGCACGATCCAAACCGGTAGTAAAGGTAAGTAGAACCTACCCCTGGAGATGTACTGTATATTTTGCCATTAACTTAGCTAGCATGGTTTCAAGGTATTCTAGGACCACGAATGGAATATGTGAACAGGTTCCTATGGATTTGAGGTATTCACAGCTGAATTAAGGGAGAAAAAGTTAAAAGTTGCTAGCAACCTGGAAAAACTTTCCTCAAAAGAGTAGAAATCCATACAGCAACTCTTACGCAATTGAGAGGGTTCTTTATTTGGATGTACAGTATAAAACTATTCTGAAAAGTATACTTGAAGAAAATTAAAAAGGTTCGGAGGATAGTGTAGGAAGTTAGCACCCACCCCTCTCCTAGAAAAATGAAGTATTCTAGGAAATATTAAAAAGGCAGAATATTGTATCTCCCTGGCAGTGGTGGGTTGCCCCTGGTTCGCACCGGTTCTATAGAACCGGTAATAAAACTGGTGTGAGGCTCCGCCCACTGACCCCGAAGTCATCAGAATGCTTCCGCGCACTTCTGTGCATGTGCACAGCCAGTAGTAAAAGTAAGTAGAACCCACCCCTGCTTCCTGGATGAGAAACATGTACAAATTTCCTTTCTGCCCTCTATAGTGGTGTGTGACTTCCTCAATCTCAGGACCTCTTCCAGAGACCTAGAAGTCTGGGGGTTCTACATAGGATCTTAACTGAACCTAGCACTGTGCTCTCCTGGACAGAGAGCTACAAAGCCCTTCCTGGGATCTCTTGGAATCACCTTCCTAAATTTAGGATCCTCAACTCTTGAAGGGTCCTACCATTCCTGGGGCCGCTTTGGCCTTGAATTTCCACATCTACAGCAGTGGCCAAAATTATGGCCGAAACCTTTTCGGGAAAGTGTATTTTCTAAAACTAGCTAATAGCACCACTTTTTCTTTTGGGAGTAGTACCATAAAGTTATATATCAATGGAAAGTATCCAGAGGTGGTATTTAGCTGTTTCAGACCGGTTCGCCCAAATTAGTGGCGGAAATTGCAGGTGGGCCTGCTCCAGCTCTATGCCATCCTACTTAGACACATTTTTGATACTGGGCACATGTGCAGAAGGCATGCAAGCGCATGCGCGGAAGGGAAGTGTGTACATGAACCAGAAGTGTGCACACACGAAGCGAGCGTGTGCACGTGGGGCGAACCAGTAGTAACATATTGTGAAACCCATTGCGGATAGTATCCTCATTCACTCCTAAAACTCAGCTATAATTGCTTGCTTGTTGTTGGTTTTTCTTTTTCTTTTGGTGGGGGAAGAACAGATTATCATCTGCAAATTCAGCTGTTATGTACAAACCAGACCACAAGGTCTTCATAAACCTTCCACTTCCCCAGGTGCAAAAAACTCCTCGCTAAGTACTACAACATGCATATTCAGGAAAATATGAACATAAAATGAAGATGGAGGGAATAACGGGCTAATTGCCACAAAAAAATAAAAAAATAAAAGGATGTTTTACTTTTTGTATAACAGTACAGAGTATAGAGGTGCAGTAATAGTACCCAAGTCATTAAACCTCACTATATAACCTCTCTGATTATATTTCCTGATGCCATAGAGGAAAACATTTGAGCATCTCTGAACCAGTTTTTTTAAAAATAGTTTTTATTAAGTTTTTTTTTTACTTTTAAAAACAGGGAGGGGAGAAAAACAAGGACAAAAACAGAGTAAAAAACATGACAACAAAACGTTATATGCTATTTTTACAGCTGAAATAAAGAACTATATCTTACTAATTATTGTTAACTTTATAGTATTGATTGTGTAAATAATGTATAATGTATAATGTGTATAATGTAAATTTATATATTCAGTAGAAGAATTGGAAAAAAAAATAGGCAGTATGCATGTCGATACAGAAGGCTGCAGGGTTTTTATTATTATTATTCCGTTCAGTGGAAAAGAAGTTGCTATTGAAATTTCTCCCAAAGGATAAAAAGTTATGGGGGAATTTAATCAGAGGTTAATGTGGAGATCTTACACTTTCTTTGGTTAATCAGTGTATAAGTAAATATCCTGTGCTACATTACAGAATTATCTTTTCTGAAACCTGCAGACTCCCTGGCTTCTTATCTGGCTACTTAAATTTTAGAGGAAGAACTTCAAAAGATATCCTTTTCCGGACTGTATAGATTAGAAAATGTGGACAACTAGGGAGACTGGAATGTGATGAAAGGAAATATAACAGGAGGAGAAAAAAAAAAACCACAGTAGCAATAACTATCACTTGTTCTGCAACCCAATAAGACAGACACAGACTTCAGAGGATAATTAGAACTGCAGAAAAAACAATGGCTACCAACCTGCCTTTCATGGAGGACCTGTATACTGCATGAGTCAAAAAGAGGGCTGGGAAAACATAAATCATTTCAACTCCCACCCTCAAAACGACGCTATAGAGCACTGCACACCAGAACAACTAGACACAAGGACAGTTTTTTCTCCCATGCCATCACTCTGCTAAACAAATAATTCCCTCAACGCTGTCAAATTATTTACTATGTCTGCATTATGATTAATCTTTTCATCTACTCATCGTTCCCATCACCCATCTCCTTCCACTTATGACTGTATGACTGCAGCTTTGTTGCTTGTATCCTTACAATTTATATTGATATTGTTTCCTGATTGCTTATTTGTACCCTATGACTATCATTGTAGTCATAGGGTACAAATAAGTGTTGTACCTTATGAGTCTTGACGAACATATCTTTTCTTTTATGTACAGTGACAGCGTACATACCAAGACAAATTCCTTGTGTATCCAATCACACTTGGCCAATAAAAAATTCTATTCTATTCTATTCTATTCTATTCTATTCTATTCTATTCTATTCTATTCTATTCTATTTTATTCTATTCTATTCTTTGAAAAGTATTTTTTTAAAGTGAAAGTAATACCAGAAGATTTATCTCTCTCTCTCTCTCTCTCTCTCTCTCTCTTTGCAAGCGAAAAACATATGAAAAATTGTTCAATAGGTTTTTGAAAAACTTTCAAGGTTTCGGTTTTTAAAGTAAGAAGAATAACAAAAAAGAATTAATGCTTTTGAAGCTTAGCTACTGTTAAAAAGAATCCCTAACTTGTCCTAAAAACAGATATAGATAGGGACTTTAAACATCTGGTTCTTTATTAATAGCTCGAGATCTAAATCAGATGAATTATTAGCAGCAAACTTACACAGGGCTTCCTGCACTCAAAAAAGTGGTTTTTAGAATGCCAACTGATGGGTGTAGTAATATCTCCTTTAAATCACCGGTGTATCTTTTTTTATTATCTGTAGGCTAACACTCCATTACCACTTTGATATAAAAATAATGTTTCTGATTAAAAAAATTTAGTGGCAAACATTTCACATGATTACAGACAAAAAGTCAAAATTTGCATTTAAATAGACATATTAAATACTCAGCAGCACACCGTAAGAGTGGAAAGGAACTGTATAAATCAGGGAGAAAAAAAGTCAAAATAGGTATTTCAGCACCTAACACAAGTGAAGCAGGGATGGGTTCTAATTTTTTTTACTACCAGTTCTGTGGGTGTGGTTTATTTTGTGGGCATGGGTTGGTGGGGGTAATATGACTGGGTGGGCGTGGGCAACTTTTTTTTTTTTTTTACTTTTAAAAACATTTTTTCTACAACCTTAAGAGGTTGCAGAAAAAATGCTTTTAAAAGCCTCTGACGATCAGGCAACTCAGCTGAGATTGTCAGCTGAGGCTTTTAAAGGCATTTTTTTCCCTACAACCTTTTCTCCTGAAGATTTTGTAGAAAAAATGCTTTTAAAAGCCTCTGACGATCCCAGCTGAGCCACACGATCATCAGAGGCTTTTTTTTTTTTTTTACTTTTAAAAGCATTTTTTCAGCCAAAGAGGGGACCAGTTCAGGGGTGTGGCCAGCCAATGTTATTACCAGTTCTCCGAACTACTACACATTTTTACTACTGGTTCTTATGAACCAGTGCGAACCGGGAGCAACCCACCACTAAAGTAAAGGATTAAGAGTGGAAAAGCATCTCTAATGGTTTGAAAGAATGTTTAATCTATATTTCCTAGGAAACTATCAAGAATCATTGTGAGACACCATTATTTTGTGTGGTAGGTCCAGAATCAAAGATCATACGAAATAAATTATTGTAAACCATTGTTAAACCATAGAGCCTGTGTAGCGTAGGGGGCTAATGCCTCCTACTAAAGGCAGCAATTAACACCAGCTGCCTGTAATTTCTCTGAGTTCAATCCTAGCCAGGCTCAAGGTCGACTCAGCCTTCCATCCTTTCTAAGGTGGGTAAATTGAGGACCCAGTTTGTGGGGGCAATAAGCTGACTTTGTATAAATATACAAAAGTATGAAGGCTGTTGCTTAACGCATTGTAAGCCGCCCTGAGTCTCCGGAAAAGGGCGGCATATAAATCAAATTAAAAAAAAAATTAACTAAACCACAATTGGCAAAGTTTGAAACTTTCTGCTAGATCAAATTCTATTAATAGTTTTGTGCCACCCAGCTGTTTGTTATAAAAATTAAAATATATGGTGACCATGTTTATAAGCTAAACTAAATCATGTCTTAGTATGATATCCCTAATTACACCAAACCATGTTTTATCTAGGTAACAAATTTTCTACTCTTCTACACACATTTATTTCCTCCTGTTTCTTGTGTGATAGAGATAAGGGCATCTGAATTTCTCAGATATCTTTTTAACTCATCATTATATTATTCAGACCAGAGAATAACTATCATTATATCAGATTTGTGATCCTTGATTTTAATTTCCATATTTCCATATTCCATATTTAGCTATGGTATTCACCACCCTAATTTTGGTGCAGTGGTAAGAATGCAGTACTGCAGTATTTCTGCCAGCAGTTTGATTCTGACCAACTCAAGGTTGACTCAGCCTTCCATCTGTGTAAAGTTGGTAAAATGAGGACTCAGATTGTTGAGACCAATAGGCTGACACTGTTAAACCACTTAGAGAGGGCTGTAAAGAACTATGAAGCGGTATATAAGTCTATGTGCTATTGCTAGTTTTTATTCAGACTTAATTTTTTTTATTCAGATCCAGAGAACAACTACTATTATATCAGATCCATTGCCTTTGATTTGAATTTGCCCCTACTTCAAATAACCCATAGTTAGTTAACCACCCTAATTTTGTGGAATTTCAGCCAAGAAATCGAATTTGCACAGCATAACGTGAGTGACACACATGCTTAAAAATCAGGAGCTATGCAATATTCTTTGTTGGCATTCTGTTCCTCAGGATCATAAGAGCAAAAAGACTTAGCATACTGAATATGAACACAAAAATGAATCCATACTCATCCTCTAACCTCAGCAAAGATAGTGACTTTATACAGGTAGTTTTGCTATTATGAGTTCGCATTAAGTTTGAAAGATTTCACATGCTATAAAGCAGTGGGGCCAAATAATTATGCAGCCTTGCTCAGCTTGTGTCCCTTGAAGACTGCATTGATGCTATCCGTCACCTTTCCTGTCATTACCTTATTCAAAACAAAGACAAAATCTGCCTAAGGACATTTTTTTCCTCCCCTCAACAACCCATAAAGCTACTCTGGATCTAAATGAAAGGTAGCTTGTTCTCAAAAACTTTGCTGTCCTGTTGATTGATTTTTGCTTAGACAAACCAGAATATAAAAACCTGCATATGAAGTTTGGCCTCATTTTTTTTTTCTTCTCTAGCTCAATTTTTTAATCTCTCACATTGGTTCTCTTTACTTTAAAACTGTTTTATAAACATGTGAGTATGTTACATTTTTATAACTGTTCGTAATACTCTGAAAATATAAAATTGTCTCTTTTCCTCTTCAGCGTAGAGCCTGAATTCTCTGTTTTCACACTTAGCAATAGCACTTAGACTTATATACCGCTTCACAGTGCTTTTACAGCCCTCTCTAAGCAGTTTACAGAGTCAGCTTCTTGCCCCCAACAATCTGAGTCCTCATTTTACCCACCTCGGAAGGATGGAAGGCTGAGTCAACCTTGAGCCTGCATTCTAACCACTGTGCCACCATGGATGGATGGATGGATGGATGGATGGATGGATGGATGGATGGAAGGAAGGAAGGAAGGAAGGAAGGAAGGAAGGAAGGAAGGAAGGAAGGAAGGAGAAAAAGAAAAGCAATAGCACTTAGACTGAGTCCGAGACAGATCTGCAAGTCTAATTTTAGTTTGGCTCTCTTTTCACTTGGATAGGTCTTCTTCCTTTGGGCCTAATCCACAATAAAGTTGTTGCAAAGTCTTGTTCTTCCTTGTTCTAACAATGAGGCCAATACAGGATGAAAATCATAATATTCATTTCAAGGTTCCTGTCCCTGAACTAAATAGAATAGGATAACTGGGTGTTAGAAAAGAAGCATCTCTATATTTTAATATGATTCACTGCAACAAATAAAAGCTGGTTTATGGAATAGAAGGAAGGAAGGGGATTCTTAGAATAGGGATTAAGTGAGAGTCCTTATGCCCTTTCATCGGGGACCTGATAAGCATAATTACACCAGCCATCTCGGAATGGATTAATTGAGACTTAATTATGTGGGATTTAATGAAATGTATCTGACAAACTACTCGAAACCCTCTGGCAAAAGACAGCAATAGGTGCTCATGGAAAATCCACTACTGTATTTGAAGATAATTGTGGTAAGAATATTGAGAGCCCTGTGAATTAACACCTTTACCTTTATTGATTTATTCCTTCTACTGTACAGGGTATATTACAAAAAGCCCGGACTATGAAATTATTAGTCTATCACAGAATGCAAGTTAAGCAAAGAGACACAGTGGCAGGTTTCCAGGGGATGCTGCTGGAATCTACTTACAAAATTAATTCCATATAACGAGCTCCAGATATTGTGACAAAAATTTAATGCGGTGCTATCTTTGGTTTTGTTTTTTTTTTCACCCATTTCTTTTAAAATTTCTGTCCTTATGTTTTTCCGTTATCAGCAATAGCAACAGAAATGAAGAACTCCCAGTCTGATTTTAAAACCTGAAAAACCCTCTAAATGGGGGTTAGAGGGTGGGGAACCCCAAAATCTCTAGATTTTGGCAGGGGTGGGCTTCAGAGCCTTTAGCAACGGGTTTGCTGCCCCGTTGCTAGGTGGGCGTGGTCATGGTGGGCGTGGCCTAGTCGGACGCCTGAACCACGGCAGGGGAAAGGCAGATGCATTTTTCACCCTCCCCAGGCTCCAGAGGCTTTCCTTGAGCCTCCAGGAGGGCGAAAATAGCTTCTCCTGGCTTCTGGAGGTCCTCCGGAGGCCAGAAACAGGCCCATTAGACCTGTTTTTTGCCCTCCCAGACCCTCTGTGTAGCCCCTGCACTTACCTGGAATGATGAACGGGCTATGTGGAGACTCCCGGGAGGGGCAGAGTGGGTGTGGCCAGCCAGAGATGGCATTTGGGGGTTCACCAAACCCCAGCGATCCTTGGCTAAAGGATTGCCCGAAACCTGCCGAACCCCCAGGAGCCCACCCCTGGATCTTGCTGGAATCAGCAGTTTAACTTTAAAGTTAGAATGGCTGGCAGTGCCTGGTTCGCAGTTTAGCAATATCTGTAAAGTCTCCCTGTCCTACTCATTGCTTTCCCCTGGTTTTAGCGATTTTGTGCATTACTGAGAAGTTAACCTCACAATAGGTAAACCATGGGGAGGAGTAGCTCATCGCCGTTCCTGGATTAAGTCAATAGTCTGAAGGAGGCATTTTCAAACATGAGCTTCCTTTTTTTTCCCCTATGCATTATAGTATTTTAATGACACACTTCAAAATGTAATGTTTAAGTGGCTTCTATCATTCAGTCCTGTACCGAACGTGCTTATTTCTTGAAAATAACTCCAGTTTAAAGTATTAGGAATTGATAAGATTCGTAACAGCATTTGCTTCCAACAGCATGGGATAAAGAGGATGCATGTAAAATATTACAGAGATTTTTTTTTTTATTGAAAAAGTTTTACAAGTACAAATTTGTCATCCCCCCCCAATTTCCCCACCACCACCCTATCCCCCCTCCCCTCCCTTCCCACCCTTGGCTTCCCTTACAAAAAATATTATTCTTATTCATCTACCAATATCAAACAAAAATGAAAAGGTGAAATCCAAATCAGGCAACATATCAGATATTTCTCTCATATAGTTTACCCTCTTTCAATATTATTTTTTTTTCTAAATATCAACCAAATAGTAATACTAATACAGAGATTTTTTTAAAAAAAACCACATGTTTTACAGTTTTGTTCCTGCAGGAAATCGGGAGATTTAGGGTGTTGAGGTTTCTGGAAAGCTCCGTACCAGTGGTGAAATCCACTTTTTTTTACTACCGGTTCTGTGGGCATGGCTTGGTGGGCATGGTGTGGCTTTTTTGGGCATGGCTTGGTGGGCATGGCAGAGGAAGGATACTACAAAATCCCCATTCCCACACCACTCTAAGGGAAGGATACTGCAAAATCCCCATTCCCTCCCCACTTTGGGGCCAGCCAGAGGTGGCATTTGCCGGTTCTCCGAACTACTCAAAATTTCCCCTACTGGTTCTCCAGAATCTGTCAGAATCTGCTGGATTTCAACCCTGCCCTGTACCATTTTAAGTCCCAGCCTCCCCGTGCAGCCTGACCATTTTAGGAAACAATCGCCTGGAAAAAAAAGAAAAAGAAACTACAGGTAGTCCTCATCTTACAACACTTCACTTAGTGACCATTTAAAGTTACGATGTCACTGAAACGAGTTAGGGTTCATTTTGATCATAATGAATTACTATGATAAGCGTGAAAAGATTTATGACCACTTTTCACACTTTATGTCCTTTGCAGCATCCTCAGGGTCACGTGATTTACATTTGGACGCTTGACAACTGACTCACATTTGTGACGGTTGCAGTCTCCCAGGGACACATGATCCCCATTTTGTGACCTTCTGACAAGCAAAGTCAAGGGGGAAACTGGACTCACTTAATGACCATGTTTCTAATTGAACAACTGCGGCGATTCGCTTAACAAATGTGGCAAGAAAAGTCGTAAAATGGGGCAAAGCTGCCTTGACAAATTTCTCACTTAGCAACATAAAATTCTGGGCTCAATTTTGGTCGTAGGTTGAGGACTACCTTACAAAGTTAGTCCTTGACTTACGACTATAATGGAGCCCAAAATTTATGTTGCTATGCAAGACAGCTAGCAACAGCAAGAGCCCTTAGACTTATATGCCGCTTCACAGTGCTTTTACAGCCCTCTCTAAGCGGTCTACAGAGTCAGCATATTGCTAAGTGAGTTTTGCCTTATTTTACAATCTTTCTGTTAACGGTTGTTAAGTGAATCGTGCAGTCATTCAGAAAATCAGGCTCCCCCCATTGTCGGAAATTGGCTGGGAAATTCAGAGCACTTGACCCCAGCATAAGGCAACTGTCAGGAATATATGTCAATTGCCAGGGAACCCAAATTTTGAACACATAACCTGGTGGCGCAGCAGCTTAAGCAGCAATTTAAGTGGTGTTAAGTGACACCAGCTGCCTGCAATTACTGCAAGTTCGAATCTCACCAGGCTCAAGGTTGACTCAGCCTTCCATCCTTTCAAGGTAGGTAAAATGAGGACCCGGATTGTGGGGGGGGCAATAAGCTGACTTTGAATAAAAAGGAACACCACTTTTTTTTTTGGGGGGGGGGTTGAAAGTCCTACTATGCAGGTATATACAAAAGTATGAATTGTAAGCTGCCCTGAGTCTCCAGAGAAGGACGGCATATAAATTGAACTACTAAACAAACAAACAAACAAACAAACAAATAAATAAATCTGTATCATATCTATATCTATATCTATATCTATATCTATATCTATATCTATATCTATATCTATATCTATATCTATATCTATATCATATCAGAGCCTTGGCACAGCAGACTAAAGTGCTTTTAAGTAGCACCAGCTGCCTGCAATTACTGCCAGTTCAAATCTCACCAGGCTCAAGGTTGACTCAGCCTTCCATCCTTTCAAGGTAGGTAAAATGAGGACCCAGATTGTGGGGATAATAAACTGACTTTGTATAAAAAAGAACACTATTTGGGGGGGCCAAACTGTATATATCCTACTAAGCAGGTATATACAAAAGTATGAAGGCTATTGCTTAACGCATTGTAAGCCGCTCTGAGTCTCCGGAGAAGGGCGGCCTATAAATTAATTTTTTAAAAAAATAATAACCATGGGGATGCTGTAATGGTCATAAGTGTGAAAACGGATCATAAGGAACTTATTTTCAGTGCCGTTATAACTTCAAACAATCACTACATGAATGGTTGTAATTTTAGGACTACCTGTGCACCAGGGGTGTCAAACTCAAGGCCCGGGGAAAGGATTCGGTATGCAGGATGGTTAGATCTGGCCCGCGGGGCTGCCCTGGAAATAGCGAAAGACCAGCCCACATTGCCAATGGATCCCCCCAGCCCCACCCAGGCCACCACAGGCACCCTGAAATGACTGAGTTTGAACTGGCCACTGGCATGCCCACCCTGGCCATGCCTACCCTGGCCACACCTACCATCCTCCCAAGGTCACAAACAACCTGATGTGACCCTCAATGAAGTCGAGTCTGACTGCTCTTTAGAAGGCCAGATCCTGAAGAGGAAACTCAAATGCTTTGGCCACCTAATGAGAAGGAAGGACTCCTTGGAGAAGAGCCTCATGCTGGGAACAATTGAGAGCAAAAGAAGAAGGGGACGACAGAGAACGAGGTGGCTGGATGGAGTCACTGAAGCAGTCGGTGTGAGCTTAAATGGACTCCAGAGGATGGTAGAGGACAGGAAGGCCTGGAGGAACGTTGTCCATGTGGTCGCGATGGGTTGGATACGACTTTGCAACTAACAACAACAACATTGATATAAGTTGTATTATGATGGCTGTTCATGTTTCAAATTGCTCATGAAATAAACCTCTGAATCTTAAAGTAAGAATTGTTTATTGTATTGCTTTTTCTTATTTCTTTTATTGGGATATTTTTATGACCGGGCAGGCAATCACATCATTTTCTCAAGCTTTGGTCTGTAACAATGAGGGATTCGTAGAATCAAAACTCAGAGGTCATTTAATAAAAATTCCAGCCTTGGACCGTGTGCCTTGTAGCTAAATCATTCCTAACAGGTTCCTGGAGAAGCTTTTCAAAAAAAATAATTCTTCAGGGGAGGAGACCACAACAGTCTTTTTTTTTTTTTTTGAGTCTTCTTCCTTCACTTAAGAATTATCGTTAAAAAGCTCTCCCCTCACTCAAATTCTTGGCCTTTCCAAAGGAAGATTTCAAATCTGTATACAAAAGGAAGTCCAATTGTCCTTTATGGGGGGAAATCCTCATCTGTGTGCACACGCACAAAGCATTAAATTTTTAAGCCTGAAAAAAAAAAGAAAAGAAAAGAAAAAGAAAGAGAAAAGAGAAATACTCACCTGAAAATAAACCTCCCTGAACTCACTGAGGATTATCTCTCAGTACACACGCCTGAGCTTGGGTTATATAAATCTGTCATTGAATTTAAATACAAAGTTCCTCGTATCACCATCATCAATGGATATGCCACACCATTTTTGTTCCTTGTCTTTTTCCTGTCATTCTATCTTTTCCTTTGCTTTTTTTTTAAAAAAAAGTGATTATTCAAGAGGAGAGAAACTGGGAGAGACAAGAGGGGTGGAAGAAATGGAAAAAATTGATGACTTGGGAAGGACATCCATCTATTCAAAGAGAGACTCCAAAGCAAAGTGTAGATTTTTCTTGCTTCCTTACTTCAAACAACAGCTGCTCTCTGCCTATACATAACATGTATGTCAGCTTCACCCAGGATGAAACCAAAGACAAGCAGGAAGAGAAATTCAAGGACACAGCTCTATGATAAGCTGGTTTTATTACAGATTCAAGTAAAGCCATAATAGAACAGAAAAAACTATCAGTTGAAAATTGCAAGCCCCAACTACACCATGTATACACAGAAACCCCAAAAGAATAAACTTTTAGTCTCTTTTCTATCCATTTCTCCAAATGGATAACAATAGGATGTTTCCCAGTGGGGTGGAGAGGCTATTGATATTCGTGCATTATTACTGACACCAACCTGTCTGGTCTCTGGCCCATTCCAGGTTGACCTTGGTCTTTCTCACTCTCACAAATACACAGCAGGCAGGAAAGAAAATCAAGCTATTTTCTTCTGTTAAAAGCACCAAACATTAAAAACAATGACTTTTGGGGAGTTATTGCTGAAAACACATTAGCAGATGATGCAAAAAAAGCTAAAGAATAACAATTCCATCTATATTTGCATCCACTTTCAGGGAAACTACATTTATGCAGCAGCCAAATCTACAGGAGTGAGTTCACAGACCCGTGAAGGTAATCTTCAGCCTGGAAACTTCAGGTCCTATGAGTAGAAAAGCAGCAATGAAGGAAGTAAATTGAGGGACAGCACTCTTCAAATGATATCAAGGAGAATAATCTTGTGCTGACTTACAAGAAAAGAGAATCTAAACAATAAGATTGTCATCTTCTTTTAGCAAACCCATAATCCTTTGTAGGGTGGAGTCTGGGCAACTGAATGGAGCAAGCAGAGTGGTTTTTTAATGGCCAGATGCCCTTCCTGTCACCAATGCGGAGTTTTATTCAGCAGATATATTCTCATTATGCCCAGAGAGAGAAATATCTGCCACTACCTAGGATCGAACTCACAGCCTCCTGACTGTGAGGCAAAAGTGCCACCTCTAGGCCACTGCACCACTCCTATTCTAAACAGTAAGATGCTTTGACCTATTGGTAAGGGTAAGATAATTCAATTATGCATGCTTTGCAATCATCATCATCTTCTTCATCTTCTTCTTCTTCATCATCATCATCAGTGGTGCCATTGCCGCCATCATCATCATCATCATCATCATCATCATCATCACCACCATCATCAACATCTCCTGAGCACAGCACATAGGGCAGCAAGTGTTTTCCAGCATTTCAATCATTTCCAGCATCTTCAGCATCGTCTCAAGGTACATTAATAATTATAAAAACTTCCTTAAGTGTTTGGCACCAAGTTTTCCAAGGGCAGCCTTGTTTCCTCTTTCCTCCAGGAGGTTCCCCGCGAAGGGCAATTTTTGGATGCCAGTCTTTAGGCCTACGTATGATATGGATGTCAAGCCGCATTCAGTGTTCCTTCACAGTTCTCGATAGGTATTCTACCTAATTCCTGTAGTACCTCTGTCAGCCCTGAAACCATGCAGGAAATCTTCAGGGCTGCCAGAGCAAGGCTGCTTGCTGCTGTGGGAAAGTGAGGGGGGAGATAGCGATAACTGGAGGAATTGTAGGCAAAATAACATTCTTTCCTGTGGGAGCCAAGGACGTCCCCCACCAGGGGGTGGTTGGAAGGCGTGGAGCAAAGACAGTGGGAATGGGGACCGTGGCCCAGTGGTGAAATCCAATTCTTTTTTACTACTGCTTCTGTGGGCGTGGCTTGGTGGGCATGGCAGGGGAAGGATACTGCAAAATCTCCATTCCCTCCCCACTCCAGGGGAAGGATACCGCAAAATCTCCATTCCCACCCCACTCCAAGGGAAGGATAATGCAAAATCTCCATTCCCACCGCACTCCAAGGATACTGCAAAATCCCCATTCCCTCCCCACTCCTGGAAGAAGAATACTGCAAAATCCCCATTCCCTCCCCACTCCAGGAGAAGGATATTGCAAAATTTCCATTCCCACCCTACTCTGGGGCCAGCCAGAGGTGGTATTCGACGGTTCTCCAAACTACTCAAAATTTCCACTACCAGTTCTCCAGAACCTGCTGGATTTCACCCCTGCCGTGGCCTGATTGGACCATGTGATGGACGTGTGACTCGGGGGCAAGAACTTTGGGTTTTGAATTGGTCCTTCAGAGTCGGGCTTTCACCAGATGTGCCAATATGACATTCCTAATAAATAATTACTCTGAGGAAAGTTCAGGCCTCAGAGTTTTGATTTTGTTGGGTTTATTACTTGGAATCCTGACAATCTCTTCATTAATGATGTGGCCACAATATGAGACACAAAACATTCTTTTCAAGCAATATTGTTAGGAAACACTTAACCATTTAATTATCTTGGCTGTGCACTTCCATGTTTCACAATCAGTTGGTAGGAAAACACTCTTGAAGACTGTTTTACTCTCTTTACAAATTTGGACATTTCAAAGAGCTATTAAGCAGTGAAACAGCTTTCGTCCTGAAGTTGTGCACTCTCCATCATTGGTCATTTTCAAGAGTCATTTTCATTCTTTCTCCAGAATGATATGAGGATTCTTGCATTGGGCATGAGAGAGATCCTCATGCAATGAGAATCATGAGATTCTCATGAGAATGTCTACAGAGATTTTCAGTCATCCAGGTCATAGTTGTCTCAAAAGTGGTTTGTTAGTTGTTGTTGATTTGTTTCTTTGTTTTTAAAGGCAACTGGACTGTTTTTTGAGGAAGAAGAAGACATTTTGCTTTTCATCCAAGAAGCTTCCACCGCCCCCCCACCATCCAGGCACAAATGATGAAGTTTCTGGATGTGAAGAGAATTCATCTCCTCCTCCTCCTCCTCCTCCTCCTCCTCCTCTTTCTTCTCCCACAGAGTATCTCCCCCTCCTCTTCCTTCCTCAAAAAACAGTCCAGTTGCCTTTTTTAACATAAAGCATTTTTGCAACTTCCAACCCTAGGATCCTATGAAGGAAGCCACCAGGTCTCCCTTCATTAGTTGTGCAAAGTACAACTTGTGTAGACATAGGTTAGGGATGCTTTAGTTTAATCTTTTGAGAGACTGCGAGAAGGAGGCAAGGAAAAAGAATTTAATATAAGTGAGACGAGACAGCACAGCCTATAATTCAGAACTACAGGGAGGGAAACCTTTCAAAAAGACTCGGCTTTACATGATGCATTGCAAATCTTCCTCAATTTTTACCCTTACAGTTCTGACTCCGTCATTCTTTCTATCCTTTGTATGATAAAAACGATGCCGTATGAATCTGAACATGTTTCATACTAATTCCAGGGCTTTACAAATCTCACAGCTTAAAATGTTGACGAGTTGTGAAGGTAAGCCACATAGTAGCTGCAGCCAAATCAAAACACCATCATAAAATCCCAGGCTTTAAATGTTTATTTAAAACAGAAACAGAAATCTTAAAGTGTTAAGATCAGCTGGAGAGGCACAGCTGGTAGCATTTTTAGTAGGATTGCCTTGCATTATATGGAAAGGAGTCGAGGTGGCTTTTTTTAACAACAGGGCTTTGATTACAGTGTTCCCTTCAGTCAGAAATATAGATATGTAGCTTACAACGAAACATGCTTGTTCACCATGGCATTTGAAAAGGACCAGATTGCTCTTTTAAAATTAAATTTCTTTTACTGTTTGAACTTTTATGGCTTTTATTCCCTTCTTCCATCATTAAATTGCTGTAATTCAAGATTGTTTCATTATTTTATCTTTTTGGTGCCCAGTTCTGTTGTCCTTCAGCTGGGGAGTGGTGTAAAATAAAATGAGTAATATGAATTCTCTCTAAAAAATGTGGCTTTGCTTCATGGCATCCAATCTGTCATCCTAAACAATTGTATGACAGACTTTTCTAAACCAACCTAGTCTACCAACTGACTCAGTTTACATATACACAAAATACACAGAATTCATCCCTTATTTTACCTTCAGCTGGTGAATCAGCCCTACTACAATCAGCAATAGGCACTGTGATTCTTCTTTAACATGCAATCTACACAATCCTTGTATTTTCCCCCAAATCATGGCTTGGACATTCCTCACAACTGTAATTTAATTACATTTGGTGAAAACTGGCACTTCTGACCCCATCATAAAAGTCTAGTTAAGCAGCAAAATTTGTTCACCACGATTTAAAACCAAAATAGGAGAGAGAGAAAAAAAAAAATAACCAGAGAAAAGAGTTTTTTGTAGTATTTTTAACAAGGATTTAAATAAAGGTCTACTTTAATTCATTGGATTCAGATAGGATTGGATAGTTTGCCATTTAAGCTCAAGCATCTGACTATTTGGGGGGGGGGGTCGTAAAAGTTTGACCTTTAGCAGAATTCAGTAATAGGTGCATAAAAGTATCAATAAAAGCCACCAATAATAAGATCTCTGTATGATATAAAAGCAATGAAATATACTGTAACATGGTTTGAATTCTATCAATATCAGGATGTTTGATCGGTCCCCCCCTTCAGAGACCCACAAAAACACAGCCACTCGAGGGTTAAGAATCACTTGGCACACTCCACAGTTCTTATCTCAACCTTGGCAGCGATATGCACACCGTCTGCCAAGGACTTTATTAGTTTACACAAAAAGAAAATCACCTACGTAGCTTTGCCGTTCATCTAGCTTCCAAGACTACGAGGTTGCTATGTTTGTTTTGTTTGTTCGTCAC
Source organism: Masticophis lateralis (assembly GCA_030761175.1). NCBI lineage: Eukaryota > Metazoa > Chordata > Lepidosauria > Squamata > Colubridae > Masticophis > Masticophis lateralis. The sequence continues at coordinate 14,712,740 of JAUDYJ010000013.1, read as the reverse complement.
AAACATCTTGACCCACCGTCCTGTCTTATATAAGCTCTGGGTGTGGTCCAGTGACTCATTGATCCTGTGACTCCAATCCAGTGACTCAGGTCTATTTCCTCATACGTCGCCGCAGCTGCAGTAATCTTTTCTCTCGCCTTCTTTGGCGTGCGTCCAGGAATGACGTCTCTCCCTCACTCTCATCTGAGACACCTGTTTCCCCACTACTTGGCTCTCTTTCAGCTGGCACCTGAGACGGTGCCAGGGGGGGGGGGCTGGGAGATCTGGCTGGCTCCTCTTCCTCCTGCTCAGAGCTTCCTTCCTCCAATGGGATAGGCTCAGAGGACGGGGCCACAACAATGTTAGCAACTTTGAAGAGAAAGCCAAAATAAATTAAGCCTTATTTAATTGGCTCCAGGGATGTGTCCCGTGTACAGATTTTCATCAGGGAGGGACCACGAGTCAAAAGTCCTTTCCTTTCAACCTAGTAGACAATTATGATAACCACTTACTTAAACCTCAGGCTGAGCTTTCCCTGTTATCTTCCATGAAATCATTATTCTTGGTAACCTGATGAAGTATTTGCCTTTGAGATAAATATACACACGGTATCATTTTATCCTGAAGATGTCAAGAGAGTGGCATTTCAATAATTGCCCATTATTCTAAACCATGCATACCTAGGAGAAATCACTCCATAGTTCAGAAAATAATTGTCCGTATACTTTCTCCAAGCAGAGGTTGGATTATGGCAGGGTATTGTCTTCACAGCACATGTAAAACTTTACTCCATACTTAATGGTGTTAAATTCAAATCTTCTTCTTCTTCTTCTTTTTTAATTTTATCAAGGGAAATCACCTTTTGCAAATAATAGATTGCAGAATATTATGAGAACATTCATCACTGAATCGTTAGAACGAGGTGCAGAAATAGCAAAAGCATATTCCTTACAGCTACATAATGATCTATTTTTCCCCAGTGTGGAAAGTTACACAAACAACACCACCATCAATTCTACATTTAACAGCCTCAGCATATTTGTTTAGATGCATTCTATTCCACCTTTTTTAACATGCTGAAATAGGTTGGAAACTGTTACTAAAATCCTGGTTTTCTCCAACAGCTCCATGTATTACTTATTTATTTCTACAGTGCAATCCCAAAAATATAATTCTCCTTGGTTGAGTGAAATTTATTGCCAGTTAGTAAGTCAAAAGAGAGGTAGGTAACCTTTGGCATTATTGGTGCTCTCTGAGCTTGGCGGTTTCTTGCAAGCGTTTCATTATCCAACTAGGTAACATCATCAGTATGAGTCACTAATAAGGTTATCTAGTTGGGTAATGAAACATCTGGCAGCAAACCATCAAGCTCAGAGAGCACCAACAATGCCACAGTTCAGAAATTCTCTTCTACTGAGCTTCAGAAATTCTCTTCTATGGATTAACTTTTTGTAAGCCCTTTCCCAGAGATATTTCTGATCAGAACTGCAAAAAAGGATAGGCAATTTTCTACCAAACAACCCCCCCCCAAAAAAAACAAAACAAAAACAAAATGTAGCCAACAATATCAGGTGGCCAGAGATTAAAAACAGAAAGAAAGAAATTTCCACTCACTCATCAAGACAAAGTAACAACAAAACACACAACATAGAATCATAGGTTTACAAAGGGCCTTGGAGGTCTTCTCATCTTTATAAAACGTACTGTAATTAACATTCAGTAACAGAGTTGGGAAGGGACCTTGGAGGTCATCCAGTCCAACCCCCTGCTCATGCAGAAGACTTATACTAGGAATTCAAACCATCGAAATGCCGACCTTTCTGATCAACAATTGAAGTGTCTTAGCCACTGAGCCACCTAGGAGTCTTTGCACCATCCTGATCAAATGTTGTCCAGTCTATTTTTGAAAACCTCCAGTGATGGAGGACCTGAAGCTCCAAGTTGCAAGCTCTTCCATTATTTGTTTCTTCTCATTGTCAGGAAATTTATCCTTAATTCCAGATTGGATCTCAGTTTAACGAGCATCCGTCCTTTACTTATTGTCCTGCCCTCTGGTGCTTTAGAGTTGACCCACTTCTCTCTCAAATAGCAATAGCCCTTAGACTTATATACCGCTTCATAGTGCTTTTACAGCCCTGTCTAAGCGGTTTACGGAGTCAGCCTCTTGCCCCCAACAATCCTCATTTGACCCACCTCGGAAGGATGGAAAGCTGAGTCAAACCTGAGCCTTGTAAGATTTGAACTGCCAAACTGCTGGCAGCCAGTGATCAGCAGAAGTAGCCTGCAGCACTGCACTCTAATCACTGAGCTACCACAGCTCTTATATGATAACCCCCCAAATACTGACAATGGCAACTTCTTACAAGGAAAATCTGTATAAACTGTTCTTTAGGTGGCATCTGCTACCAGCAAGGCATGTTCAAAAACATGCCTGCTAAATGTTGGAAATGCAACCAGATATCGGACTCTTATTATCATATGTGGTGGACATGTCCAAAGGCAAAAAAAAAAAAAAAAAGGATGAAATTTAATCAAAAAAATATTAGATTGTGCGGAGATGGACAGATTGACACTAAAAATAAAAGACAAGGAAGAAACAGAATACTTTTCAACATGGGATCTGTTTTATCAGTGGTTAGATAAAAGAGGTAGAAAATGGAAAAACATTACTAAGATGTAAATGATGAAAGATTATTATTATAAACAAGTAAATGTTACTATTATGATGATTAATACTATTATAATTATGATTACTATGATACCATTTTACTATGTTTCATATAAGCAAATTGATTGAGACAATACACTGTATACTAGGCACTTATGTATATTCAAGGAAAGATGTATAAAATTTATTTTTAAAAAAATACCGGAAGATGATTATCATGTTCCCTCTAATATTTCTCTTCAACAGGATATACTTACTGTATCTAGTTCTCTTAACTATTCATTGTATGATTCAGCCTCCAGACTCGGAATCATCTATGTTACTCTTCTCTGTACATTTTCTAACCATTTTTTTTTTGTATTGCGTTAACCAGAACTGTACCCAGCTCAGTTAAAAAGAAATTAAAAAATTAAAAAGGAAGAAACAAAAACATCTAAATCAACCAGGTTGCTTTGTGGGCCTCATTCTTCTCAAAAGTTTTATGATCATCTGCGAACAAAAACTTTATGTTAACTGAATGATTATCTTCCCTTCCCATATTAACTACCTAGTAAAATTGATTTTTAGAAGGCCAGATCCTGAAGAGGAAACTCAAATACTTTGGCCACCCAATGAGAAGGAAGGACTCACTGGAGAAGAGCCTAATGCTGGGAACAATTGAGGGCAAAAGAAGAAAGGGAAGGCAGAAAATGAGGTGGCTGGATGGAGTCACTGAAGCAGTCAGCATGAGTTTTAATGGTCTTCGGGGATTGGTAGAGGATAGGAAGGCCTGGAGGAATGTTGTCCATTGGGTCACAATGGGTCGGACATGACTTTGCAACTAACAACAACGAAGGAAGGCTAAGTGAGTGCCAAAGAATGGAGGCCTCTGAACTCTGGTGCTGGAGAAGACTCCTGCAAGTCCCTTGGACTGCAAGGCAATCAAACCGGTCAGTCCTACAGGAGATCAATCCTGACTGCTTTTTAGAAGGCCAGATCCTGAAGAGGAAACTCAAATCCTTTGGCCACCTAATGAGAAGGAAGGACTCCCTGGAGAAGAGCCTAATGCTGGGAACGATGGAGGGCAAAAGAAGAAGGGGACGACAGAGAACGAGGTAGCTGGATGGAGTCATTGAACAGTCGGCGTGAGCTTAAATGGTCTCCAGGGGATGGTAGAAGACAAGAAGGCCTGGAAGAATGTTGTCCATGGGGTTGTGATGGGTCGGTCACAATGTGTTACAACTAACAACAACAAATATCACCACCCATCTCACAAAAAGCGACTTACAAACAAAATAACAAAATCACATCACAATATAAAAAACTTCAGACATAAATAGCCACGAAAGTGAGAAAAAAAAATGTAAAGGAATGAAAAAAGATAAAAGATAGTGGGAGGACAGAAATAAAGAAGGGGCAAGACCTACATAAACTGAAAAGAATTGCTTCCCCCCACTCCCCACACCTTTAGATCAACGTACATTAAAGTGCAAACCATCTTCAGAGCGATATTATCTAAGCTGATGAACTACATGCCTTGAAGTTATGTTTTTTTTTTTCTGGTCACTGACCACGGCATTTAGAATTTTAAAAGGAGAATGTAATCAAATGGGAAACTCTGGGATGAATCATCACTATCTTTAAAAAAAAAAAGGCAGAAAAGGAACATTTTTTATAGCAGCCCCCTCCCCACCCACCCCCACCCCAACTTAACGAACAAACAATGGCATTTTGGCACGTTTTCCACTGACAGATTACTGGATACCAAACAAACCCCCAGTCAACCTTCAATATTTAACTCCGGAAGAGAAGCAACTCATAAAGGTCAGCTGGAGTAAAGAAATCCTTGCTGCAAAGTGAAATTGCTCTATTTATCTCTCATAACGTTCTCTCTTGTCATGGGGGAAGTACCGTGCTGGGTATGAATTATGTTGCACTTAATATCCAGCTTTCCAAAATGGGGAAAACCTGCAGGGAACCATGTTCTTTCAACTCAGCTCAAACGATGGGCGAGAAATCTGTTGATTTCTATAGGGATACAAGCTTACTGCCCTGTGCTATATGGGATGCAGCTAGCCTATTGTGCGAAGCTTCTTCTCCGGTAACATTGTATTGCTAACGAGGGCGTACAATAGCAATAGCAATAGCACTTAGACTTAAATGCTGCTTCATAGTGTTTTTACAGCCCTCTCTAAGCAGTTTACAGAGTCAGCCTATTGCCCCCCAACAATCTGGGTCCTCATTTGATACAACTTGGAAGGATAGAAGGCTGAGTCAACCTTGAGTCAGTGAGATTTCAACAGCCGAACCACAGCTAGCAGTCAGCTGAAGTAGCCTGAAGTACTGCACTGTGCCACCTCGGCTTTTACAAAACCTTTGCCAGACCAATTCTTGAATACAGCTCATCTGCCTGGAACCCACACTGTATATCACACATTAACACGATTGAACGGGTTGAGAGGTATTTCACGAGAAGAGTACTCCACTCCTGTACTCACAATAGAATCCCTTATGCCACCAGGCTTGAAATTTTGGGCTGGGACAATCTGGAACTGTGTGGCCTGCGGTCCAATCTAAGCATAGTACACAAAATTGTATGCTACAACGGCTTATCTATCAACGACTTCTTCAGCTTCAACCACAATAATACATGGGCAAACAATCGATGCTAACTCAAGGTAAACCGCTCCAAACTCGATTGCAGAAAATACGACTTCAGCAACAGAGTGGTCAATGCCTAGAATGCTCTACTCAACTCTGTTGTTACAACCTCAAACCCCCACAGCTTCAACCTCAAACCGTTTACCGTGGACCTCACTCCCTTCTTAAGAAGTCCGTAAAGGGTGCGTGCATAAGCACACCAGCGTGCCTTCCGTCCCTGTCTTACTGTCCCCATTTATCTGTACTTACTTCCTCTGTTTAGTTTATGTTTAGGTATAGTTTACCTATACCTGCTATCTTTTACATGTTTGACAAACAACATAAATAAAATAAAATAAGTAAATCAATAACGATGACAGGAATGCGGAAAGCAAACGATTCAGCCTAGTTATTTTTTAAATGCATATTGAAATTTTCATATATATATATTGGTCAAACTGAAAAGATACCCAACAGAATCCCCCAAAGAAAAATTCAGGATTGTCTTAAAAATCAACGATCGGAGGCTGGTTACCAGGAATTGAGGTCTAGAAAACAATTATCTCTCTGTCAGAGGTACATTACTAATAATAACTCCTGAAGAAATAAGACGTTTGGGATGTGAGTCCTACACATACTTTACCTCTCAAAACTGGCATGGGAGTGAACTGTTCAAGGTTTCTGACTTGGACAGAACCATTTCCTCTTGAGCTCCAAGACTGCTAAATCTATACCATGTTTCCCTGAAAATAAGACCCGGTCTTATATTTTTTTGAACCCTGAAATAAGCGCTTGGCCTTATTTTTGGGGAGATCTTATTATTTTGGGGTGTGTGGAGCAAGATGGGCCTCCTCTTGCTATCTTACCTCATTTCCAGCTCTGTCCCCCTAACTCTAACCAGAGGAAATGGGGGGATCGGCTGCATATGTGTTTAAATATTTTCAGGGAGGGCTTATTTTTTGGGGAGGCTTTATTTTCAGGGGAAGGTTTATTTTTGGGGGGGAGGGCTTACTTTGGGGGAAGTCTTATTTTGGGGAAAACATGGTAGTTAAAGCAGTTGAGCTAAGAACCAGTTACAGGCAGTCCTCAACTTACAAGAGTTCATTTAGTGACCATTCAAAGTGACAATGCCAATGAAAAACGTGACTTACGACCCTTTTTCACACTTATGACCATTGCAAGGATCTCCATTGTCAAGTGATCAAAATTCAGATGCTTGGCAACTGACTCATAATTATGACAGTTGCAATGTCCCGTTTTGTGACCTTCTGACAAGCCAAGTCAATGGGGAAGCCGGATTCACTTAACAACCATGTCACTAATTTAATAACTACGTATTCGCTTAACAACTGTGGCAAGAAAGGTCATAAAATTGGGCAATGTTCACTTAGCAAACCTCTCACTTCACAGCAGAAATGTTGGGCTCAATTGTAGTCATATGTCGAGGACTACCTGTATATTGAACAGATTGTGGTTTCCTGTAAAAGTGATGTACTTTTATCTGAATGCTGATCCTTTGTATTTACTGCAGGGGTGAAATCCAGCAGGTTCTGATAGGTTCTGGAGATCTCGTAGCAGGAAGTTTGAGTAGTTAAGAGAACTGGCAAATACCACCTCTGGCCGGCCCCAGAGTGGGGTGGGAATGGAGATTTTGCAATATCCTTCCCCCAGGACTAGGGAGGGAATAGGGATTTTGCAGTATCTTTCCCCTGGAGTTGGATGGGAATGGGGATTTTGCAGTATCTTTCCCCTGGAGTTGGGTGGGAATGGAGATTTTGCAGTATCCTTCCCCCAAGAGTGGGATGGAAATGCAGATTTTGCAGTATCCTTCCCCTGCCACGCCCACCGAGCCACGCCCGCACAACTGGTAGGAAAAAAAAATTGAATTTCACCACTGATTTACTGCATATGCTCTTCATTGTTGTATTTTCTTTTATCTATTTTATCTATTTTAGCCTGGAATTAGATTTGTGTTTTTCATGTAATGTTATGTAGTGTTATGTTTTCATATAGCTGTAAGCCCAATTAATTAAAAGAACTGCTACTGCTACCGACTACCTGTTCTGAAAGCATGCTTGCACATCAGCTAAAAACTGTGTACTGTGTATATTTTATGGTCCATCTCTGCAGGGGTGACAAAGACAAAGAGGAGATACCGGGAGGTAAATTGTTCTCTCTCTCTTTAATGGACCCACAGAGACATTAATAGCCTGGCTTCACCACCGACGCCTTGGTTCCTAGAACTTTATCATTAAAGATTTTGGTCACTCAACTGCAGTGATAATTATCACATAAATTAGTGGAGGCAGGAAAAAAAAAAAGGAAAAAGGACATTAAAACGGGACCATAAAGCAACAGCAAAGAATAGGACTTAATTACCCAATAATATTTTCAAATCTGTCATCGGAGATGATCCAACATTCTGATGGGCTACGGAGCGAATGCCAAATAATAAGGAACAAATTTACTCCCTGGTATTATACTGGCCATTGACCAAATAAAGATTGCTTGTTCTTGTACTCCCTGGTATCACACTTTTTAAATCAGAGGGCCTGTCATAATAAAACAATTTGCGAGATATATTTTAGGGATAATACAGCGAGGGAAGGCTGCAGGGCAAAAGGTTTCATTTTTTGTATGGCCTCTTTCTTCTGCTTTTAAGATTAGGAGAAGGTGGATGGATGAAAGTTGAATAGTAAATTGGATCAGCTACAAAAATGGCTTGCAAAAATATATATATCAGCAGGATGGATGGATAGATGATGGATGGATATTTGATAGATAGATAATGTAGATAGATAATATAGATTACAGATGATATAAAGGGGTGATAGCTGATGATAGGTGTATGGATGAATGGATGGAGATGAGAGAGATGAGAGATAAATAATGGATAGATGGATAGATAGATGGATGGATGACTGAAAAGATAGGTAGATATTTGATATATACATATAGATAGATAATATAGATTACAGATGATATAAAGAGATGATAGATGATGATAAGTGTATGGATGAATGGATGAAGATGAGAGAGATGAGAGATAAATAATGGATGGATGGATGGATGGATGGATGGATGGATGGATGACTGAAAAGATAGATATTTGATAGATACATATAGATAGATAATATAGATTACAGATGATATAAAGGGGTGATAGCTGATGATAGGTGTATGGATGAATGGATGGAGATGAGAGAGATGAGAGATAAATAATGGATGGATGGATAGATAGATGGATGGATGACTGAAAAGATAGGTAGATATTTGATATATACATATAGATAGATAATATAGATTACAGATGATATAAAGAGATGATAGATGATGATAAGTGTATGGATGAATGGATGAAGATGAGAGAGATGAGAGATAAATAATGGATGGATGGATGGATGGATGACTGAAAAGATAGATATTTGATAGATACATATAGATAGATAATATAGACTACAAATGATATAAAGAGATGATAGATGATAATAGGTGTATGGATGAATGGATGGAAATGATAGAGATGAGAGATAAATAATGGATGGATGGATGGATAGATACATAGATGGATGAATGACTGAAAAGATAGATAGATATTTGATAGATACATATAGATAAATAATATAGATTACAGATGATATAAAGAGATGATAGATGATGATAGGTGTATGGATGAATGGATGGAGATGATAGAGGTGAGAAATAAATAATGGATGGATGGATGGATGGATGGATGGATGGATGGATGGATGGCTGAAAAGATAGATAGATAGATATTTGATAGATACATATAGATAAATAATATAGATTACAGATGATATAAAGAGATGATGATGATAGGTGTATGGATGAATGGATGGAGATGATAGAGGTGAGAGATAAATAATGGATGGATGGATGGATGGATGGATGGCTGAAAAGAGAGAGAGAGATATTTGATAGATACATATAGATAAATAATATAGAATACAGATGATATAAAGAGATGATAGATGATAATAGGTGTATGGATGAATGGATGGAGATGATAGAGATGAGAGATAAATAATGGATGAATGGATGGATGGATGACTGAAAAGATAGATAGATAGATAGATAGATAGATAGATAGATAGATAGATAGATAGATAGATAGATCCATATATATTATATAGACTACAAATGATATAAAGAGATGATAGATGATGATAGGTATAGGGAGGAATGGATGGAGATGATAGAGATAAATGATAGATAATGGATGGATGGATGGATGGACAGGCGGACAGACAATTTCTGTTGGTGACCAGATGGGGCAAATATATAGAAAAAATCTACCCCAACAACCATCCAAAAACACAACAGAAAATACGTAATGCCATACTATCAAACTAATATTTTTGATCTGTCCCCCCCTTCAGAAACCCACAAAAACACAGCCGGTCGAGGGTTAAGAAGCACTTGGCACACTCCACAGTTCTTATCTCAAACTTGGCAGTGATATGCACACCGTCTGCCAAGGACTTTAATAATACACCGAAAGAAAAGCACCACAAATATTCAGCAAAGTCTCTGATCAGCTTCAGCTTGTAAACTCCAATGCCTAACCAATATAGTATAATTTGTTCATCACAGAAATCAGGACCCACCCTCCTGGCTTATATAGGCTCTGAGTGTGGTCCAGTGACTCATTGATCCTTTGACTCCAGTCCTGTGACTCAGGTCTACTCCCTCATACGTCTCCGCAGCTGCAGTAATCGTTTCTCTCGCCTTCTTTGGCGTGCATCCAGGAATGACGTCTCTCCCTCACTCTCATCTGAGACACCTGTTTCCCCACTGCTTGGCTCTCTTTCAGCTGGCACCTGAGACGGTGCCAGAGGGGGGGGGGGCTGGGAGATCTGGCTGGCTCCTCTTCCTCCTGCTCAGAGCTTCCTTCCTCCAATGGGATAGGCTCAGAGGACGGGGCCACAACAATTTTCTGGTTTTCAAGATTACCTTTGGAACAATCTTGACCCTGAGATCAACAGAACTTTACTTTCATGGCCCTTTCAAAAGCTGTAAAGACCTGGCTTTTTCTGCAAGACTTGGGGTGCTGTGGGACTGGCCCTGGGAAGCTCTACAGTTGTGATACATTTGTGCAGATGTGTGCCGTATTTGGGGTGCTGAGAATGTTCTGTGTTTCTTAGTTTTTATGCTTCTTATTGTTTTTACTCTTTTATTATTATGAGCCATACAGGTTATGTCACTTAAGATGGATAACTATACAAACCTTTTAAATAAATATATATTTTTTGTGATTTTGTGAATAGATACTGTATATATGGGATTATAAAAGTAATCAGACTTTCAGAATAAGATATATCTCGATAGATAGATAGATGATAGATAGATAGATAGATAGATAGATAGATAGATAGATAGATAGATAGAGATAGAGATATCTATACCTATAGATATAGATCTATAGAGATAGATGATAGATAGATAGATAGATAGATAGATAGATAGATAGATAGATAGATAGATAGAGATAGATAGATAGATAGATAGATAGATAGATAGATAGATAGATAGATAGATAGATAGATAGATAGATAGATAGATAGATAGATGTAAAGAAAGTAGCAGACATCCTGCGAGCTCCGGAACTTAAAATTTTAAAATTTTAAAATAATTAAAATTTTATTTAACTAAGCTTTTGTCAGCCATCTGCTGACATCGTCAGAGTATTAAACTACCATTACAGAGATCTCTGCCTTTATAATAGCCCCTTCCAGTCGTCTCCTACTTGTAATCAGCTATGTTGTTTTTGCTGTCATCATGCTGGATGATGGACGCTTGACTGCCACTGTTTCCTCCCTCTTAGCTTACTTATCAGTAGGAGATGACGTTAGCCTGTCAGCTATTGCAATTTGCTGCCTTGTCCGTGACCTCGTGATCGCCAGGTTCCTTTCACATTAATCCTATCTGTTACAGTTTGAGACAGCCTTGCCTGGTTGCTCTGTGTTTGGTCAGGACTAACTATGCCTTCACAGGCTGAGTCTGCATGCCCACCTCTGAGCAGTGCTCAGTACACTGCTAGCAGTGATAGCAGTGTTCCGATATCTCAAGGGCTGCCACAAAGAAGAGGGAGTCAAGCTATTCTCCAAAGCACCTGAGGACAGGACAAGAAGCAATGATGGATGGAAACACATCAAGGACAGAAGCAACTTAGAACTAAGGAAAACTTTCCTGACAGTTAAAACATTTAATCAGTGGAACAACTTGCCTGCAGAAGTTGTGAATGCTCCAACACTGGAAGTTTTCAAGAAGAGGTTGGATAACCATTTGTCTGAAGTGGTGTAGGGTTTCATGCCTAAGCAGGGGGTTGGACTAGAAGTCCTCCGAGGTCCCTTCCAACTATTCTATTCTATTCTATTCTATTCTATTCTATTCTATTCTATTCTATTCTATTCTATTCTATTCTATTCTATTCTATTCTATTCTATTCTATTCTTCTACTCTACTATTTTCTCTTCTCTTCTCTTCTCTTCTCTTCTCTTCTCTTCTCTTCTCTTCTCTTCTCTTCTCTTCTCTTCTCTTCTCTTCTCTTCTCTTCTCCTCTCCTCTCCTCTCCTCTCCTCTCCTCTCCTCTCCTCTCCTCTCCTCTCCTCTCCTCTTCTCTTCTCTTCTCTTCCCTTCCCTTCCCTTCCCTTCCCTTCCATTCCATGAGCAACAGCATAATCTGAATTATTATAAATTCCTTGGGAGTTAACTTTTTGCTCAGTATAATCAGGATTGTTAACTCTAGTCTCTGCAATGTTGCATTCTATTATAAAGATTAAACTATTACATTATTTTATTACCTATGTATCTATGGCTGTTTATCCTCAGTGTAGCATCTGAACTAAAAAATACTGTGATAAATGATTGGAAATTGCTTTGATTTTTAGTAACAACATAGTTGATTGTTTGCAGCAAAAACCAGCCAAAGCTTTAAAAATAATCTGCAAAGTTTAATTCCAATTAACCATAGAGACAAGAAAGTATTATTTTATTATGTTGCATAAATTACCATATGAATAATCAACCAGTCAATTCCTTTTAAACAACCCTACTCTTAACTTATGGACATATGGTATATTTCTCAGTGAAAAATATAGTTCACACATACATATAGAACATTATTTATGAAGTCATGTACTATTAGACAAATTGTTTTGTTTTTTTTATTTTTTAATTTTTCAAGCCTTTTGGTTTTAACTTCACAAGAGCTACAATAAAGAGTGGAAAAAGAAACTTTTACTAATTTTCTATAATGCAATATGCTCCATTTATCTAACTAAAATCCTGTAATTATGTCTTTAAAAACATCTTTGTTTTCCTGTCTGGGCATCATTCAGTTTTTCAGATCGTGTGCAGTGTGTGTGTGTGTGTGTGCGCGCGCATCTATGCATACATGCATGTATGTACAACATACATGTAAGTATGTCAAATTAGTTCCTCTGCTTTAAAAAGCTACAATAACCTTTCTGTATGGAAAAATAAATACTATTCTTTCGTGTTGTCAAATGAACAGATGCAGAGACCATATGCAGCGCTTTGTTTAACTTTATTCCTTTGAAATAAATAGGAAGCCAAAGAAAAAAGAATAATGCCTCAATTTACTGATTCTTCTTCCTGATAAATATTCCAAGGAACAAATATTCAATCCACATCGCTAAGGGATTGAAAAAGGCTGTGATGCAACCAAATGTGATGCTGTTTAAAAAAGAAAAGAGTGTTAGGGAAGGTTCCTTGCGTGCGTACTCCATCACTGGAGATTTTAAAGAAAAGACTGGGCAAACATTTATCTTGGATGGAATAAGGCAGTGATGGCAAAACTTTTCAGCACAGAGTGCACCGTCTGGGCTGCAACCTGGAAGAGGAGCTGCCCAGGGTGCATGCACGCACCTGAAAATGAACTTCCGGTTTCAGCTACTGAACTTCCGGTTTCAACCAGCTACTATTCCGGCTTTCTGGCGCGCATGTGCACACGACGATCAGTTGGCTGGAGCGCATGTTCACGCAGGAAAATGGAAGACCCACTTTTCTAGTTTCTGGCATTGCCACATGCAAAAAGGCCAGCTGATCATTGTGCACGCATGCGCGCCAGAAACCCGGAAGAGGAATGGGTGATGCCGCGCATGCCAGGCAACATGGCTTCGTGTGCCACTCTGGGCACATGCGCCATAGGTTCGCCATCACAGGAATAAAGTCTCCAGCTTTCAGCAGGGAGTTGGACTGGAAGACTTCCAAGGTCCCTATGATTTTATTTCTATGGGAGTAGAAATTCCAAATTTCTATTTCAGTATAATGTCTCTTTTAAGGAAACACAATATTTTACCGTAGAGTTTATCTGCTCTTATTGGTTGAATGACATGGTCAATGAAGAGTTTGGTATCCTTTGCCATACTAGAAGTGATTTTCACTCCTAATGAGTACATTTTTCCTCATGAGGTAGGAGACTCTATAAAGACACCTGAAATTCACACGCTGGAGATTGAATATAGCTGGATTTATAAGTTACAACAAACCCTATTTTATTTTTGACTGGTTGAGTAAGTCACAGAATTGCCAGGATTGCTATCAGGCCACCTTATAAAGTACTATTTATAAGAGGTTCAATAAACATGCTGGACCTCAGAAAGCAAACCACATTCTGGCTGAGTGTGATTTGTGGGTCCAACCAAGTGGATATGTGTGTATTGGGTTAAAAATAGTCTTCTAAAAAACAAACCGTGTGTTTGAGAATTTACTGAGAAGCAAGAGGTGACATGCCCCTACAGTTCCATCCACCTGTCTCCCAAATTTCATTCCCGGGGCTGAAGCAAATGCAGCATATATGGTACGTAATTTATTAAATATTTGTGTATATGTGTGTGTGTGTGTGTGCGCAAGCATGCTTTTTTAAAAAGTTTTTTACTTACATATACATACAGTTTATAAACATATCAAATCAATATATGAACAGTGTGGCACCTGGGTGTCATCATTCTAATACAGATAAAACTAGTAAAATTAATCATAGTTATTATATTCAATCAACTGATGTGTTTCTAATAATGATACATAATTATATTAAGTTGCAATCAGTCATTATTCAATTATTCCATGTTTTCCCTTATTATTACTTTTATTTTATTATATAAAGGGGTATACACTAATATTCTCCCTTCTTTTATTTCTATCACTTATTCTAACTTCTAAACATGTCACTTACCTAAAAGAGAGAGAGAAAGAGAGAGAGAGAAAAGGAAAAGCAAATGAGAACAACAAAAAAGAAATCATTTATCCATCGTCTCTTGTCCGCTTAAGTACTTTAATTGCTATGGGTTTTTTTTGTTTTTACTTGCCTTCCAAATTCCTCTCTTGGATCTTTATCTCTGTCTGCATCTGCTTCTTGACTATTCAAGCTAGGTATTTCTTGACTATTCAATCTAGGTGTGCAAGCATGTGTATGTGTGCATGTATATTGGACTTAAGGCTTATTAAAGAATATGTGCTTCATTTTCTTGTTTACATTTTATGTCTGATTGAGTTATGATTTATTAGATCCTTTCAAGCCAGTGTTGACTCTTTGTGATTACACAGATAGATCTTCTTCCAGATTCAATCTGACCTTTTAGGTCTTTCTTTAATCGAGTCCATCCACTCTGCAGTCTATTTACTTCTTATCTTTCCTTCCCAAAAGCATTAAGGAGTATTTAATCAGTATTTCTGCCTCGAGTAACAACTCTGGATTGATTAGTTCAATGATCCATTTCTTTCTTTTCTTGGCTATCTATAGTGCTTTCAAGTGTCTTTTCCAACACCAAAGTTCAGAAGGTTCCCAAAAAGTTTAAGACAAACAACAATGCCTTGCACAATTCAGACCTTTGTAGGAATAGGTTTTCTACTACTGCTTTAAAGTGCCTTACAACTTTCACATGAGCAGTTTGTACAATTCCCTGACCACATCTCTACTGTTTAGAACTGCCTTCTACATAGTCCAGTGTTTTTCAACCTTGGTAAATTTAAGATGTGTAGACTTTAACTCAGCTATGCTGGCTGGGGAATTCTGGGAGTTGAAGTTTTCACATCTTAAAGTTGCCAAGGTTGAAAAACACTGATATAGTCAACTCAACGTTCTGAATATTACATCTAGGTGTCACTTTGATTTTTTTTAATTTTTTTTTTTTTTTTTTGAAGACTGAGTTAGGGAAAAAGACATAATGGGCTTTATTTATTTAGGAAAATGTATGTGGCTGCCCAACCCATGCTCAGTGACTCCTGATGGTTTACAAAGATAAAATTGGCAGAAATTGATGAATTGTTCTCCTGTTCATTTCCATTTCCTAGGCTGTTCACTTCAGCTAAATTTTATTCTTCACTGTTTCCAAGGCTGTCATTATTCCCTTTTCCAACTGCAAGCGGCAAATCTTCCCATTTATGTTTTTTCCATGTTCTGTCAATTTCAAATTGAACTTGGCCATAACACTAATCAAACTGCTCTTCCTCTGCATCAGTGGTGGGGGCATAAATTTGCATAACCATCATATTGAAGTGTTGTCTGCAAAATTTAATTGAAATTACTCCAGAATTAACTGAATCTCACCCAAATAGCAAGCATCCAATGTTGTTCCTGACTATGAAACCAACACTAATCAGAGGAACAGTTTGCCTTCGGAAGTTGTGGACAGCCATTTGCCCAGAATGATATAAGGTTTCCTACTTGAATAAAGGGACACGGTGGCTCAGTGCTAAGATGCTGAGCTTGTCGATTGAAAGGTCGGCAGTTCAGCAGTTCAAATCCCTAGTGCCGCGTAACGGGGGGGGGGCTCCCGTTACTTGCCCCAGCTTCTGCCAACCTAGCAGTTCGAAACCATGTAAAAAATGCAGGTAGAAAAATAGGGACCACCTTTGGTGGGAAGGTAACAGCATTCCATGTGCCTTTGGCGTTGAGTCATACTGGCCACATGACTATGGAGATGTCTTTGGATGGCACTGGCTCTTCGGCTTTGAAACAGAGATGAGCACCATCCCCTACAGTTGGGAACAACTAACACATATGTGCAAGGGGAACCTTTACCTTTCCTTGAGTAAGGGTTGGACTAGAAGACCTCCAAGGTTCCTACCAGCCCTGTGATTCTGTTACGAAAACCCCCGCTTGAATGCAGCTTTACTTCTCTTGAATGCAACTCTTCCCTGCTAAGGTGAAGCATTGCATATGTGGATTAATTATTCATAATTTCCAGGTTTGTGCCTTATTTTCAAGCATTACCATATGTGCATGTTATGCAGGTCCAATTTTAGCTTCTGTTTTGACAACGCAGGAATGGCTGTACAACGATGGGTGAAAGCTGAGACGTGCTGTTCTTTGAACAAGGTTCTATTGAGATCACCAAGCTAGACATACAGTAATTTCCATTTTTGTTCTGCAGATTTTCAGTACGTGTTTAAATAGAAGGCTGACATTCAATGAATGGGGTTGCCTTTAGTACACGGAGAACATTTCTGAGCATAAATTAAATACTAATAGAAGCTTAAATCCTGCTATATATTTAACCATTGGTCAGCGGCAATATGAAAAACCTGACCTGAAGTTTGAGAATCAGTGTTTTTGTCTTTGGAAAAAAGACAATTGGAAACTTTGTTATTAATAAAGGTTGAGAGGAGAGAGAATGTGCTGTGCACAAAAATGCTAAGATACATTAATTCCCACAATGGAAAAATGACCGGAAAAATTGATGGAACTAACAAGAGATGGACAAATTAATTGCTTTATCGAAAAGAAAAAAAGAATACATCCAACTTCATTTCTACTTCTAGATTTTGTGCTTCAGATAGGGGGAAAAAATGAAACTAGGATTTGCTGATACATAAGTTTGTTATAGATATGGCTAATGTGCATTAAGTCTGCAAAAGCAAAAAGTTGAGGCTGTAATATTATTAATTTTATTCTACTGTACTGAAAAGAGTCAGAAATTAATATTTTCCCCTTTACCCTACATTTCTCTCCTCCCCTTTCCTCCCTTCCTTACTTTCCCACTATATTTTCACTTCTATTTTATATTTTGATAATTTTAATAAAATTTAAATAGAGAGGGAGAGTTAAGGTTTCATCGCTGAATTTTTTAAACTGATACCTGTTAGGAATAGTAACTTTGGGGCATCAGAATGTTAAATTGGCTAAAACCACATATGTGCAACGAACTAAGTCCAGTTAATGAGACCAGTAGAATGTTAGGAAACATTTCCTAACAGTAAGAGCTATTCAATATTGGAATCAGTTACTGTGGAAGTTAATGAGTTTTCTTTTGCTATGTATCTTCAGAATTGAGCAAACTTTTATTAGCAATGCTTTTATTTACCTACAGGTACCAACCAGGAAAATGTAGTCAATATTCCTTTGAACTCTTCTACTTCTAATCTTTTTACATTTTGTTCTTCTAATATTTGATTAAATAAAATCAAGTATGTTACAACTAAGGCCAGATAGAAACATATATTTACGAAAGATAAAATATATGCAATAGTATTTCTCTCTCTCTCTCTCTGTGTGTGTGTGTTTGTATTATATATATATATATATATATATATATATATATATATATATATATATATATATATATATATATATATATATATATATATATATATATATATATATTTCTTTAGCCAGGTTTTTCCTATGTAAACCAAGTTTTTCCTACGTACACATAAATCCTACGAAAAAGTAAGAAAATAAATACTGTACCTTTACAGGGAGGATACATGAGATGTGGGTGTGGCTTTCTGATGAAGGCTAACAAGCCAGAAATAGATCTATATAAGTCTCCCAATAGGCAGCATAGGGCCTGCTGGCTGCCAGAAGAAAAAAAGCCCAGCAACTAGTGGATGTGACTTCACTGAACTAGGGCTGCAGAAAAATCTTGGTTTATGTAGGAAAAACCTGGCTAAAAGAATATATACACATAAATCCTTAAAAAAAGGAAGAAAATATGTGTGTGTGTGTATGTATGTATGTGTATGTATGTATGTATATATATATTCCCCCAACACACACACACATACATACATGCACACACACACACACACACACACGTATAGAGAGTGAGAGACAGATTGTGTGTGTGTGTGTGTGTGTGTGTGTGTGTGTGTGTTTTGTGTGTGTATCAGTGATCCTATTTTTATCAACAGCCGCACCAAAAAATGCAGCTGAGTTTTGTCCAAACCGGTCCCTTAGATTTTGAAGCCACTATGTTCTTCTTCTGCCTGGACCTCGTTTGTCTTCAATCTTTCCAGAAAAAAATGTAATCAAAAATAATTAGGAACAAAGATATTGAAATAAATTCAAGAAAAAATCCATTATAAGAAATTCCAAACTTAAGTAAATCAGGTGATTTGAGGGGTTATTTTGGAGTCCTTGTTTAAAAGAAAATAACATCAACTAGAAATCCCTCCCTACCTGGAAATTTCTTCAATACAGGATATCTGTCTAGAGTCCTTAGGTAGAAAACAATATATTAACAGAAGGCTTAAGGTAAAGGTAAAGGTTTCCCTTACATATATGTGCTAGTTGTTCCCGACTCTAGGGGGTAGTGCTCATCTCTGTTTCAAAGCCGAAGAGCCAGCGCTGTCCGAAGATGTCTCCGTGGTCATGCAGCCAGCATGACTCAATGCCAAAGGCGCATGGAACGCTGTTCCCTTCCCACCAAAGGTGATCCCTATTTTTCTACTTACATTTTTGACGTGCTTTCAAACTGCTAGGTTGGCAGAAGCTGGGACAAGTAACAGGAGCTCACCCCATTACACAGCTCTAGGGATTTGAACTGCTGAACTGCCGACCTGTTGATTGACAAGCTCAGCATCTTAGCCACTGAGCCACCACGTCCCGCAGCAGAAGGCTTAGAAGTTCTATTGAACCATCACCAGATGGGAATGAACTGCTGGCAGTTGGCAGAATTAGCCTGCAATGCTGTACATCTATGTCATTAGAAATCATTTTCCATTCAATACCAATACAATTCCCACCTATCACACAATACTAGCATAATAATTTTATTGAAATTATTTCAATAAATAGTTATTGAAAGTAATTTTCACAGACAAAGATTTATGCGTCTGAATTTCGATAGACTGCACATACTTATATATTTAATATGAATTGCATTTGTTGCAAGGTAAAACTCGATGGAAATGTTTGAATCAGTAAAGTCGCACTATGTCCAATGTTTTTAACTGTATATTTAATAAATATGGATATTCTTGAAAAAAAGAAAAGAAATAATTTTCCAGCTTTCCCATCTTTGGTTAAAAATAATGTTCTGGTTTTATACACCTTGCTAAGCCCCAATTAATATTTGTGCATTATCATTCTTGTCAGTAGTTCCCAGAGGGGACAATGGACTTCTTTTGATTAAGAGAAGAAAAGGGAGAAGGAAAAGTATGGGTCTCACTGACTTGATCACAATGCCTATAATACTTTCAGTGCCTCCAAGTACATCACAGCAAAACAACGTGTGGAAAGTATGTACTTCCTGAATAAATTTTACTGCCATCCCTGAGTAAACGAGATTATACAGAAAAGAAGAGACTGTAATAAAAATGGGGCTAATAATTGATTTTATGTGCCCGATCATGTCTGACTGATGCTCGTTTTTTCTCTTACCCTCGTTAATTGTTGTGTTCTCACACTTCCACACTCTTATTCTAATTGCTGGCAGTAACTTTTTTTTAGCATCAATATTTGTTTTCAAATGCTGTTTACTGCCTCTTAATATTTAATCTTTTTGAAGTGTTTGCCAATAAGGGTAGAAGCTTTATGGAGTCCCACCATTTATCCTTAGGAGGGAAATCCTTGTGAAGATTTGACACTCCAAGAGAGCACGCTAATTACACAACAAATCCTCCTCTACATCAGGGGTCCCCAAACTTTTGAACCTCGGGACCACTAAATTCATAATTTTAAACCTCGTGGACCACTAATATGATCTGCCTAATGACTGGCTGGGTGGACATGGCTAGATGATCATGTGACTGGGTGGGTATGGCTAACTTGATGTCACTCACATCGAGGGGCACCTCACTGGCCTCTACTCGCCCCTCTCCTCCCTGCCGCTCCTCGCCTGCCCGCCCAGACTCCTTAGGGCCCCAAGAGGAAGCAGTTGTTGGAACTAAGCAGCCACCATGAGAAAGAGTTGGCAAAACAGCTCAGTTCAAATTGGATCTGACCGAGAAAGAGGCTCAGCAGAAGCACCTCATTGAGGAGTACGAGCATAGGCTTTCCAAGCAGAGGGAAGACCTGCAGGAGTGCAAAGCCAAGTACTGGCACTTGGAGGCTCAGCGGGTTGAGACAGTCAGCCAGTTCCAGGCCATGATACAGTCCCACTGGAACAAGGCCCTCTGACTCCCCTGCCACCAGTGGCGCTTCCCTCCAGCCTTCACCCAAAGCCCTGCACAGGAGGCTGAAGCAGACCCCAAGTTGGAATTTCTGCCCCCCTCTGACCCGCACAAAAAAAAAAAAAACCCGAAGGGGGAGGCTCTGCAGCAACACAAATGTTCATCACACATATCTAGACCAGGGGCCGTAGTTTGAGGACCCCTGATTTAGTGCAATATAAAAAATGCAAATAATTTTTCTGTGGACCACCAACACTTTCTCACAGACCACCAGTGGTCCACAGACCACCGGTTGGTGACCGCTGTTCTACATCATTTATTCTCATCATCTGAGAATCCTGGAAAGCATACTTGTGTACATCTGCTATACATTCTTATTTTCAAGCAACCCCCTTTTTTATTCTGCACAATGACACACAAAATACGATCTATATATAGATGAGGAAGATTGTTCAATCTCATCTGTAGAGCTGTGGAAAAGAACAACTGTTAATTTCTCCACAAAAAGTGCTTGGCATATGTTTGCTCACCCCAGTTAACCTGTCAGGTTGAGATAATATAAAATGCAATTCTTTGTGAAAGAAAGAATTGCATTGCATCGTGAAAGTCTGTGATTTCCCTTAAAGGTAAAGGTTCCCCTAGCACATATGTGCTTGTTGTTCCCGACTCTAGGGGGCGGTGCTCATCTCCATTTCAAAGCCAAAGAGCCAGCGCTGTCCAACAACGTCTCTGTGGTCATGTGACCAGCATGACTCAATGCCAAAGGCGCACAGAATGCTTTTAGCTTCCCACCAAAGGTGGTCCCTATTTTTCTATTTGCATTTTTGATGTGTTTTGAACTGCTAAGTTGGCAGAAGCTGGGACAAGTAACGGGAGCTCACCCCGTTATGTGGCAATAGGGATTTGAACCACTGAACTGCCAACCTTTCATTCGACAAGCTCAGTGTCTTAGCCACTGAACCACCATATCCTCTGTGATTTCCCTTAAAACACGCAAATATACTATATTCTATAGGAAGAAATCTTTAATGTTTGGTCTAATAGTGGCAAGAAGGCCAGTGTGATGGATTTGCACAATTTGAAATTGAATTAAATTTGGCAGGATTCTTGAATACTAGAACATATCAAAGTAAGGTTGGAAGAGACCTTGGACGTGTTCTAGCCCAACTCCCTGCTCAACAAGAGATTGAAGGAACTACAGTAGGTATGTGTGATCTAACAAACAGAAGGACTAGGTATGAGACAATAGAAGTCTTCCAACTTGAGTGGCTGTCACAGAATTGTGACCTGAGACACAACCCTTTGACACCTGAGGGCAGGACAAGAACTAATGGGTGGAAGCTGGTTAAAGAGATATCCAATCTGGAACTAAGGAGAAACTTCCTGATAGTGAGAACAATTCATCAGTGGAATATCTTGCCTTCAGAAATTGTTGGTGCTACATCACTGGAGCTTTTGAAGAAGAGAGTGGACAGCCACTTGTCCAGAATGCTAAAGGATCTCCTGCTTAAGTAGGGGTTGGACTAGAAGACTTCCAAAATCCCTTCCAATTCTATTATTCTGTGTTCTATGATGTCTACAATAATGTCCATACCTTAAAAGTAAATTGATGCAGATTCAGCTCTATCTGGAAACCATTCCTAGATTATAATGTAATGGCAAGGATTTGGATATCCTCCAATATGGGGTCTATTATTATACTAATAGGGGATTCACTGTTTCCTTTAGATTTTTCAACTTTGATTCAAGGAGTTTAGGGTAACCTGCTAGTAGTTACTTTAGCTTTATTCCTAGAACCACAGCACGAAGATGTAATTAACCACAGTTTTTCAGCTAAAGTTATCCAATGCACAGCTTATTTACTGCCTACCTTTATACATGCATCAAAGGACCAGAATAGATACATAAACTCTCATGTCCCTAATTCTCATTTTGCAATTAACTTAACATCGCCTTACTGGCTGTCCCTCATGGCTCTTGTGTTATATACAGAGAGAAAGAGAGAGAGAGAGATACACATAGATATTCAGTAGACTTTGGTTTTGTAGGTTAAAGCTGTTTTGTTTTAGATGGTTAAAATAATTCATAGAAGAGTATGCCTGAAGCACATTCTTGTGAAGTTGTTTGTATTAATTGGAATTAGTTTCCCCCAGGATGGCTTGCAGGTCATCTCGGCAGCTAACTATGTTATTTTTACCACCTTGATGAAACAGATATGTAATTTAGAAGTTTTATAGAGACCAAAACACAGAATAGTCACTATGCAAAACTAGCACAGTGGTGTTTAAATATCTACAGAAAACATTTGTCCCCCCAGATGTAGTTCTGCATTTACTGTGACGATGAACTCCATATCCAGGTATTAATAGTTGATTGAAAAAAGATGAGTTTTTCAACCAAAGTTCAGTTTTTAGATGTTGAACTTGAAATGTCTACTTCTTCTCTGAGTTTCTTTACTTAACAACAAGCCTCCATATGCATGTGACCTAGGGCTGTGATGGCGAACCTATGGCACGCGTGCCACAGGTGGCACATGGAGCCATATCTGTGGGCACGCAGGCATTGCCCTAGCTCAGTTCCAGCATGCATTAGCGCACCAGCCAGCTGATTTTCAGGCCTTCCGGTCCCACCAGAAGTCAGGAAACAGGCTGTTTCCAGCCTCTGGAGGATGGGGAAAGCTTTTTTCACCTTCCCCAAGTTCCTAGAAAGCCTCTGGAGCCTGGGGACAGTGAGAAACGGTCTCACCAGAAGTCAGGAAACAAGCCATTTTTGGCCTCTGGAGAGCCTCCAGGGGGTTGGGGAAGACTGTTTTGGCCCTCTTCAGGCTCCAAGAAAGCCTCTGGAGCCTGGGGAGGGTGAAAAACAGGCCTAATGGGCCGACCGTGCCATTGTGTGTCCAAACTGGGGGGAGGACGGGGGGTACTGCATGCATGTGTGGGGGCGGGGCTGATTGAATTATGGGTGTGGACATGCATGTGCATGACCCTCCCCCACGCTCCCCCCAATTTTGGCACGCGACGGCAAAAAGTTTAGCCATCACTGACCTAGGGTAATCTTACATCACGAAAAATTCCCAACATCTATTTTTATGCCTTTGCATTTTTGTGTTGTCTTTAGCTTAATGGGCTGTTTACTTTTTAACGAATGGCACCCATCTAAGAGAGTGTCTTAATTGATGAAATTGTAAGACCCTTAATGTATATGGAGATTCTCAGTCATCCAGGTCATGGTTGTCCCAAAGATACTTTTTCTGTTTTTCTTTGAAGAGGTTTTGCTTCTCATCCAAGAAGCTTCTTCAGCTCTGGTACACACTTAGTTATTACTACATGAGAAATAAAACTAATTATTACTGCTAAGGAGACCAGTATAAATTCTAAATAATAATAATAATAATACTGCAGTGCCATTGTAGTGAAAATTCTCAATGTGCCATCATTTCTTTTCCTTATCAGCAAAACATGGAATATTGAGATGAATGATTACTCCTTGGAAGAACTGTCGGAGGAAGGGTGGACTTAGCCCTGAGCCACCAATGGATGATCTCTGGACTACGAATTGTAGAAATGCTCATTACCCTTACAAGAAATTCCTTTGCTGCTCAAAACGGGATGTTCTTTACACCCCTAGATTATCTCGCATATCAATTATCCCACCCTATAATATAGCAAAGGAAGAAATAAAACTCCAAGAACATTATTAAAGTTCATTCTTCAATTGTAAATCCATCCAGACAGCTACACAGAGCGAACCTTCCTGTATTTGCCATTTAACCGGTTTTTGGAGTGACTGACATGTTCTAATGAGCACCTAAACAATGGAAGGAAGATTCCAGCGTGTGAGAATACCTGTCTCTTAAAAAGGGCAGCCTAGGAAAGTTTATAACTGTGATTGGTTGCCTGGGTTATCAGCCAGCCTCTGAATGATTTCTGCGTTGGCACACTGAAAAGGAGCTAGGCTGATACACATATAACAAATGACTTTGTGTTTAGAAGCATTTTGCTCTTGTTTCTGAAGTCTGGAAACACCAAGAGAATCATGGTTTGTTGTACATGACTTTTTTTTTTTAATTAGCCATTTTCCATAGTTATTAAACTTCACAATTTGCTTTGAGGGAAATGGCTGCAACTTCAGGAGAGGAGACAAACTAAAGAAGTTTTGTCTGTTGCTGCTTTAATGGCCCTTTATCTCAAAATGTTCAGAACAAGTACAAATAAGCACAGCTGAACAGACTAGCAAGTATTTACCTTAACTTTACACATACACCAGAGGTGGTATTCAGCCGTTTTGACAGGTTCTGGGGAACCGGTAGCAGAAATTTTGAGTAGTTTGGAGAACCGGCAAATGCCACCTCTGACTGGCCCCACCCCCATCTATTTGCTGCCTCCCGAGTCCCAGCTGATGGAGACCCAGCTGATCGGCTGGGTCTTCTTTTGTTACCCTGCACAGGAGAACAGAGTTGGAAAGCAAGTTAGTGGGGTGGGGAGGGAATGGAGATTTTACAGTATCCTTCCCCTGGAGTGGAATAGAAATGGAGATTTTACAGCATCCTTCCCCTGGAGTGGGGTGGAAATGGAGTTTTTACAGTATCCTTCCGCTGAAGTGGGGTGGAAATGGAGATTTTACAGCATCCTTCCCCTGGGGTGGGGTGGAAATGGAGATTTTACAGTATCATTCCCCTGCCACATCCACCAAGCCAAACCACACCCACCAAGCCACTCCCACAGAACCGATAGGTAAAAAATTTGAATCCCACCACTGACATACACACTCACTTTCATATACACACAAGGATATGCACACCTAAATAAATGGTAATTATATAGCAACAAGTTGAGCAGATTTGAAATTCTAGAAGAAACTTCAATTTCTCCTTTGAAACTTCCAGGAGAATTTCAATGATTGAAATTCAGACTGAATTTCAATGATTGAAATTCAATAATTGAATTTCATTGAAATTCAATGCCAGTATTGAAAATCTGATACTAGCTTATTATTTTTCTTCATTGCTATTTGGAGAACAGATGTGAACCAAAGTTCCCATTTCAGGATAAAATACATATCAAAATCACCTTTTTTTTTGTCTCTCTCTGTGAACAGATATGTACATGCTTTTAATTAGAAATTATAAATTGACCTGAGAAAAAGGTAGGACTGAATTACAAAGCATATGCGAAACTAAAAAACAACAAACTTCATGTATATTTTTTATGTTCAAATATGTTTGTTACCATTTCTGTGTTATTTCATTGCAATGTATATATTTCATTCAATTGTGATTAAATTAGATAATAGTAGTTTATTTTCACACAAGTATTTTGACAGAAGCAAATAATTTTGACAGAACTATGCTAAGAACTCCTAACAAACAATAAATTGATCAATATTTTTTTCTTTACTTTCAACTGCATCCACCTGGAATTTTGGAAACTGGAGCTCAAAGAAAAGAATACAGAACTTAGCAACAGCAGTTAAGACTTACATACTGCCCCATAGTGCTTTACAGCCCACTCTAAGTGGTGTACAGAGTCAGCCTATTGCCACCCAAAAATCTGGGTCCTCTTTTTATTGACCTTGGAAGGATGGAAGACTGAGTCAATTGTGAGCCAGTTGGGTTCAAACTCCTGGTATAGTCAGCCTCCAGTAGTATGTGGATTGAAAACTACCAGAACTACAGGCAGGATTTTGAAGAGGCAGAGAAACTAGAGATCAAATTGCTAACATATGCTGGATCATGGAGAAAGCTAGGGAGTTCCAGAAAAAAATCTATTTCTGCTTCATTGACTATGCTAAAGCCTTTGATTGTGTGGATCACAACAAACTGTGGCAAGTTCTTAAAGAGATGGGAATACCAGACCATCTTATTTGTGTCTTGAGAAACTTATATGTGGGTCAAGAAGCAACAGTGAGAACTGGACCACTGATGAATTCAAAATTGAGAAAGAACTCTGGCAAGGCTGTTTACTGTCATCTTGCCTATTTAACGTATATGCAGAGCACATCATGAGAAAGGTGGGGCTAGATGAATCAAAAGTTGGAATTAAGGTTGCCGGGAGAAATATCAACAACCTCAGATATGCAGATAATATCACTCTAATGGTAGAAAGTGAAGAGGAACTAAAGAGTCTCTTGATGCGGGTGATGAAGGAGAGTGCAAAAGTTGGCTTGAAACTCAATATTAAGAAAACTAAGATCATGGTATCTGGCCCTCTCAATTCCTGGCAAATAGATGGGGAAGAAATTGAGGTAGTGACAGATTTTATTTTCCTGGGCTCAAAGATCACCGCAGATGGGGACTGCAGCCAAGAAATTAAGACACTTGCTCCTGGGGAGGAAAGCTACGGCAAATCTAGACAGCATTCTAAAAAGAAGAGACATCACCCTGCCAACAAAAGTGCATACAGTCAAGACTATGGTTTTCCCAGTTGCAATGTATGACTGTGAAAGTTGGACCATAAGGAAGGCTGAGCGCCAAAGAATGGAGGCCTTTGAACTCTGGTGCTGGAGAAGACTCCTACGAGGCCCTTGGACTGCAAGGCAATCAAACCGGTCAATCCTAGAGGAGATCAACCCTGACGGCTCTGTAGAAGGTCAGATCCTGAAGAGGAAACTCAAATCCTTTGGCCACCTAATGAGAAGGAAGGACTCACTGGAGAAGAGCCTAATGCTAGGAAAGATTGAAGGCAAAAGAAGAAGGGGACAGCAGAGAACGAGGTGGCTGAATGGAGTCACTGAAGCAGTCAGCGTGAGCTTAAATGGACTCCAGAGGATGGTTGAGGACAGGAAGGCCTGGAGGAATGTTGTCCATGTGGTCGTGATGGGTCGGACACAAGTTTGCAACTAAGAACAACAATGTTTGGAACATTTCTTTCATAGCCACATTTTTTTTCCAATATGGCTCTGTCCAAGTTTGTCTAAATCCTTTTGTTCTCCTGCAGAGCTTTTAAAAGCCATCGTTTATGCATTTCAGAGGTTTAATAGGTAAAATTTAAAAGGCTGTTAACATATTCAGTATAAGCTTCTTTTCCCTCATGGCAGATCTTTGATTATTTGCTTTTCTAGGGCAAGGTTTGCAATATCATTATGGTGTCCAATGTTATATAATGAAGCAAAATTAGTTCTTTGACACAAACTGAAGTGTTTTCACGAGCATGTAAAATAAAACTTATTCAGGGCATCATACCACAATTTAAGAAAACAGAATGCAATCTCTACATTTAAAAAAAGAAATACCAAACTGAATAGATTAGAGAGGCCTTGTTTTTACTTCGAAAAATGCTTGTTTGTCTCACACTACAACCAATAATAATGAAAAAGAAAATCATCAGAGCCACTGAAAATGAATAACAATTCAATCCATCATGGTGTGACTCTAGAAAGAGTGCAAAGAAGAGCCACAAAGATGATAAGGGGTCTGAAACAGTGGTGAAATCCAAATTTTTTAACTACCGATTCTGTGGGCGTGACTTGGTGGGCATGGCAGTGGAAGGATACTGCAAAATCTCCATTGCAACTCCAGGGAAAGGATACTGCGAACTCTCCATTCCCACCCCACTCCAGGGGAAGGATATTGCAAAATCTCCATTCCCACCCCACTCTGGGGCCAGCCACAGGTGGCATTTGCCGGTTCTCCAAACTACTCAAAATTTCCAGTTCTCCAGAACTGTCCAGTTCTCCAGAAATTTCCAGTTCTCCAGAACTGTCAGAACCTGCTGGATTTCAACCCTGGTCTGGAGAATACAATCCACCAGTTTGCTGCAATCAATTTTGATAATCCAGCTATTGCTTCCAATGGTGTTCTAATGTGTGTGTATAATTTCACTGCTACAGTTGAATATAAATAATGGATAAACAGAGGCTGAAAATTGATCTAAGAGTTTCTTAGCTGGCCTATTGCTTTGATTTAAAAACACAGATAGTTCTTGATTTACAACAGTTCATTTAGGGACCATTCACAGTTACAATTGCACTGAAAAAAGTGACTTATGACCATTTTTCACGCTTACGACCATTGCAGCATCCCAACAGACACATGATCAAAATTCTCAGATGCTTAGCAACTGACTCATATTTATGACAGTTGTATTGTTCCTGGGATCACACGATCCCTATTTGCAACCTTCTGACAAGGAAAGTTAATGGGGAAAGCCAGATTCACTTAACAACCAGGTTATTAACTTAACAACTGGAGTGATTCACTCAACAACTGAGGCAAGAGAGGTTGTAAAAGGGGGCAAATTTCACTAAACAAATGTTTCACTTAATCACAGAAATGCTGGGCTCAATTGTGGTGGTAAATTGAGGACTACTTGTATCGGGGTGGGTTCTACTTACTTTTACTACCACACGCACAGATCGCTGATGACGACATCCAGGGTGTTGGGTGAAGCCTCCTGCCAATTTTACTACCGGTTCTTGGAAACCGGTCTGAATCGGGGGCAACCCACCACTGACTGTATATAGAAAGCTAGCTTACATTACTGCATGAAATAATAATTCCATGCAATTTAGGAATGGTTTGGGACAACCGATATTCTTTCTCAATGTTTTTCATTAGCAGCCTTCTTATTCCCAACCCTATGTGAAAATGCTGCTGCTGAAATTTTTACCTAGAACATTTTGCATGCAAAACAAGTGATCTACGTGCAAATTGCAGCACTTAAATGAACTATATTCATTAAATTAATTAAAATATATATTTTCACTTCGTTCTAATCTCCACATTACAGGAATTCTTGAGCATACTCAAGTGTGGGATCTCTTATAATTGATCAAAGAAAGCTATGATTAATTATAACTCTATAAAAATATTGCTTTTTAATTAATTTCCTTATAAAATAATATGTCCGCTTCAAAACCAAGAATAGCTTCCTAAATTAAATAGGCGTGGCCTTAATGATTTAAGAACTGCAGTTGTTGATTAAAAGTGAAGAAACAACATCAAACATTAAGCCAAATGTCTTCAACTCCTGTTAGCATTTCACAGACTCAAAATGGCTCAATTTTCTTAAAAGCAGCACTTCAATAGTTTTCTTTTTAATATTTTAATACCCCCAAACCCTACTTCTAGCTGAGCAGATGCCAGTTAATTAATGTGGAATTTTAAACAGCATTTCACTTTTCCTCTTCTGGGTAAAAGAAGTTAAACTGTTTATTTATAAACAATTCCAACAGAACTTAAAAGCACCAGGTGTTATGCAGCCAGAACCATAAAAATCTATTCAGAGATTACTCTGAAAGCCAAGGATGTTTGTTATTTGTTTTTAAATCGGTATTTTTTTACAATTGCAAATTTATGCAGGGGCAAAGTTCTCATGATTTAAAACATGCTGATGGAATGGCGGAAGACACGCCTTTTAAAACAATGGGGAACATCCTCTAAACTGCAAATATGAATTTTAAAAAAGAAAAAGAATCCACAGAGATTCCAAGAGACTAAAGCTCATGTGATGAAATTGCTCAGGTGGGAATGGGAAGAAATAAAAGGTTTATTTTAGAGGAGGGGCCAAGCCAGGGCTGCTGGGGGGTTCGCAGGGCTTCAGGAGATCCTCTAGCTAAGATTCTGTGCAGTGCGGGGAACCCCCCAAATCCCACTCCTGGCTGGCGCCACCCACCTATGGTGGCACCATTTTTTTGATGTGGGGACATATTTTATCAATGGCTATACAACAGAAACAGAAGTAAGAAAGAAGAAGATATAAAAGGAGGAAATACTAAAGTGGAGAATTGTTAAAGAAGATGATGTTCAGTACTATTATTATTATTATTATATTATCATATTATTATGATCCTGGACATAAACTGTTTCAACTCCCACCCTCAAAACGATGCTATAGAGCACTGCACACCAGAACAACTAAACACAAGAACAGTTTTTTCCCGAACGCCATCACTCTGCTAAACAAATAATTCCCTCAACACTGTCAAACTATTTACTAAGTCTGCATTACTATTAATCTTCTCATAGTTCCTATCACCCATCTCCTCCCAATTAGGACTGTAGGACTGTAACCTTATTGCTCATATCCTTACAATTTATATTGACTGTTTCCTAATATGATTTGATTGCTTATTTGTTCCCTATGACTATCATTAAGTGTTGTACTTTATGATTCTTGACGAATATATTTTATTTTTTATTTATGTACATCGAGAGCATATGCACCAAGACAAATTCCTTGTGAGTCCAAACACGCTTGCCTAATAAAGAATTCTATTCTATTCTATTCTATTCTATTCTATTCTATTCTATTCTATTCTATTCTATTCTATTCTATTCTATTCTATTCTATTCTATTCTATCCTATCCTATCCTATCCTATCCTATCCTATCCTATTATCAATATTACAGTGATGGATACCACAACAAATATATTTGTATTATGATTGTTTAAAAATAACTGTACCCAGACTATTTGATGAAAATTGAATGTTATATAAATGAAATGAATAAAACATTAAAAATAAGAAGGAGAAGGAGAAGGAGAAGGAGAAGGAGAAGGAGAAGGAGAAGGAGAAGGAGAAGGAGAAGGAGAAGGAGAAGGAGAGGCGGAGAATGTCACTCTTTTCCGCTTGCACAAAGTCAATTCATTTTAATTTTATTTTTCCACCCGTTCCTTTCAGCCATGCGAGGTGACCCTTGCAAGGTGCTGAAAAATCAAATATTTCTAGCAGACCGACTTTTCTTGTTCTTCTGATGTGCTGCTAGAGGAAAGCTCTGATCCTTCTAGAGCCTGGGCGAAGCAAAATAGCAAAAAACAAAAAAAACCTTTTCTAGCGGGCAGAATTAAAGGAGAAGGGAGAAAATTAACAGCAGGTGGAGGTTGGGGGGAGAGGAAAGCAGTCCTTTTGATTCACCGTTCAAATTAGAAAAGGGGAATTATCTCTCAAAGGAAGGTGACATACACCCTTAGTATAATCCAACAGTGCTTTTGCCGGTTTCAAAAACTGACTTCCTTCACCAGCACTTTGCCACCTGCTCCTTAGGTGTGCTGTGAAAACACGGCAGAATGCCATCTGTTCCAGGGTTGCGGAGGGAAGATTTTGGTCTTGCCTGTACTCCAGGGAAAGCAACGGCATTTAATCAATCTGCTTGCAATTGCTTTATATGATTAGTGTGTAATGATTCAGGTAGGTCATTGTCACGGACATCTTTTTTATTAGCGTATTAGACAGCTGCAAGGACCCCGTATAGGAAACAAGTGTTTGTATGCTTGGAGAAAGTATAGGAAGACTCATAAATGCCTATCTAATATGGCCTCCACAAGAAGGAAAATAAGAGGGGATTAAGAGGTAGGATCATCGTCATCAACTTCTTTTAGTGACCCCCATAATGACCCCATAATGTGGTGTGGAGTCTGAGCAACTGAATGAAACTAGCAGAGTGTTTAAATGGCCAGATGCCTTTCCTGTCGCCAATGCGGAGTTTTGTTCAGCAGATATATTCTCATTGTGCCCAGAGAGAGAAACATCTGCCTCTACCTAGAATTGAACTCACAGCCTCCTGATTGTGAGGTGAGAGCTCCCCCTCTAGGCCACCGCACTATTTACGAAACAGGATGAAGCCCAGAAGGAAGATAAGGAAGCAATTTCCGGCAATGGCCTTGAAGACACTTCAGCCTGATAAAGTTTCGCATCATTTGGTTTCCTTTAGAAGAGGCAACGTAGTTTGGAAGATAGAAAGCTACAGAATCCAGGAACTTTTTTTTTTTAATTAGATTTATATGCCGCCCTTCTCTGAAGACTCAGGGCCGCTTACAATGTGTTAAGCAATAGCCTTCATACTTTTGTATATTTTATACAAAGTCAGCTTATTGCCCCCACAAACTGGGTCCTCAATTTACCTACCTTAGAAAGGATGGAAGGCTGAGTCAACTTTGAGCCTGGTGAGACCCGAACTGGTGCAATTGCAGACAGCTGGATGTTAATAACAGGCTTTAGTCTGCTTATTAGCCTGTTGAGCTGTTCAAGGCTTGCAGAGAATATCCAGGGTACGTGTTTTGAAACCTAGAATCAAATTTCTAAACGGGTTGGGTGACCTAAACTTTCACACTCTCTAATCCAGAACCCTATATACCAGTGGTGAAATGTAAAATTTGTTACTACCAGTTCTGTGGGCATGGCTTGGTGGTGATGTAATGTGACTGAGTGGGAGTGGCCAACATTTTTTTTTAACTTTTAAAAGCATTTTAAAAGTTAAAAGAAATGGTTTTAAAAGCCTCTGACGATCCCAGCTGATTGGCAGAGGCTTTTTTTTTTTTTTACTTTTAAAAGCATTGTTTCGGCCGAAGAGGTTGTAGAAAAAATGCTTTTAAAAATAATAATAATAAAAAAGCCTCTGATGATTGCATGGCCCAGCTGGGCATGGGAGGGGGGTGGGGGGGCAGGGATTTTTGCTACCGGTTCTCTGAACCACCCGCCTCCATCGCTACCAGATTGGGCGATCCAGTCCGAACTGGGAGCATTTCACTCCTGATAAATACCATGTTGAAAATATGGTATATAGCATATTTTCTATATAGCATATAGAAAATATGGTATATATCTGAAAATAAGACTGGGTCTTATATTAATTTTTGCTCCAAAAGATGCATTAGGGCGTATTTTCTGGTTAGGTCTTATATTTGAGGAAAATACGGTATTAAATGCACCCATCTGGCTGACAATCTTAACTAGCATCCTGAAAAATCATGCTAGGACTTATTTTCCAGTTGGGTCTTATTTTTGGGGAAACAGGATAGCGGACCTCCTGTATGCCAGTGGGACCCAAAAAGATAGATGTTGAGGAAGGGGGAAAAAATTGTGAGTCAAAAGACACAACAGAGAAAAGCAATGTACCGTTGTAGTGTTGTTGTTTTTTTGCTGCGAAGCTAACACATAAATCAAGGGTTTTGGTGGGGCTCCAACGGAGGTATGGCACTCTTCCTTTTGCACACCTTGCTCCCTCTCTTCTCCCTACCCCGCTTCGTTTTATTTTGATTGCACTTTTAAATTTGAGATCTTTATTTATTCTTTGAACGTTTTATACCGTGTTCTTTACCCAATGTCTGTAAGATGCCTAGAGACACCTTTGACAAGACGGAAAGCATACAAGTCTGATAAATAATGGTAATAATCAACACCATGGTTTTCTTTTCTTTTTATGAAAAGCACTGAAGGCATACAAAGGTTCAACATGAAATCTGAAATGATCAATTTTTCCTCTGGGCAGAGCTCCAAGTGGGGAGGAGAAAACCTAAGGAGTCCTGCCTGACAGTCATCCATGTCAATACCTTATTCATGAGAAGGAGAAGCTTTGATGCAGATATGTCCATGCATGGTGAGGAGATGGGGATACTGTTAGATAGGACCATCCCTTCCCTTCTACCAAAAAGTAAGGTTCTACATTTGGGCAAGAAAAACAAAATGCACAGGTACACTATACAGTATGTGGTACCTTGCTCAATAGTCATAACTGTGAGAGGGATCTTGGAGTCCTAGGGGACAACTATTTAGATATGAGCCAGCAGTGTGCAGCAGCTGCCAAAAAAGCCAACACAGTTCTAGGCTGCATAAACAGAGGGATAGAATCAAGATCACGCGAAGTGTTAATACCACTTTATCATGTGTGGTTAAGGCCACACTTGGAATCCTGCATCCAGTTTTGGTCACCACGATGTAAAAAAGATGTTGAGACTCTAGAAAGAGTGCACAGAAGAGCAACAAAGATGATTAGGGGACTGGAAGCTAAAACATATGAAGAACAGTTGCAGGAACTGGGTATGTCTAGTCTTATGAAAAGAAGGACTAGGGGAGACATGATAGCAGCGTTCCAATATCTCAGGGCTGCCACAAAGAAGGGGGAGTCAAGCTATTCTCCAAAGCACCTGAGGGCAGGAGAAGAAGCAATGGGTGGAAACTAATCAAGGAGAGAAGCAACTTAGAACTAAGGAGAAATTTCCCGACAGTGAGAACAATTAATCACCTGGAACAACTTGCCTGCAGAAGTTGTGAATGCTCCAACGCTGGAAGTTTTTAAGAAGATGTTGGATAACCATTTGTCTGAAGTGGTGGAGGGCTTCCTGCCTAAGCAGGGGGTTGGACTAGAAGACCTCCAAGGTCCCTTCCCACTCTGTTATTCTATTCTATTCTACCATGCTCTCTAAATGTATGGAGCTGATTTGTATTCCCTACACGAAAACCTCACTGGGTAGAAAACATAAATAAATGCAGATACTAACATTAAACGAGTAGCCAAATCTCCATTCCCCATATTAAATACACTCTTTTCCACCTCTTCTAGAAAGCACGGCCATCAGAGAGCAAGAAATTTGTTTATTGGAATAGATGTAGTAAACTCATTTAAAAACATAATCCTTTAAATATGCTTTAAATTTTTTATGCTGTTTCAATTTTTGATGTGGGCAATATTTGCATATACTAATAGGTATTTACCACACAAAATGCACAAACTTAAATAGGAGTGTTTTTTTTTTTTTTTTTTGACCAAAATATCACATATCCTGCCGCACAACAATATGATGGCCCGGCTTTGGTTTAGCCTGTTGAATGAATCCATGCTTTGTAAAGTCAGGTTTAAAATGATGTGTGATTGCAAATAATTCAACACCCTATAATTAAGTAAGACTTGACGCTTTCTTAATCTGGGTAGTGCTACCTGAAATCCACGTGCTGTTTAGTTTGTTGCTATAAGATTAAAAAAAATAGGAAATTCAAAGCAGCTGGTATTCTTTTTGTACAAAATGACCTTGGAACATTTCTTGAAATGGACACTAAAATATTTTCACATGGAAAATCCTGTCCATAAAGTTCAGTGTATGTGACTCTGTTGTGGTTTTCTTTCCCCAAGGAATTAGGTATTACTTCACAAAATCAGGAAATGAACGCAACACTTTTAAGATCTTGGGGGAAAAAAAACAACAACAGTCTGAGTTTGTTAAATTTCTCAGCACCATCATAAACATTCAAATTTCACATCTCAACTTAGTTGCAGATGCCTGCCAAGGAGCTAATTATAGAAGCCTCTTTTTTTTTTTGGTCTGAAACACACTCATGCATTTTTAACAAGCCTTGGAAAATAATGAAGAGACCTGTCTTTTCCCCCAAGCTTTGTGATAGGTTACCTGCCTCTGTGTTTCCTAAAATATAAGCTATCTTATAAATTGCTAATGTACTACACGTGTAGGTCATGTCACAGGTGACTGGGATAAAATGCCTAGCCATATGGTGGACTTAGTCGTCAGCTCATCTACATTCTCTGTAACCAGGCAACTTGCTGGATTCCAGTCTCAGCTTAGTTAAAGAACAGCCAGCCCTTAGCCCTGCAAAAATAAATTAAAAAAAATAAATAAATAAAAAGTATTGATATTCAAAGTGCCCGTTTGGTTCAATCACAAGGGGGGAAACACTGGCACTAATTAGACACACTGAAATTGGGTGTCTTCAAGTTTTCTCCAACATTGAGGGTCACTGCATGTTTTCCCTAGCGTTGGGTTCCACA
Source organism: Masticophis lateralis (assembly GCA_030761175.1). Taxonomy (NCBI): domain Eukaryota; kingdom Metazoa; phylum Chordata; class Lepidosauria; order Squamata; family Colubridae; genus Masticophis; species Masticophis lateralis. The sequence goes on along the minus strand of JAUDYJ010000013.1, from coordinate 14,676,597 downwards.
CCAAGAAGGACATCAATCTTAGTTCTCCAGATGGTTAACCCCTTCATCGGCTGTTGCTTTAACTCAGCCTTAGATCTAACTCAGATATAACTCAACCAGGTTAAAACTTTGCATGGCAGAGAAGAGCAAAATGTCATACGCAACAGAGGGTTCGTTCTTTGCAATGTAAAGGAATTAAGTACTTTAAGAATCTGTTGTGGCCCTCCAGCAGCCGAATCAGAGGAGGAGGAGGAGGCGTGGGAGTCAGGATCAGCATCAAAACAACCTGAGAGCTCCGAGGGGGAAGACAGAATGGAGCTGTAAGAGACAGAGACAGAGGTGGAGCCTGGGCCGTCTGTCAGCCCTCAGATGGAGAGTCAACAGCCCCTAGGTCTGGAGGTGGCTGATGAGGAAGAGGAAGAACAGCTGGGTCCAGTGTCTAATGTGCGGATGCCCAGAAGGTAGAGGAGAGGAGAGCAGCGGAAATCTGTGGGTGGGTCCTTGGGACAGAAGAGCCACTGCTGCTAGCGAAGCCGCACCCTAGCTCTGGGGATAAAAAGGCAGGGGGCAGAGATGAATCAATGTGGCAAACAACTATTTGTCTCCTTGCTGGACAGACTTGTTAGTCTGCTGTGTGAAAGAGAGAGAGACTTTTGCCAGGGCTGCTGGTGCTCCTAATGAAGGAATAATTGATTTAAATTCAGAGGATTTGTCGTGTTTGAGAGTCCGGTCAAAACAAAACCCATATTCCAGACTTCAGGTTCTAGACTTTTCTTTTCTGTTGTTGGAGTTACTGGGCACTTGGCCATTATATTCATGGTATAGGGCAGATGTGGGAAACAGACCTTATTGTTTTTACACAACTGTAGGAAGACAAGCTAGCCTGTGAAGAAAATACATTGTATGTTTCTAATCTCATGAGCTAGGCCAGTGATGGCGAACTTTTTCGGCACCGAGGGCCAAAAAGGTTGTGCAGAAACATTGCACGTGCGTGCTCATTGGGACTGCGCTCTGGAAAAGCTAAACTTCTGGGTAGCATGCATATATGTCCGACGATCAGCTGGCTGGCATGCATGCACAGGACGGTTTTCGGCACTGCTGCATGCATCACGCTCTGGAAAAGCTGAACTTCTCAGTTCTGGCGCACATACGCATCTGACAATCAGCTAGCCAGCACCCACCAGTTTTCAGCACTGCCGCACATGGAAAGGTCAGCTGATTATCATGTGTGTCTGTGCACCAGAAACCCGGAAGACAAACAGGCAAGGCCCCATGGCTTCACGTGCCACTTTGGGCACATGTGCCATAGGTTTGCCATAGATTTGCCATCATGGAGCTAGGCTGAAGCTTGAGAATTGTATGTAGGAAAGCCTCTGCTATGCTAGAAACCAGCCTTAACCAGAATTTACTGACATGATAGTTACTCTAGAGACAACCCCCTAGGAACTAGGACCATGAAAGGAAATTTGTAAATAAGGGCAGGGGGAAGATAGAATTAGAGTAGTGGGAGAGGTAATCAGGGGCGGAGATAATGTATTCATTTTATACCCTTTGGATAGGTAGTGATGACATGATTACTAAGCCAATGAGGAAAAGGTGGGAGGTAAATTTGTAACGACACTAGAGAAGATAAAGCAAACATATTCATGATGTAGTGTGTGTCCATCAGAAGTGGGATTCACTTACCTTCCCTACCAGTTTGCAAATGTGAATGTGCATTATATCTGGGCGGATGGGCAGAGCCTCCCACACTCGCCACTACTGGTTAACCTGAACCGTCCAGAACCAGCTGAATCCCACCACTGGTGTCCAGTGTACCTGCGTGTACACCCTCTTTGCAAAGTGAAGAATAAAATTACCATTGTTTTTCTCTTGGAAGTTTTGGCTGGTGATTGTTTATTTCAAAACTAGACAACAAATCTCCCCAGCAGAGGGATGGGGAATGACAACCCCTTTATGACTTGTAGACTTCAGCTCCCAGAATTCCTGAGCCAGCCATGGAATAGGTGGCTCAGGAATTCTGGGAGTTGAAGTCCACAAATCATGTTCCCCACCCCCCGGTGTAGGGAGACAGCTGATCTTTGCCGACATAACACTTCCTACACTGGCAACACAGCCATTACACCTCATACCCTCCAGTCAGCATTATAAAGATATTGAAATGTAATAACTGTAGATAAATTGTTGGCGCCTCACAGTGTCATACTAATCAGCTCAGGGACTGCTATCTCCCCTATGCTGGGGACTCGGTCTCCCTTCTGCCTTCTTGGTGGCAAAAATTATCTTTCGCTGTTTTTCCTTCTTCTTGTCAAATCCTGCTAACTGCCATATTACCGTTCCATGACAGATGGCACTGCTGGTGGGAGAGAACGAAAAACAAGTAAAACAAGTAACCAGCGTGCCATGGAACTAAAAAAACGAGATTTGCTGGAGTCTTTTGAATGGAATGGCCGCTTACTTTCTAATCTCGTCAACAAGTGTTTTCTTTACATGCAAAGTGCTTGCAGGAGTTACGGAGAGAGCATGTGTGTGTTGTGTTTGTCATTTACAAATGAGCTTTGGGTACCTGGATGATTTTTCAAAATGTCCTCTGGGGAAGCCTGGCATTTGCTCAGGGTATTTAATGGGAAGATCAGGAGTGATAAATTTGCCCATTCTCACCAATCTCCCATGTCAGCGGGAAGCAGAAAGAATCCCAGAAAGAAACAGACAGGCGGGAGCAGATCCTACAATTTCCATATGGCCTATCATTTGTATACACCACAGATGGCCCTTGCACGAATGTGGAAATGTGCCATCAGTCTTTAGTAGACGAACTGATGTGGAAGTGGATTTCTGACTGTTGTGGGTTTTTTAGTATTATTTCTTTATTTATAATCCATCTTGTGGTTTAAGTTTGCAAACATGAGAATGTCTGCTATCTGTAGTGGAAGGATAATGAGCAGAGGAACTGATTTAGAGTAGAATAGAATAACAGAGTTGGAAGGGACCTTGGAGGTCTTCTAGTCCAACCCCCTGCTTAGGCAGGAAACCCTACACCACTTCAGACAAATGGTTATCCAATCTCTTCTTAAAAACTTCCAGTGTTGGAGCATTCTGGAGGCAAGTTGTTCCACTGATTAATTAATGATTTGATGTTTTATTATTTCTATGGCTTTATATGTATTGTTTTAATGATATGTTAGGATTGTGGTATTAGCAATAGCATTTAGACTTATATACCACTTCACAGTGCTTTACAGCCCTCTCTAAAAAGTTTACAGAGTCAGCCTCTTGCCCCCAACAATCTGGGTCCTCATTTTATCCACCTCGGAAGGATGGAAGGCTGAGTCAACTTTAAGCTGATCAGAATCAAAATCCTGACAGTGGGCAGAGTCCTTGCAATACTGCATTCTAACCACTGCACACCATGGAAGGGAGGAAGCGAGGGAGGGAGGGAGGGAGGGAGGGAGGGAGGGAGGGAGGGAGGAAGGAAGGAAGGAAGGAAGGAAGGAGAAAGGAGTGGGAGAGAAAGGAAAGAAAGGAAAGAAGCAATAGTAGACTAATAATGTCGTCTAGCCAATGTCATCTAGCGGTGCCCAGGGGTAGGGAGTTCTCTGTGGGTGCTCCCGCCCTCTGGAATGAATTACCTACCGAGCTCTGGACGGCTCCTGATCTCCGCTCCTTCCGTCAGGAGCTGAAGACTTGGCTGTTCAAGCAAATAGGCTGACTGATTCTGAGTTTATTATTTATCATTAATTAGTTATTTGATTTAAAGTGCGATTTTATTGTACATGGTTCTTAACTTGTGTTCACTTTTCCTGAGTCCTATAAATACATGTAATAAATAAATAATAAATAAATAAATAATATACCACTTCACAGTTCTTTTACAGCTCTCTCTAAGTGGTTTACAGAGCCAGCATATTGACCCCAACAAACTGGGTCCTCATTTTACTGATGGATGGAAGGCTGAGTCAACCTTGAGCTGGTCAGAATCGAACTCCTGGAGTGAGCAGTGAGTTAGTTTGCAGTACCACATTTTAACCACTGTGCCACCATGGCTCAGGTTTTTTTTTTTTTTTCGTTTATAGTGTCCCTAATGCTTGAATATTTAAAACAATATATTGATTGTTATGCTGCAGAACAAGATCAACCTTTTATAAACAATTGCTGCATAAAGGTAGTCCTTGTCTTATGACCACAATTAAACCCAAATTATTTTGTTGTTAAATGAGAAATGTGTTACGTTTTGGCCCATTTTATGATTTTTCTTGTCACATCTGTTCACTGAATCACTGCAATTGTTAAAATAGTAACACGGTTGTTTAATGAATCTTGTTTTCCCATTGACTTTTCTTGTCAGGTTGCAAAAAGTGATCACATGACCCCAGGACACTGCAACCATCATAAATGTGAGTCAGTTATCTAGCATCTGAATATAAGCCACATGATCAATGGGGATGCTGCAATGGTCATAAATGTGAGAAATAGTCATAAGTCACTTTTTTTCAGTGCCATTGTCTATGGAGATTCTCAGTCATCCAGGTCATGGTTGTCCAAAAGTGCTTTTTCAAGAGACTTTTTGGGGTTTTTTTGAAGACATTTTGCTTCTCATCCAAGAAGCTCAGAGCTGAAGAAGCTTCTTGGATGAGAAGCAAAACGTCTTCAAAGAAAAAACAAGAAAGACCAGATGCTTCTTGAAAAAGCAGCTTTCAATGCAGCACAGTTGTAATTTTGAGCGGTCACAAAATAAAGTCCTTGAATTTAAAATAAAAGACCATGAAAAATGCTTAAGTACTCACAGATAAGCCAACCCTTGAAATGTTTTGTATGTGTTAATATTCACAATTGGCTTTTCTAAGAGTGGTCCATTGTCCATGGTACTTTGGTTAAAAATGCAAGGATTGACTTATATACAGATGGGCATATCCACAAGCATTTATGGATATTGCAGTATACTGAGGATAAACCTAAAAGGGCCAAAATTGACACTTAACTATTTTAAATTTAAATGATGATGGGCCACCATCAGTGAACTGTTGGACAGTATTACTTGGCCTGTTGTGTAGATGTTTGGGTGGTTTTAGGGGTGGGGAATTGTGGTGGGTGGGAGTGTGCTGGGGATTATGTGTGGGGGACCTGGTCTTTGAGTGTCAAGTAAATTTCATTGTATGTTTATACTGTGTATACATATACAATGACAATAAAGTTTATATATATATAAAAAAATCAGATTTTCCCTTTGGGCTTTTTCTGAACTGTAAGGATCAAACTATGGTAAAATTATTTCTGTGGGGATTTAAACCAACTCTTTTGTTGTTCTGTGTGGGTACTTTTCCCACACTATTATTAAATCCATGCTGTCCTTTTTAAGGTAGAATGTAGACACAATACACAACATTCTAAATCTAGAATTTTGTATGGAGCCACTGCAATGGCTTAACGATCACAAGGAAATTGGTGAATTTAATGTGTTGTTTTTGTAAATATACAGAACGATTTCCAAAAGTAAGAATTGCACACACATTTTACAAAAGTCAATGCCTTCATATCAACAGCAACAATTCACATCATGTCTACCCAAAATCTAGGGGGAAGAATGGCATCTGAAAGCTGCCAACAAAACAAAATACTTTTGCTCTTTCTCCACAAATACCAGGACACAACATTGTTAAACCCTGAGGGAACAAGGAAGAACTACCACTTTATCAAAGTTATAACAGTTCAGGAATTGACCACTGAAAAAGGTCCTTCAAAAGTCCCAAAATCTTGGCTGATAGTATTGAAACTACTGTTTAGAGTTTTCCATCTTGAAATATACTGGGAACATGACATACATTTGATCAATCCAAATTTGCTGAATCTAATCTAATCTAATCTAATCTAATCTAATCTAATCTAATCTAATCTAAATCTAAATCTAAATCTAAATCTAAATCTAAATCTAAATCTAAATCTAAATCTAAATCTAATTCTTATTTATTTGCACAATGGAGAGAATTAGTTATGGACCACAAAGACAATCCTATATCAGTAAATTTCAGAGAACCATCAACAAATTAGTCCAAAACAAGTGGACAGATACCAATATTACTCTGGGTGATTTTTGTTTAAAGGGAGCTTTAAAAATATACATGTGAGAAAAATAAAATAATATGCTTAGATTAACAGATCCCGAAAGCAAGACTTTCTCTTCTCTCTAGTAGAGAACCACTCAGAAAAATAATCACTACATAGAATTGATAAATCATTAAACAACTCAGTGCATTGTATAGATTTTCTGTTATAACACATTTTCATTGTAATTTTGTCTTTCTCTCTGTGTGTCCATGCTAGTAAATTGAGACTTAAGAATCGTAAGAGTTAAACAGCACAGTAATATGAAAAGAAGTTTTACACTTACAGAAAGAATGCTTCGCTCCAGAAAACTGTAACTTCCACTTACATTGGGCTTCTCTACAGTTTCCTAAAATAAAACACAGAATGCAATGTATTATTTCTTTTCATACTATCTTTCCCGTGATTTAATCCCGTGATTTTAAACTTGTGTTTAAAATAAAACTTACGGACATAAAACTTTTTAAGAGGTCAAGAAGAGTTGAAATATTAAAAACGGCAAGAGATGATGGATAAAGATAGAATATCTCTCAATATGGCAATTGCATTATTAGGGGTTAGAAAATAGAGATAGAAACTAGAAAATGGGAAAATAGTATTTTGTGTGTGTGTGTATTGATACATAACAGAATACATTATAATTATTATCTACATGTAAATGTTAGAAGTTGAAAAAATATTATTATGCATACATAAACAGTATTATTATTGTTATTAGCATTGTGTATATAATACTTAGACCCATACAATACACTTTTCACCAAGCACATATGATGTTAAAGAAAAAACTATAAATAAAATTATATATACATATACCGTGTTTCCCCAAAAATAAGACCCTGTCTTATATATTGTAAACACACACACACAAAGAGGAAAAAGATCTGGAATGAGATTTAGTCTGATTTTTTTATTCCCACACATTATCCATCTGGAGATGATGGGCCAAGGTTATTTTAACACACAAACCAATTTATCATATATGTTTCCTGCATTCTTATTAAGCACAGGAAGTTTGTTTCCTTGGAAGAATGTCATGGGACAGTTAAAAGTAATTTCTGAGCAGAAAGAGAAAAAGAATGCCTGAATTAGTGTGCAGCCTTGCATATGTGTGTGTCCCATTCCTAGTAAAGGTGTCAGCATTCCAAGCAATGCTAGACATAGAAAGCAGAACTCTAAGGCCAGTAAATCCCTCAAAGAACAATTTATTGAATACATCGTATTGGCACAAGTGGTGAAAGCCAACTCTGAAAGTTCCCGGGGCTTTCACCTAATTAAAAAGTAAGTTTCCCTTTCCCCCCACCCCAAGTCACAGTTCACACTGTCCAATCAAGGTGCTGGCCAGTTGCTCGGTTACTTCACTCCTCCTCTGGCCAGCCACCTGTGATAATGTCCTTGGTTCCCACAGGAAAAATATACTGTTTTGGCTACAAAACCACATCTAACTATTTTCCCCCCTCCCTCTGTTGTGTGGCAACCCTGAAGCCTCCAAGATGGCCTCAGCCAGGTTCACTTCAGGGTTGACAAAAGGATGACTAAAGATTTCACTAATCTGCATTATTTAAGTGAAATATTCAATTTGCACTTACGGTCCTATTTTTATAGGCTGACGCAACAATATGCTTCCCAATAGTTTCCTTATTCCAGCTCATATGAAAATAGAAGGAAGTTTAAATCTTCACTTGGCACAAATGGGAAAAATTATTTTTGTTCAAAGAAAATGTATAAAAAAACATATCTTGGAGAAAATAAATATCACTGGTCCTGTCAACGGAGATTCTCCATCATTCAGGTCATGGTTGTCCCATAGGTGCTTTTTTCCCCCTTCTATTTTGAAAAAGCACCTTCGGAATATCACTAGTCCTATCTTGTTCTTAAGACTGCAGTCAGATGTGGAAACATGATGGGATGTACTGATGAACTAAGCGAAATTGGCAAAGATTTAGAATGACGTGTCCATTCTTATTAAAGAAATGGTTGGTAAAATTGGCTCCTGTGTTTTGGAATGAGTTAAGCATGTGTGCAAAGCCAAAGGGTTACAATTATCACCAGGGGGTGAACTTCAAAAAGTTTAGCAAGGGGTTCTCTGCCCAGTTGCTGGGTGGGCGTGGCCATGGTGGGTGTGGCCTAGTTGGCCTCCTGCACTATGCCAGGGTGGGGTGCGTTTTTGCCCTCCCTGGGCTCTGGAGGTATTCTTCGAACCTCCAGGATGGCGAAAATGGCCTCCCCAGGCTCCGGAGGCCCAAACTTCTGGTAGGCCCATTTTTCGCCATTCCTGAGCCTCCATACGTGCCCTGCACTTACCTGCATCCAAAATGGGCCATGTGGGGACTCCTGGGTGGGGAGGCGTGGGCAGGGCCAGCCAGGAGTGGGATTTGGGGGTTCTCCGAACTGCACAGAATCTTAGCTAGAGGTTCTCCCGAACCCCTGCGAACCCCCAGCAGCCCACCCCTGATTATCACAATGGAAAGGCAAAACACTAGTGTACAACTGAGTGTTCCCTATTTTTGTTTTGGTCTAATGGATTTACTGATATTCTGCTGAGGATTTTACAGGAAAAAAAGAGCTAGATTTATGCACAAGTTTCCCCCTTCCTTTTTTGGGCTCTGCATAGGTGTTTATAACTTTCATTGCTTGAAAAAAATAAGTTTGAAGGAAATCAGTGGCTAGAAAAACAAGGTATCGGTTTCTTTTTCAATACCATCGCTGGCTAAACACCCACATCTTAAAAAAAAAACAACCCAGCAATCTGCCTGGATGTTTGAGATCCACAATGCTGATGGCACCCAAAAGAAGGCTAATAAACACCAGTTAGATGTAGAAAATATATGCAAAATTAATTCTGCGTCTCATACATTTAATCCAATCTTTTCAACAACAACAAAAAAAAAACCCCAAAAAACAAGAAAGTGGTGAAATGAGGCAAATAGACAGTTGTTGATCATTTAAATGTCTTCTTCCAAAGTACAGTTATATAATGCTATCAAAGGTCTATAATTAGACAACTCAGGAATATTACTGTGCTTTGAGGCAACCCAATCAATGTTGTTTGGGTTTGGGTTTAATTTCCTGTCAGCCTTACTAATGTTCGGACTGTGGTATAACTCTGATTAAAAATAATCTTCCCAATTATAGTTTGGTATGAGCCAAAACTGCCATGTGTTTTCTCGGCTAACCTCTACGATTTCTGGCAGGGTAATTGTGTTTGTGGCAGGTACAAGATCTGTAAAAGAAAACCCAGGGGACACATTCGGACATCCAGCTCCCCAAGCCTTGCCCATCTCTCTTAATTTGCACGGTTTTTCAAATGGAGATGGTCTCCTATGATCTGAAAGGAAAGTCTTCAGAACCAGAAGCTCAAGCAAAGAAAAGAAAATGTGTGTGGAAGTGGGAGCCTACAGTGGGAATACTGATTTTAAAAAAGGATGGAGCACATATCTGAGACTTTAAATATGTGGTGGTGCAGTGGTTAGAGTGCAGTAATGCAGGGGACTTCTGCTGACTACCAGCTGACTGCAATTTGGCAGTTCGAATCTCACCAGGCTCAAGGCTGACTCAGCCTTCCGTCCTTCCGAGGTGGGTAAAATGAGGACCCAAATTGTTTGTTTATTTTATTTTATTTTATTTTATTTTATTTTATTTTATTTTATTATTTTATTTTATTTTATTTTATTTTATTTTATTTTATTATTTTATTTTATTTTATTTTATTATTTTATTTATTTTATTTTATTTTATTTTTTATTTTATTATTTTATTTATTTTATTTTATTATTTTATTTTATTTTATTTTATTTTATTTTATTTTATTTTATATTTTATTTTATTTTATTTTATTATTTTATTTTATTTTATTTTATTTTATTTTATTTTATTTATTTTATTTTATTTTATTTTATTTTATTTATTTTATTTTATTTTATTTTATTTTATTTTATTTTATTTTATTTTATTTTATTATTTTATTTTATTTTATTTTATTTTATTTTATTTTATTTTATTTTATTTTATTTTATTTTATTTTATTTTATTTTATTTTATTTTATTTTAGTTTATTTTTATACAGTAGGAGTCCAGTCTCCTACTGGACTCAGGGCAGTGAATAGCCAAGTAAAAACATCACATACAAAATTTAAAAATATTTAAAAGAAATTAAACAAGAATTGGCCCAATAAAATTTAAAAACACCCCTGTTAAAACCAAATTACAATTAAAAATATCTAAAAATATCTAAGGGAGGTCAAGCCAGCCCGGCTTGATGAAATAAAAAAGTTTTAAGGGCATGGCAAAAAGCCCGGAGATCAGGGATCCTACATATCTCCGGGGGCAAATCGTTCCAGAGGGCAGGTGCTGCCACAGAGAAGGCTCTCTCCCTGGGGATCGCCAGCCGACATTGTCTGGCTGACAGCACCCTGAGGAGTCCCTCTCTGTGGGAGCGTACTGGCCGGTGGGAGGCTATCAGTGGCAGAAGGTGGTCCCGTAAGTACAATTACTCTTGTTGGGGGCAAGAGGCTGACTTCATAAACTGTTTAGAGAAGGCTGTGAAACACTGTAAAGCGGTATATAAGTCTAAGTGTTATTGTTATTGCTATAGTTACAGTGATCTTTGGCTAGTGTCTCAACATGTTCATTGTAAAGGTGAAGGTTCCCCTCACACATACATGCTAGTCATTCCTGACTCTAGGGGATGGTGCTCATCTCCATTTCAAAGCTAAAGAGCCAGTGCTGTCTGATGACAATTCTGTGGTCACGTGGCCGGCATGACTAAACACCAAAGGTACATGGAATGCTGTTCCCTTCACACCAAGGTGGTCCCTATTTTTCTACTTGCATTTTTACAGGCTTCCTAACTGCTAGGTTAGCAGAAGCTGAGGCAAGTAATGGGAGCTCACTCCATTACATGGTGCTAGGGATTCAAACCGCCGGACTGCTGACCTTTCTGATTGACAAGCTGACTTAGCCACTGAGCCACCACGTCCCCTATGTTCATTGTAGTTCCACTTTAATAAAATAACAGAGTTGGGAGGGAACTTGGAGGTCTTCTAGTCCAACCCCACCCCTTCCAATAAGAGACACTATACCATTTCAGACAGGTATCTTCTTAAAAACCTGCAGGGATGGAGCACCCATAACATCTGGAGGCAAACTGTTCCCTGATTAATTGTTCTCATTGTCAGGAAATTTCTCCTTGGTTCTAGGCTGGAGCTACCCTTGATTAGTTTCCATCCATTGCTTCTCATCCTGTCTTCATCTGCTTTTGATTGCTGGTTAAACCTTATCTAGTTCTAAGATGAGGTTGACAGTTGAGAAGTTTCCTTAGCCATAAATCAGTTAAATTGAACCTTCACATGTCAACTTGGTTTTTTTGCACCTGACAATACTATTCTGATAGCTGAAAATACAAATAACGTGCAAGCCTTAGTCATTAAAGTCGAGTATACTGACAAATGGACCACAATTCAATGTAATATGCTTGCTGGGTAGCAATGAAATGCTTGGAAACGTTCTTCAGATGCCAAGCCATACTACGACAATCAGAATTTTAAACACAGTGGTTTTCCCAGTGACATTCCAGCAAAAGGGCCTCAGATAGCTCAATCGGCTAAATAGCCTGTTATTAACATCCAGCTGTCTGCAATTATACCAGTTCGAGGCTCAAGGTTGACTCAGCCTTCCATCCTTTCTAAGGTAGGTAAATTGAGGACCCAGTTTGTGGGGGCAATAAGCTGACTTTGTATTAAAAAATATACAAAAGTATGAAGGCTATTGCTTAATGCCTTGTAAGCCGCCCTGAGTCTCGGGAGAAGGGCAGCATATAAATCTAATTAAAAAAAAAACTGTGGAGGAGGATTAAAAATATATTGGTGCATGGACAGCCAAGAAAATGACAAACAAAATGGATCATAGCAGCAGTGAAATCCAATTTTTTTTACTACCGGTTCTGTGGCTTGGTGGGCGTGGCTTGGTGGACATGGCAGGGGAAGGATACTGCAAATTCTCCATTCCCACCCCACTCCAGGGGAAGGATACTGCAAAATATCCATTCCCTCCCCACTCTGGGGCCAGCCAGAGGTGGTATTTGCCGGTACTCTGAACTACTCAAACTTTCCGCTACCGGTTCTCCAGAACTTGTCAGAATCTGCTGGATTTCACCCCTGGATCATAGTCATGTCAGAGTTCTCGCCTGTGAAACAAATAATCAGATTCATATTAACATTTTGGATATATAATGCAAAGATCTAGCTCCCTTGATGAGTCCATAATTCTGAATAAAGTGGAAGAAAAGAGAAGATCATGACCAGCAGCAGAGCAGATAGACTCAATTACAGTAATGATGAAGACCGGGTTTGAGCATCGATCATCCTGCAGAAGATCTATCTATATGGTCCCTAAGGGATGACACAGGCTAGACGGCACAACATTAATAAAAAGACAGTGTGGTATTTGAGCAATTCCTCTCTAAAAAGAGTAAGGTCCTGTGACATCAGACTTTTGGAAGCAAGATCAGAGGAGACTCCGGTGTGCATAAAAATAAGATTTCTGACCAAATATTTATTTGTCAACAGGTGAACTACCCTAAATCACCACTTCCTTAGGATCTTGCAAAAAAATAAAGTGGAACAACTGATGACTTCTTTTTACCAGTCCACAATAGAAAGTGTCCTCACTCATTGCATTACACTGTGGTATGATGGGTTGACAGCTGCGGATAGAAGGACATTACAGAGAGTGGTGAGCACAGCACAAAACATTGTGGGGTGCCCCCTGATACCACTAGATGACACTGCCTTACAAGAGTGAGGAAAATCCTCAGGAATGATTCACACCCTGGTCAGAACCTCTTTATTCTCCTGCCCTCGGGAAGGAGATATAGAAGCATAGCCAGCCGCACAAACAGGCTGAAGAACAGTTTTAATCCATGGGCTGTCAGACTCCTTTTTAAATTTTTTTTATTATTATTATTTTATAAACAATCAAGCATACAATACATAATCATTCAGTGTTACATCTAGATGTCTCTATTGTGTCTTCATCTTCTTCTTCTTACTCCTCCAATCTTCATCATTTCTTTATTTTTCCCATTTCTTTATTATAACATTCTCATCATACTTCATTTATTATAACATTTTCTTGTTTACTATTAATACATTTGTCTATATCTCTTCTCTAACCAATTGTAAAACTGTCCCATTACCTTGCAATATTCCGAATCCTCTCTTTCTTTAATGATCAAAGTCAGTCTATTCATTTCTGCACAATCTAATATTTTCTTAATTATTTCGTCTTCTGAAGGGATTTTCTCTACTTTCCATCTCTGCGCAAATACTATCCTCACTGCAGTTATTACCTGTATAATCAAATATACCTTTTCTTTGCTGATTTTCTCTGGAAGGATACCCAATAGGAACAGCCTCAGGTTTTAAATCAATATGTTGTTCAAGCATTTCTTCTAACCATGTTTTTGGCTGTCAGACTCCTGAATGAAAAATAACTACAACAACATAGTACAATTGACTTGCGGGGCCAGCGCAACATGCAATAAGTTCACATGATTTATTTATTTATTTATTTATTTAGATTTATATACCACCCTTCTCCTTGCGGACTCAGGGGAGTGAACAGCCAGATAAAAAATAAGGTACACAAAAGTTAAAATTTTAAAAACAACAAATATAAATTTAGCCAATAATTAAAACAAATTAATTTAAAATTAATATCAAACTCTAAAAATTTAGCAGGGATCAGGCTAAGCCGGCAAGCTGAAAAAAATATGTTTTTAAGGCCCGACGAAAAGTCCGGAGGTCAGAGATTGTTCTCAACTCTGGAGGAAGACCGTTCCAGAGGGTGGGAGCTGCCACAGAGAAGGCTCTCCCCCTGGGGGTCGCCAGCCGGCATTGTCTGGCTGACGGCACCCTGAGGAGGACCTCTCTGTGGGAGCGAACCGGCCAGTGGGAGGCAATTGGTGGCAGGAGGCGGTCCCGTAAGTACCCTGGTCCTAAGCCATGGAGCGCTTTAAAGGTGATTACCAACACCTTGAAACGCACCCGGTAGTCCACCGGCAGCCAATGCAGCTCTCGCAGGAGAGATGTCACATGGGAGCGCTCTGTCGCTCCCATAATCCCCTGCACGGCTGCATTCTGCACCAGTTGGAGCCTCCGGGTGCACCCCAAGGGGAGCCCCATGTAGAGAGCATTACAATAGTCCAGGCGAGAAGTGACGAGAGCCTGAGTGACTGTGCGTAGGGAGTCCCGATCTAGAAATGGCCGCAACTGGATGCAATAGGATTGGGTGTTTGTTTGTTAGTAGGATTCACTGGGCTAGGGATTTTCTTTTTGTCTTTCACTGTAAGTTGTATTGTGTTGTGGGGGGGACAGGCGTGCACGAAGGGAGCTCAGCCAATCTCATTGTACACATGTTGTACTCTTGCCAACAAAGGTTTGAATTGAATTACAGTCAGTTTACGTATCAGGATTAAATATAGCAAATAGCAATAATAAAAACAGAAAGATACAGGTTGCAGGTGGATCTTTCAATATCCCATTTCTACATCTGTCTGGAACCCGCACTGCATATCGGACATAAATACGATCGAGAGAGTCCAGAGATATTTTACGAGAAGAGTCTTCCATTCCTCTAACTGCAATAAAATACTTTATGCCACCAGACTCCAAATTTTGGGCTTAGACAACTTAGAACTACGCCGACTTCAGTCTGACCTAAGCATAGTACATAAAATTATCTGCCACAATGTCCTTCCTGTCAATGACTACTTCAGCTTCAACCACAACAATACACGAGCAAATAATAGATATAAACTCAAGGTAAGAAAATATGACTTCAGTAACAGAGTGGTCAATGCCTGGAATGCACTACCTGACTCTGTAGTTTCTTCCCCAAACCCCCAAAATTTTAACCTTAGACTATCAACTGTTGACCTCACCCCATTCCTAAGTGCCTACCATCCTTCCTAATATTCCTTTTTATTCTTACTCTTTTCATGTATTCAAATTATGTTTATACTTTTACCTGTTATCTTATATATGCTTGACAAAATAAACTTATGACTTACAGTATGACTTATGCTCCTCTCTAGTGAACTGTTCTGCAAATTCATCCTACTGCCATATTTCTCTCTGTGTGTGTGTCATGCTCCTTAGAACTACACCTACACATGTTTGCATTTGTTTTTTTCATTACTTAATACCCTGATGATGGATAAGGTAGGGTATTACTCACTCCTTGTACTCAGGGCTATTCAGATTCCTTTGGAGAGCATGAAAAGTCACCAAATTTACTGAGTCACCAAATTTACTGAGCAATTCAAGAAACTAAAGTAGCTACGCTGATTTTTTCCTCCTTTATTTGCTTTATTATTATAGACCAAAATTCAACCTAAAAACTGAAATAAGGTATTTCAAAACAAGTTAGCGAAGGGATAACACCATTTTTATTTATTTATTTATTTATTTGTATCTTGCCTTGATCGTTTCTACAAATAACTCAAAGTAGCGAATGTTGGTGAAACACCTTTCTCCTACTATTTTTCTTCACAATAACAACAACAACCTTGTGAGGTGGGTTGAGCTGAAAGAGAATAACTGGCCCAAAGTCACGCAGCTGGCTTTTATAATTTAGGCAGGACTAGAACTCATTTACTCCTTGTGATCAGTCCAAAGTCTCCCATCTGACTTTTATAGCTTAGGCAGGACTAGAACTCACTATCTCCTGGTGATTGGCTCAACACCACTCAGACGGCTTTCATGGCTAAGGCGAGACTAGAACTCACCATCTCCTGGTGATTGACTCAAAAGCACCCAGATGGCTTTCATGGCTAAGGCTGGACTAGAACTCATTTTCTCCTCGTGATTGACTCAAAAGTGTTCTGACCTAGGCTTCCCCGGCAGCATGAAGCTGAGTCCTCGACCAAATAAACCCCTTTTATTTTATTGAATTACAGTGAATTCCTCTCCAGCAAAGTCTTTCCTCTCCCATAGTCTTTCAAGATAGTTCACAGTTACTGACCTTTATCAGGCTTGGAGAGTGGCAAGGCCGATATCATTCAGACTCCACACAGTAACCGACAATACTTGGCAAGAATGCAGGAACAGATCTTCACCCAAATGAACTAATTGTCTCCTGCAAACTCCCCTCCTCTTAGCTCCTCTTTATTCCCTGTGGGAGGGGCCATTCACTGTCCACCTGTGGCTTTACTCCTGAGTCGACCCTTGTTCCTTAGCTGTTCTTTTCCTCTGGCAGCTCTGCACATGCGCACATTGGGAACAGGATCCAGCTGTTCTTCTGCCCCACTGATGTCTGACTCCAAAGGCAGCTGACAATTGTCAGATGGCCCTGGCCCCCTCTCTGTCTCCAATGCAGAGCACTCATCAGAGCCTTCCCCAGACTCCAGGACTGGCCCAGGTTCCTCCCGAACCTCCTCAGTGTCTGAATCTGCAGCCAGATCCACTGGCAGATGGGGGGCCACAACTAAAAGCATCCAGATGGCTTTAATGGATAAGGTGAGACTTGGCAAAGTTGAGTTCTTTTCCCTTGAAAAGTCTTGGAGAGAAAAAAAATGTAATAATATTATCCCTCATATCAGGAATAACTACAATAGAGCTTGAAGGTAGGAGTGAGGATAGTGGAAACACCTTCTATTGAGGTTCCTTTTTATACCTTCTTTGGCAGGCAAATTCTCTGCAGTTCTCAGGGCTGATAAAACAAGACTTGGCATCCTCCAAGCATGGAAGAGAGAAAGGCAGCTGTGCACCTTTGCTGCACTAGGTAGTTTTGTAACTTTCTCTACCCATCCACCCACCCCCAAGTATTCAATTGTTTGTTTATAATTATAGATATGAATACCCTCGCCCATTCACATAATTGCCGCCATCTGTTCAAACTGGCATATTTCTGGATCAAGAGATCTATTTTTTCCCAAAAACTACCGAAAGCAAACAAATAAATGGAAACTCCATTGTCCCGTCAATACAGAGAAACTGGCCACACTAAGTTGTTTGGCAACTTGCAGCAAACTCAGTGAAACAACGTCTAACTCCCGTTCTGACCAGCAAGTCCCAACAGACCTAAATAATTTTATTAATGTGATTAAATTATTCAAAGGCATCAGGGCTCCATTTTCAGGTCCTGAAATTTTAATTGCATCACCAGGATCAGCCAGCAGAGCTCTGACCTTGATAGACGCAATTTGTGGGAAATGAAATATTGTATAGAGTAGATGCATTATTCTCCAACTAGTTTTCAATTTAGTGCTGTTCCACGTCAACGTATGGCGAAGATAAGTGTTAGGAAATCACAATTGTTTTTTTTTTTTCCCCATTCATCAGTGTTTTATATCAACACCTATTTTTCAGGGCCACGTTTCCTTTTTTTTTTTTTCTGTTTCTATTATCAAGATTAATAACCCCACAATGCACAGAGGGACAAACCAGACTGGGGGAAAAAAGGGAAGGAGAAAGAGCATAATTTACTTTCCTGAATTACTATTTCATTTACACTGCTGAGGAGGTCCAACTTTTCTGCTTCATAATTTACCATTTCACCCATCAAGGAGCGTTAAAGCCAATGAACCCCTTCCATTTTTAACCACTTCTCGCTGGGCTGTTGTCAGGTGAAATAATCCCTAATGCGGCATAATGAATATATATATGAAATTTGTAGTTTGAAAGGCTGATCCGCTCTTTTAAATATATGTTCAAATTGCAGAAGTTTGAGTAAGACCAAACATCCAGTCAACAGTGTCAGAGAGAATCACTGCTCCATTCCTAAGAATTGGGCTCCTCGCTCTTCCACAAAGTCAATCCAAGAGGAACAGTGATAGGTTTCACATTATGTTACTACCGGTTCGCCACGCGCGAACATGCTTGCTTCATGCACATGCACGCCCGATTCATGCACATGCTTGCCTTCCACGCATGCGCCACACCCATGATTTCTGCTACCGGTTCGAGTGAACTGATCTGAACTGGCTAAATGCCATCTCTGAACAGAATGCTTTTCTTGCTTGAAGTCTTATCAAAGTAAGGCACGTCCTCAAGGCTTCCCACCACTCTTATCATTTACACTCTCTTTTTCTGAAACTGTGAAGCCTTTAAAAACGCATGCAGACTAAGTAATATAAGCATTGGGTTGGGCCGATTAACACTAATGCTCCTTAGTAAGGCAAATTAAGGGTAGATCTATCTGCGGAACCAGATGGTTATTTAAAAATGGATGGGAGTGATAGGCAGAGCTCTAGAAATTGAAAACTGGCTTCATTGAAATAAACAATGTGCCTTGCTTTTTAGTTTGGGATGGATTCCCATCGAATTGCCATGGAGCCCTAATAAAGCACTGTTTGAAAAATCAAGGACTACTTTAACCGTACTTCAGTGACAATCCCTGGTTTTGTTTTGCTTTTTAAAAAATATATTATGCTTGACATTTGTCATATCCTATAACACAGGGACAATCTAAACTAGGGGTGTCAAACTCAAGGCCCGGGGGATGCATCCAGCCCGTGGGGTGGTTAGATCTGGTCCACGGTGCCTCTGCCAGCGAAAACAGCTCGGGAGGGCAGCAAGTGGTTCTTTCAAACTCCGTTTTTGCTGGCCGAGGGTTGGAGAGGGAAACGGAGCTTGGGAGTCTGTTTTTGCTGGCAAAGCGCTCAGGCCACCACAGGCGTCCGTGACATGAATGACATTGAGCTGGCCACACTACCCTAGCCCCCCGAGGTCAAACACAAATCCTAATGCGATCCTCAATGAAATCGAGTTTGACACCCTGATATAAATCTACTTAGTTTATGTCTGCACTACTATTAATCTTCTCATCGTTCCCACCACCCATCTCCTTCCACTTATGACTGTATGACTGTAACCTTGTTGCTTGCATCCTTAAGATTTATATTGATATTGTTTCCTGATTGCTTATTTGTACCCTATGACTATCACTAAGTGTTGTACCTTATGATTCTTGATGAACGTATCTTTTCTTTTATGTACACTGAGAGCGTATGCACCAAAGACAAATTCCTTGCCACACTTAGCCACTAAATAATTCTATTCTATTCTATTCTATTCTATTCTATTCTATTCTATTCTATTCTATTCTATTCTATTCTATTCTATTCTACTCATCCCAAACATTTGGGATTATTCTATTTTATTCTATTAATTCCAAACATTTGGGATTTGTATTGTTTTATACAAGTTAGGAGAAAAAAGCTACCTTACAAACCATTGGACAAGTTGAAACGAAGAGGCAACGTAGCTGCCCATGTTTCCTACTGTGTTACTCTCGTTTTACTAGCCTAGTAAACCGAGAAGCAATAAATAAATAAATATCCTGAACTAAGACAATGACAAGCCACTCATATAACCCTGCTGGGGGAAAAAAAATGTATGGATGTAATCGCCCAAAAGCGAGTTCAACCCAAAAGAGACAATGTTTCCAAAAACAATGTTTAAGATTCTAGGAGCAATTTAGCAGAATTTCCAAGTATTCCAAGTGAGATGTGTAGGCAACGATAACAGCTTTCCTTTCTATCAAATATTGAATTCTGTACTTCGTGATGCAGTCATTATCAATACACAAGCAAAAAATATGGCAACAAAGCAAATTAACACTGCATTTCTAATTTTACTTTGCACTGTACCTTATTTTGGAGAAATATATATGTGTTTGTTTGTGTGTGTGTGTGCGTGTGTGTGGAGAGTCAGATGTTCAGACTGGTGCATTATTTTAGTAATTCCTTTAAAGCCGGATAAAGAATATTTATTATAAGCAGCAAAATGAGTCTACTGTATATAATTAATAATTTGATACATTTCACCTGCCTAGATGTTTGTTCTTACAATATTAGCTTGCTATGAAATAAATAACATTTTTTCTGACAACTTGATATCCCATTCTTAGACAAGATGCAATTTATATAATTACTTTGCCTGGTTTATTGGTGCACCTCTGCTTATGTTACATATTCTGCTAATATGCTATCAGTATAATTAGTTGTTTCTTGCTGGAAATCACCGATTTTAATCAAGCTAATATTTTTTTACTGCTGGGAGAATGCACGGCTTGCATTATCACAGAATCAAAACAATATATCTTCTTGACTTAATGAGAGAACTGTTACCTTTGGGCATATAAGATTTACATGCGGCTAGATGGGTGATAGTGAGGTCTTCCATAACTAAGCATGTCAGAAGCACATTTTTATAACTTAATTATATTCTAAATGTTTTGGAAGTCATCTTAATCTAGCATCAAGTGATATACCAGTGTTACAAAGTTCCCCATAAAATGTCTTTTGAAAGGGAAATGCATCTTATAACTCAAGGTTGATTTTAGATCATAATTGGTCAGAAATAATAATAACAACAACTATTATTATTATTATTGGTTAATCTATAATGAGATTCACAGCCTTTGAGGCTGGTTAATAGCTCAGCAGCTGGAATCCTAACCAAGGACCTAGGAACTGTTAAGGTATTGTCGGAGGATGTAAGCTGTTCCGAGTAAGGTGGTTTTTTTGTAGAGTCAAAATGTTCAAGTCTGGTAAATTTAGAATTTCTAAATAGCAGGCTAGCCCTTTGGGTATTGCTCCAAGGGCTCCAATTATTATTATTATTATTATTATTATTATTATTATTATTATTATTATTATTATTATTATTATTATTTAATCTGTAGTGAGATTCATAGTCTTTGAGGCTGGTTAATAGCTCAGCAGCTCGAGTCCTAACCAAGGACCTAGGAACTGTTAAGGTATCGTCGGAGGATGTAAGCTGTTCCGAGTAAGGTGGTTTTTTGTAGAGTCAAAATGTTCAAGTCCGGTAAATTTAGAATTTCTAAATAGCGGGGTAGCCCTTTGGGTATTGCTCCAAGGGCTCCAATTACAATCGGAACAACACATGATTTCTTTTTCCATAGTCACTCAACTTCAATTTGCAAGTCCCGGTACTTTGTGATTTTTTCTTGCTGCTTATCTTCAATCCGTGTATCACCAGGTATTGCAGTGTCAATGAACCATATTTTTTTCTCTTCAACTACCGTTATGTCAGGTGTGTTGTGGACCGTTATGTCAGGTGTGTTGTGTAGTTGATTATTGACTACTACTACTACTACTACTACTACTACTATTATTATTATTATTATTATTATTATTATTATTATTATTATTATTATTATTATTATTATTATTATTATCCCAATTCTGGAACAGCTCATTTATTAATATTAAATTTATTTTTGGTTATTACTTATTAGCATAAGGTGTTGGTACATAGTATTACAAGGTAGAGTTTTGGCTGTCTCAGATTGCTAGTTTGTTCAGTTCACCTTCATGTGTTATCCAGGGTGTATCACAGGGAGCAATCTAGGTTTGCTCCCTGTGGTACACAGAGCAACTAATGGGCATTCTGCAGGAGAGTTAGCATCAGCTGGGGTATTTTTTTCTCTACCAGTTTTGTTTCTGCTTCTGCCATCAGTCCCACCAAAGTGGTACCTATTTATCTACTTGCATTTGCATGCTTTCGATTTGAATTTCTAGAACAGTGATGGCTAACCTTTTTGCCATTGCGTGCCAGGAGGGGAGGTGGGGGGGGTCACGTGCCCGTGTGCACCCAGACCCATAATTCTATGGAACTGGAAGTTGACAAACGGGTTTTTTCGGCCTCCAGAGGACCTCCACGGCAGTGGGGAAGGCTATTTTCACCCTCCCCAGACTCCTAGAAAGGCTCTGAAGCCAGGTGAGAGAGAAAAATAGACCTTCTCCACCACCACCTTGAGGCCCTCTGGAGGCAGGAAACAGCCTGTTTCCCCACTTCTGGTGGCCCAGAAGGCCCAAAAATTAGCTGTGTGCAACAGAGTTTATTTTATTGGTGATATGTGTTTGAACCTTGTGTTTTGATATGGCCTATAGGCTAATCAATAAAGCTATCTATCATATGCTTACATTTTAAACTGCCCAGAGAGTGCTGTAAAGCACTATGGGGTGGTATATAAGTCTAAGTGCAATTCCTATTCTTAATAGACTAGTTGTATTTTCTTATCCCATCTTTTCTGGACTTATTCAAAGATAGAGCAACATTGCAAAGCTCACTCAGAGTATACAACATCTTTGATTCTGTTATACTTCCCCCCAAATCCCAGAAAAAAGAAATAGCAGCATCCCATCTATAGTTAACTTCCCTGCGTAGACTGCTAGTAGGCTTGGTGCAGTGGTGAAATCCTCCGAGGAACGCCACCAGTTCACTGCCCGTGCATGTGTGATGAGCGCCAGAAAGACGCTGCACATCCATGCATATTATGCACCAAATGTGCACTTCATGTGGAAGAAGACTTCACTAGGTAAGTAGAACAGCGAGGAAGGGGGGAACATCTGTGCTGAGCGATTTAGCTTTGCTAGAAAGCAGGATTTCCTGCTTTCTAGCGAATATAAACCGTGCAGCATAGCTGAACCCTCCCTCCTCACTGTTCTACTTAACTAGTGAACCACGCTCCATAGCTGATTGTCTTTTGTTAACTACCAGTTTGCCTGAACCGGGGTGAACTGGTAGCATTCCACCCCTGGCTTGGCGGGACCTTGCCTGCTTTCCTCTGTTCTCACCACCAAGTGTATTGGTTTCCTTGAAGCAGCTCAATCTTATTTATTTATTTTATTTATTTATTTATTATATTTCTATACTGCCTTTCTCCCGCAGGACTCAAGGCGGTGTACAGTCAAGAAAAAATAAAAGATACATAATCATCATAAAATTGATAATTAAAATTATAGCATAGTTTAGCCCAAATAAATAAAACCCAGAATTATATAATATATTAATCATTCCCAGTTAACGTGCTTAGCCCTGCCTGATTGAACATCAGGGTCTTGAGGGCACAGCAGAAAGCACGGAGATTAGGGATGTTTCGTATATCAGGGGGCAGTTCATTCCAAAGGGTTGGAGCCCTTACAGAGAAGGCCCTCCTCCTGGGAGTCGCCAGTCGGCACAATTTGACTGACGGTACCCTGAGTAGTCCCTCCCTGTGAGAATGGGCGTTGGTCTTACCTGATACGCCCGTTCTCGATGAAGCGCCCACAGCAGTCAGGATTGGGTAGTGGCAGGTCTGGTATCCAATGAGACCGAGCCTACTGAACTTTTCTGGCACCTCCCCTTCCTGTTAGTCCAGTTTGGAGGCGAGTTCGTTCAGTAGACTGAGGTGTCTGCAGATATATAAGAAGAGAATGAGAGTCCACCCACCCCCATGAATCCCAGTACGGCCTAGGGTGGGGCTGACTGCTGTGGGCGCTTCATCGAGAACGGGCGTATCAGGTAAGACCAACGCCCATTCTCCGCCCTAGCGCCCACAGCAGTCAGGATTGGGACATACCAAAGCTTGATGTCTCCTAGGGTGGGATAGGCCGGACCCTCTGGAGAACTCTCCTGCCGAATGCTGCATCCGCCGATGCATAGGAGTCGAGGCGATAGTGCCGGACGAAGGGAGTCACAGATGCCCATGTAGCTGCACGGCAGACTTCCTCCACCGATGCTTGTGTGGCCCAAGCTGCCGAGGTGGAAGCGCTCCTGGTGGAATGAGCGGTAATGTTGCGCGGGGCCGGAAGAGATTGTGACTCGTAGGCGGATGCGATGGTAGCCCGCAACCAGCGACCTATCGTGACTGAGGAAGCTCTTGCACCCATCGAAGCCGGTTGAAAGGACAGAAACAAGGCTTCTGATCGACGGAAGGAAGAAGTACGAAACAGATAAATGCGGAGAGCTCTTCGTACGTCGAGCTTGTGCCAAACCGCCTCCTGATGACATCTGGGAGCAGGACAGAAATCCGGGAGGATGATCTCTTGTGCCCGATGGAACGTGGCGTTGACCTTGGGGATGAAGGCAGGGTCGAGTCTGAGGACTACCCTGTCTGAATGGAAGATGCATAGGTCAGCACGGACCGACAAAGCCGCCAGCTCAGAAATCCTACGGGCAGAGGTAATAGCGACCAGGAAGGAGACTTTGAAGGAAAGATATTTCAGGCTGACCGTGCGAAGAGGCTCGAAGGGAGCAGCGGTCAAGGCTTGAAGGACTTTGTTGAGGTCCCACGTAGGGAACCGATGGATTACGGGAGGTCGGAGGTTTGTAGCGCCTCGTAAAAAGGCGTGCACAAGTGGGTCGTTGGCTAACGTAGATGAGGAGCCACATGAAAGAATGGAAGATAATGCCGCCACCTGTCGGCGAAGGGTGTTAGGGGCCAAGCCTGAGCGGAAACCATCCCGCAAGAAGTCTATAAGCTGAGGAATGGAGGCCTCCGTAGCAAGGATTCTTTTCCTAGAGCACCACTTGACAAAGGAACGCCAGGTAGAGTCGTATATGCGCAAGGTAGAAGGACGTCTGGCCGCCTGGATGATGGTGATGGCGTCCGGAGAGACTAAGGCTCTAGCGAGGAGGCGCCGCTCAACCTCCAAGCGGTCAGTTGATACGACTGTGGGTCCGGGTGTCGAAGAGGACCTTGAAGGAGGACTATCTTGCTGTCGGGAATCCTCCAGGGAGGGGCCACCGACAGGGACAACAGATCGGGAAACCACGGATGTCGAGGCCAGTGGGGGGCCAGAAGGATGATCTCCGCCCTCTCTAGCAGAATCTTGCGGATTACCCTGGACAGGACTGGGAGGGGGGGGAAGGCGTAGAGAAGCTGACCCGCCGGCCAAGGGCTGCGGAGGGCATCCACAGCCTCTGCTCCCGGGCAGGGAAAACGAGAGAAGAACCGGGGCAGTAGGTGATTGGCGGCCGAGGCGAACAGGTCGACAGTCGGGGTCCCGAACCGGGATATCAGCTCGTCGAAGAGGGGAGGATGCAGGCTCCACTCTGAGGGATCGATCTGGACGCGGCTGAGGGAGTCCGCCTGAATGTTGTCTACCCCCGATATGTGCTCGGCCCTGATCGAGGATAGATGAGTCTCGGCCCAGCGGAATAATCTGGTTGCCTCCTTCTGTAGGGAGCGGGATCGAGTTCCGCCCTGCCGGTTGATGTGTGCTTTGGCCGAGACATTGTCTGTGAGAATTAAGACATCCTTGCCAACAATCTGAGACTCGAAGGCCAGGAGGGCTAAGAAGATGGCCCGTAGTTCCAGGACATTGATGTTGAACCGCTGTTCCTGCGGGGACCATAGGCCTTGGGCCATGTGGACGTCTAAGTGAGCCCCCCAGCCCGAAAGGCTGGCATCCGTTGTAATCACAGTCCTGGTCACTTGGCCGAAGAAAGAGCCCCGGGATACGGCCGACGACGTCCACCAGGTCAGAGAGTCTGTCACCGAAGGGGGCAAGGCGATTCTGGAAGCTGAGGTGGCCCGTTTGGTCCGTTGGAACGGGAGTAAAAGCCACTGGAGCTCCCTGCTGTGTAGGCGAGACCAGGGGACAATATCGTAAGCGGATACCATCTTGCCCAGAAGACTGGAGAGACCCAGGAGAGAGGAGGATCCGCATTTCAGGATGCGGTCAGCTGATTCAGAAAGGCTAGTTTGGCGGTCAAGGGAGAGGGAGACCTGAAGGTTTGATGAATCAATGAGAGCGCCCAGATGTTGGATGCGAGTGGAGGGGGATAGCTGGCTCTTACGCCAGTTAATGGAAAAACCGTGACTTTGTAACATGGCAATGGTGGAAGAGACATCGTGGATGGCCTTGGAACGAGATTGGGAGAGGACAAGGATATCGTCTAAATAAAAAAGGGCTCTGATAGGGACAGAGGCAATATGTGCCATGAGAGCGGCCATAACCTTAGTAAACGCCCTAGGGGCAGAGGAAAGTCCAAATGGGAGGGCCGCGTACTGAAAATGGCGGCCATTATGAAAGAAACGCAAAAATTTTCGGTGGGAAGGAAGGATGGGGATGTGGAGGTAAGCTTCAGTGAGGTCTATGGAGGACATAAGGTCTCCATTGCGGATGCAGAGGAGTATGGTATTTAAGGACTGCATTTTGAAGCGATGGTAAACGATGTATTTATTGAGGGACTTCAGGTCAAGGATAGCCCTCCAATCTCCCGAGGACTTTGGTACCAAAAATAAACGGGAATAAAACCCTAGACCCCTTTGGTTAGCGGGGACAGGCTGGATAGCCTTGATGGTTAATAAATGCTGGATGGCCTCATCGAGCTGAGCCCGTTTAACCGGGTCAGACGATAGAGGGCAAGGCAAAAAAAGGTTGGGAGGGGGGGAAGAGAATTCTAGGGATAGGCCAAATCTAATGGTGTTTCTGACCCAGAGGTCAGAGGTAGTGGAATCCCATTGATCAGCGAACCGAGATAGACGGCCGCCAATGACTGGGTCTGGGTTGTCCTTAACGAGGTCTCCGAAAGGGTCTGGCTCTCCCACCCCGAAAGGACCGTTTGGGATTGAATCTGGGGCCTTGCCTAACCTGGGTGTCGAATTGGCGTTGCCTCGAAGGGAAGTTCCTTTGATGACGCTGGAACGAGGTAGACTCCGATGATCGAAAGGAGGAGGAACGAAAGGACCCTAGGTGTCGAGGATCTGAGCGCCTGGAAAGGGCAGGGAGGATCTTGCGGTGGTCTCTGGTCTCTATCAGGAGGGGATCCAGCTGCTCTCCGAAGAGTTTGTCCCCGGAATAAGGAGAAGAAGCAAGACGCCATTTGTTCCTGGCGTCCGCCTGCCAATTTCGGAGCCAGAGGAGACGCCTGGAGGTGACTGAGGTTCCAATGGCTTTGGCAGAGAATCGGGCGGCGTTAAGTGTAGCATCTGCCGAAAATTCCACTGCCGCCAGGACTTTATTGATGTCCTGGTGGGTTCGGTGATCCGTGGCTGGAATGCGCTCTTGTAGCTGTTTGAGCCAAAGGATGGTGGCCCTGTTGAAAAAAGAGGCCGCTGAAGAAGCCTGGACTGCCCATGCAGAAGCCTGGTGGGTTTTTATGAGGGTTCTCTCCGCCTTCTTATCCTCTGGTTTTAAGCATTCCTCAGAAGGCCCGGTGAGGGGGGAGGAGGAAGAAAGGGCCACGATAGGCGGATCCACCGAGGGCACCTGCAGGAGGGAAGAATAATCTTGGGCAACATTATAAAACTTCCTGTCCAGATTATTTGGCACAGGGCCCGAGCTGGGGTTGGACCACTGCCTTTTGGTGACATCAGAGAAGAGCTTAGGTGCTGGAACAATGTCGGAGTGCGCAGCAGGCTCTTGAAAGAGGGCTGAGGATGCGGTGACAGACCCCGCGGGAGCCTCAGAAGGGGAGGCAGGAGGCCCGAGACCAGTGACCAACTGGGCCTTGTGGAGAAGGGACCGGAACATATGGGGTTTGAACAAACCCACAAAGGCAGGTTGGTCAGGTTCCAGCCCTTCATCCTCAGAGAGGTCCTGGTCAGGATGAATTTCACCTTCTGATAAGGAAGCCTGGCTGTCTGATTCCCGGTCGTAAGGGTCTTCTGTGACCTCCTCTGGACGAGCTCGGGAGCGAGAGCGAGAATGGTCCCCTTGTCTAGAGGAATCAGCCATGGTATGTTGTTGAAGGCCCTGGGCAATGCCTTGCCTGATGGCTTCAGAAATCAAATCAGCTAAGGAGAGCCTCATGTCTGAAGGTAAGAGGGGATTCTGAAGGATGGATTGCGGGTCAGCCAAAGTTGAAGCAGAGGAGACCGGATCAGCTGAAGGATTAGCAGGGGACTGAAGAGATTGATCATCTGCTCCTGGACAAGCCGGAAAGACAGAGGCAGCTGCTTGGGACGGAACTGAATCACCTGCTAGGGACCTATCAGGAGACAGAGAGGTGGTAGTGCGGTGGGGAGAAGCCTCCTGGGAGGCCACAGAAGAAGCGGTGGCGCCACGTGAAGAGCTCCTGAGAGCCGCTGTCGTTGGTTTTGGTTGAGGCAAGTTCTTAGCCTGAGCCCTGTCAAAGGCCCGGTCCATGGCCTTATGTCTGCGGGCTTCATCCCTGGACATGGTTGATTTGGATGAAGAAGCGCCCTTAGCAGAAGAGGGATTGCTCTTGCTTCTTTGGGAAGAGGAGCCCTCTCCAGGGTCTTCAACCCTTGGTCTTTTGCTTGATCTGGTACGGCCTGATTTTTGAGGAGGAGGATCTGCCATGATCAGGTCTGGCTCTCTATAAAGAGAAAAGGTGCCAGGAAAAAAAGAGAGGGGGGGGGGTCAGCAACAGCAGGACAAGAGCCCCCTTCTTTCCTTTTCTCTCTCTCTCTCTCTCTTTGTCTCTCTCTCTCTCTCTCTCTCTCTCTCTCTCTTTCTCTCTCGCTAGGTAAGGACCTTGAGCGAGGGATTGAAAGGCTTGGCCCCAAAAGCCTTAGGGGCAAACAGGCAGATTTTTTTTTTTTTTTTTTTGGAGAGGGGGGGGGCGGGCTGGGAAGCCGAAGGGGAATGCGGACACACTCCTCGCCCTTCCCCTTCGCTGTAAGGCCCCCTGAGAGAGTGGCAAAAATGGCGCGAAATTTTTGGGCCCAGAAAATGGCGCCCGCGCCAAAAAACAAAATGGCGGCCGCGACGAAAACGGCCTGAAACAAGGCAGCAGGGGCTTCCAGGCAGGTGCAGGGGAAGGCGGACACCCTCCTCGCGCTTCCCCTGCGAAGGCTGAGCCCCCAAGGGGGTCGGAGAGCACCCGGTTAAACAGCGAGTGGGGGGGGAAAAAACAAAATGGCGCCCGCGCCTCTCAGCTGATGAGCGGGCCCTTGAAGAAGCCGCGGCGGCCCGAAAGGAAAGAAAGAGACGCTGGGAGCGCGGACACACTCCTCGCAGCTCCCAGCGAAAAAGTAAGAAACAGCCCCAGGAAGAATGAGAGAGAGGAGGAAAGCGGCAGAGCCAAACGGAGTTAGCTCGTGCGCCCCAACAGGAGCTGCCCAAGGGAAGCCCCAGCCTTAGGAGGCCTTCGGCGGCTACAGGCTCCTGCCCTTCACGCCGGACCTTACTTGTTGTGAAGATTGAAGTAGTCTTGAGTTGAGATTGAAGCTGAATCAGGAAGAAAACAGGCCAAATAGGCTAGAGGATCTGCAGACACGTCTGGTCTTGGATAAGACCGAGCCGAAAAACTGGACTAACAGGAAGGGGAGGTGCCAGAAAAGTTCAGTAGGCTCGGTCTCATTGGATACCAGACCTGCCACTACCCAATCCTGACTGCTGTGGGCGCTAGGGCGGAGAACGAACTGGTCGGTGGGAGGCTATTGGTGGCAAAAGACAGTCTTGTAAGTACCCAGGCCCTAAGCCATGGAGCCTTTAAAGGTGATAACTAACATCTTGAATCGCACCCGGAAGACCACCGGGAGCCAGTGCAGCTCGCGTAGGAGAGGTGTTACATGGGCGCAACGAGATGCACCCATAATCACCCGCGCGGCTACATTCTGGACCAATTGGAGCCTCCGGGTGCTTTTCAAGGGGAGCCCCATGTAGAGAGCATTGCAGTAGTCCATACGGGAGGTGACTAGGGCATGAGTGACTGTGCGCAAGGCATCCCGATCCAGAAAGGGACGCAACAGAAAGGAAGTCTTGGGTAATGACAAAAGAAATTATAGTGTGAGTTTTAGTTGATCAATTATTTGATAAGATTTCCATAGGAGTCAAACAAATATAGCAAAAAAAAGGGATGGGGAGGAATCTGACTGATTCATCTGCATATGTCATCATAACAAGCACAATGAAACAAAATTTCTCTTTAAACAAAAAGAAAATGAAATGTCTATGCATGCTATCTATGTTTAATCAGTCTTGTACTGTTATTACTCTAAAATCTTGTGCTGGTTAATCAGGATAGGTGTTTGGTTCGCATACTATCTTAGTACATAAAAAGGGTTAATTATTAAGGCAGCAACTTTTATCATTCTACATTTAAAGAAAGAAAAGTAATGTGGTTTTTCTACATCACCATACAGAGATGCAAACTTAGTTAATGACCGATGTCTGTTTTATTGATACGTTGTCAGCAATCATTTCATTCTTAGAATGCAAAAGGTCTGAATTTCTGAAGAAACCACTAAAATATTAAGACTGCATCTAAAGTGACTTTCATTTCCAACACTAAGGTATTACTGTAAAAGAAAATCAAGAATTGTTAAATGCGTTTAGTTGCTTTATCGTCTACTAATTTGAATTTTCTTAAATTGTCACTTTCAGCAGATTATATTAGCATCTCAAATGACTTTTCTGTTACCTATTTTACATTTTTATTTAAGTGGTGTACAGTGTAGTCCATCCAGCACTAAAATGAGTGATAGTTTAGTTCTGACAAATCTTCTCACACTTCCTGAAGGAGAAAATAGAATAAGGTAAAAGTAAAGGTTCCCCTCACACATATGCGCTAGTCGTTCCTGACTCTAGGGGGCGGTGCTCATCTCTGTTTCAAAGCCAAAGAGCCAGCGCTGTCTGAAGATGTCTCCGTGGTCATATGGCTGGCATGACTCAACACCAAAGGTGCACAGAACGCTGTTCCCTTCCCACCAAAGGTGGTCCCTATTTTTCTACCTGCACTTTTTACCTGCTTTCGAACTACTAGGTTAGCAGAAGCTGGAACAAGTGATGGAAGCTCACCCCATTTTGCGGCACTAAGGATTCAAACTGCTGAACTGCCAACCTGAGCTTGTTTCGATCAACAAGCTCAGTGTCTTAGCCACTGAGCCACTCTAAAATGCAAAACCCTAAAATGTCTAAAGATCTAATCAACTATGCAAGGAAAGAGTCCAAATGGGATAGAAATTTTGTGGAGGCAGGTGATTGTCAAAAATCAATGTTCTGTCCTTATTGCATAACAAATTAGTCTTTATATCATTAGGGCCAATTTTGTGCAAAAGTCTCAAATATCTAGTTTGCATTTCTTGCGTTCATTTTTGGCACCAATATAAAGAATCTGCCAACTGTTCTTGAATATTCTGGTCAATAAAGAATCAGTTAATATATGCTCTGTTCAATTTTGTAACCTAATTAAAAGAAGTGTGTATATTTGCGTGTGACTTTTAAATGGGAAACTCTGGGGTTTTTTTTAACACTAAAAGTCTATAAATAGTAGTGAACGTAAAAATAACAAAGTATAACTGAAAAATCCAAGAGAACAGCCTACAGTTTAAGTCATGGCTTGCCTGAAATCATTGCACTAATTTATAATAGAAATGCCTTTCCCCATCTATAGTGTGAATCACACATTCATTGCAGCTGCTGTGCAGAGGATCTGTCATTACTAATTACATTTAAGCAAAAAAGGGAGTCATTAAATGGAATGTACAAGAAAATTAATAGATTACAGCCACAGAGTCAAAGATAAAAGAACAGAGATGTCTTCAAAGGAAGATTTTTTTTTCACACAAAAGACATCAATAAAAGAGAATATTTGTAGTTTAAGGTTGAACTGTGGGGTTCATGGTACTCCCTAAACTTGGTTGTTTTCTTTTAGACGTTTCATTGCCCAACTAGGAAACATAATCAGGTCAACAAAACAAAAGTCAGTCAAGATCTGGAATATATTGCGCAAAAAGCTAGATATATATTTCAATTTAAACTATGAGACAGGATATCGTATGTCTGTTACAGAAATCTCAAAACATTAGGATATCCTTGTGTCGTCATTTTGTAATTGGATATACCAGTAAAAGAAACAAATGGAAGTAAATCTGTAAGTTTGAGCCTAGTGTTTAGACTGCAGATATTGGAAGATGAGGAACGGAAAAACTAGTCTCTTTTCCTAATCCAATATATCTTAGTCCTGGTTAGTCTAAGTCCTCATTCACTACAGAAACAAGGCAGGCTAGACACTATTAATAATAATGGAGACTACAACATATGATGAACAATTGCAGGAATTGAGTATGTCTACTCTAGTGAAAAGAAGGACTAAAGCAGTGATGGCTAACTTTTTGCCGTTGCGTGCCAAAAGCGGGGGGAGCCCAGGGGGATCGCGCGTGTGCATGCCCACACCCATAATTCAATGTGCCCCACCCACTGCACTGCACATGTGACCCCCCGCATGCGACCCCCACTTTTGGCACGCGATGGCACGGTGGGCTTGGTAGGCCCGTTTTTCACCTTCCCCAGGCTCCAGAGGCTTCCTTGGAGCCTGGGGAGGGCAAAAACGGCCTTCCGCACCCCCATCCCCGGAGACCCTCTAGAGACCGGAAACGGCCCATTTCCTGACTTCCAGTGGGCCCAGAAGGCCTGAAAATGAGGTGTTCCAATATTTGAAGGGTTGCCATAGAGAAGACCTATTTTCCAAAGCAGCAGAAGGCAAGAGAAGAAACAATGGATGGAAACTAATCAAGGAGAGAAGCAACCTAGAACTAAGGAGACATTTCCTGATGGTGAGAACAATGAACCAGTGGAAGGGTTTGCTTCAGAAGTTGTGAGTGCTTCATCACTGGAGGTTTTTAAGAAGAGACATTAATCTGAAATGGTATAGGGTCTCCAGCTTGAGAAAGGTGCTGGACTATAAGACCTCTAAGGCAGTGGTGAAATTCCATTTTTTTTACTGCTGGTTCTGTGGGCGTGGCTTGGTGGGCATGGTGTGGCTTGGTGGGCATGGCAGGGGAAGGATACTGCAAAATCTCCATTCCCTTCCCACTCTGGGGCCAGACAGAGGTGGTATTTGCCGGTTCTCCGAACTACTCAAAATTTCCACTACCGGATCTACAGAACCTGTCAGAACCTGCTGGATTTCACCCGTGCTCTAAGGCCCCCTTCAATTCAGATATTCTATGTTGAGCTCTGCAGCAAAAGACACAGCCAACTCTCTTTCCAGTTCAGAATGAGGCAGGAAAAAATCCAGTCCAAATAAAAAAGACAGAACTTTATTTTGCTCATTGACTAATAAAAATACGCTCAATAAAATTGAGAGTTAGGAAATATCCCTGAACAAAAATAACTATTGGTAACCAATTGTAGGCGAAGCTTACACATGATGAAGCAATTTTTTTCCCTACTTTTACAGAAATCAGTTTATCTTAATCATTTATCAGTGCAAATAAAAGCTATCAGAATGTCCTGGGAATTGAAATAAAAGAAGGGTAATGAACTTGTGGTGAATGTCTCTGCAGAACCAGCAAGGCAGAAGTAGATGAGCTGCAGTTTCTATGGCACCCCTATTACGAGGATGGTACTGGGTTTTTTATGGGGTTTTCCTTAGATTTCCATTCCAAGCCAGCTGTGGACAGAACATTAAACTGAACTAGGGATAAAACAGTCCTAAATTTGTGACTGTGATATGATATAAATGTGAGGCTGTTTTAGACACTAACATTTGGTTATTTGCAATTATATTTTATTGTTGCTAAACTGCTGAAGCAGCCCAAGAGTGAGATAGGTGCCATATAAATTAATTTATCTATCTATGTAAGGGACGTGGTGGCTCAATGGCTAAGATGCTGAGCTTGTTGATCAAAAGGTCGGCAGTTCGAATCCCTAGTGCCGCATAATGGGGTGAGCTCCCATTACTTGTCCCAGGTTCTGCCAACCTAGCAGTTTGAAAGCAAGTAAAAAATACAACTGGAAAAATAGGAACCACTTTTGGTGGGAAAGTAGCAGCATTTCATGCACCTTTGGCATTTAGTCATGCCGGCCACATGACCATGGAGACGTTTTCGGAAAGCCCTGGCTCTTTGGCTTTGAAACGGAGATGAGCACCTCCCCCTAGAGTCAGGAATGACCAGCACATATGTGCGAGGGGAACCTTTATCTTCTATCTATCTATCTATCTATCTATCTATCTATCTATCTATCTATCTATCTATCTATCTAGGTATTCTAGGTAATGAGAATGGGTCTAATATGATGTCAAATTATGTTACACCAAGTGCATCAAGCTACAGCTATTTATATAAAGGCACTTTCAGGAGAAAACTCAGAGCCTTGAGTAGCGTAGGGGGCTAATGCCTCCTACAAAGGCAGCATTTAAGAACCAGCTGCCTGCAATTACTGCGAGTTCAATTCTAGCCAGGCTCAAGGTTGACTCAGCCTTCCATCCTTTCTAATGTGGGTAAATTTGTTTGTTGGGGGCAATAAGCTGACTTTGTATAAATATAAATATACAAAAGTATGAAGGCTATTGCTTCACGCACTGTAAGCCGCCCTGAGTCTCCGGAGAAGGGCGGCATATAAATCAAATTAAAAAAAAAACAGTAGCATATAAATTTAATCAATAAAATAAAGTTGAAATTGGGACCAGAGATAGTACCATGAGTTCACTACCTGATCTTCTTCCCAACTAGAATAGCAAAAAATCCAACACAGGTGCTTGTTCTGTTTTATTCTATATTGTTCATTTTTAAAAAATATAATTATTCCATTTTCTATTCTGTTTGGCTGTATTGTACACTGCCCAGAGTCAATTTGGAGTCAGCTGGTGCCTAAATTAAATAAATTAAACTAAATTAAAACATTGTTCACCGATGCTAAAGCCAATTCAGGCTTGATCAAATCAGCTGCAATCTGCAGTGTAGTTAGCTTCTCGTCCTCCTCTGTGTATTTAAAGGGTTCCATCTCATACTGCAGATAGTGGTTGTTATGTGAGATTGGGAAGAAGAAAGATCTGCAGAAATTCTTTCTGGGATTCAGGATGAGATCAAGGAAAATTGATTGACCCTCAGGTTGTGCCTCATCCTTATCAACAGTTTTTAATGGCATTCCAGCTCACAATCCCAGTGTCTAAACCACTGAGCCACCGTGCCACTACTTTAAATGAATAAATGTTTTAAATAAATAAATAAAATAAATAATTCAGCTATCCTCTAGCTATATTGCTTTGAAATAATTGTGTAGCAAAGGAAATCATGCTGCTGAAAGTTTGTCCACTGTCTTTGCTAGCGGCTTTCCTTTTGTTCTAATTGAATGACAATTTAATGCAGGAGATATTGGACAAATAGCTTTCATTTACTTTAGCAAGAGAGGAATGGAGGAGGTCTTTCAAAAGACAGCTTCGAAAACAAATACAAATTACTTTTCCACATGTCAAAGCCATGCAGTTCATAGATTTGCCATGCATTAACTGGTTGATGTCAACTGATCTGGCTGTTCAACTCTGTAATGACTCCCAGTGGCGTCGCAATAAAAATCAGTCCTAAAATAAAATTAACAATGTCCAGAAGTATTTGAAGATAGTTAACACAGACACCATTCACACTAACACAAAGCCCAGGAGAAAGGCCATGTTTTCCAATCTCTTTTAAACATGGCCAAGGTGGAGGCCACATCAAGAGAGATGCTGTTGCTGTCAAAAAGTAGGTCTTATCAGCTGACATTGCCACATGAAAGAAACATGGACCCTCCAATTCTCCCCACTACACAAACCAGAGTGTCTTCCACATATGTCAGGAACAACTTTATAAGTGATAACCAGCACCTTAGCAATAGCCCTTAGACTTCTATATCGCTTCACAGTGCTTTACAGCTCAGTCTAAGCGGTTTACAGAGTCAGCCTCTTGCCCCCAACAATTAGGGTCCTCATTTTACCTATCTCGGAAGGATGGAAGGCTGAGTCAAGCTTGAATTGCTTCTGTGGTGCTACATGGACATGATCAGCCATGTAAGTTGTATAGATACAAGCAATATGGATATAGTCATAAGTGGGAAGAGATAGGTATTAGTAAGGATGAGATGAAGAATAGTAATACAGTCTTAGTAACTAGTTTTA
Organism: Masticophis lateralis; assembly: GCA_030761175.1. Lineage (NCBI taxonomy): Eukaryota > Metazoa > Chordata > Lepidosauria > Squamata > Colubridae > Masticophis > Masticophis lateralis. The sequence continues at coordinate 14,640,934 of JAUDYJ010000013.1, read as the reverse complement.
CAGTGTTGTGGGAATTAGTTGTTTAGCAGAGTGATGGCATTCGGGGAAAAACTGTCCTTGTGTCTAGTTGTTCTGGTATGCAGTGCTCTATAGCATCATTTTGAGGGTAGAAGTTGAAACAGTTTATGTCCAGGATGTGAGGGGTCTGTAGATATTTTCACAGCCCTCTTTTTGACTTGTGCAAGTTCGAGTAAGGGTATGGCTAGCTGATGAGAGCTAAATAGCTTGAAATAGATCTATACTAGTCTCCCTTTATTACTTTATCAGCAAATATAAAAAATTGGTATAAAATGGTTTTTTTGTGAATGCGACTGCTTGAGGGCTCCTGGATTGGAGCTGAAAGGATATATATACAGTATATAGCATGAGATTTTAGCCAAGATTTTAAGCATTTTAACTAACAGTCTTTTAATGATGTGAAAAATTTTAAAAGAAATGGCTGGAAGGGGCTATTACATGCGCAAGGGCTAAATTGATTAATGGCATATAAAGGCAGAGATCTCTGTAATGGTAGTTTAATACTCTGATGACGTCAGCACATGGCTGACAAAAGCTTAGTAAAATAAAATTTTAAAATTTTAATTCTTTTAAAATTTCAAAATCTTAAAGTTCCGGAATTCTGCTTTTTCTTTTACTAATATACCTAGAACTCATATTTTTAGAATAGTTTGTAATACACACACACACACACACACACACACACACACACACACACACACACAGAGAGAGACATCACTCTCTCACCTCACAGAGTTGTTATGGGGAAAATAGGAGGAGGAAAGGTTACTGGGTATGTTAATCACCTTGAGTTATTTGTAAAAAATAATAAAAGGTGGGAAGTACAAATCAATAAATAAAACAAACTAGACCAGTCCCCTACAATGGTAATTTCCTTTTTTTCTTAGGGCAAAATTAATTTATTTGAAAATAAATTATTGATAGGAGAAAGAAGATTGGTTTTACAATGCCTTTCGCTTGTTTTCTTTTTGTAGTATTAGCTGTGTTAGAGTCTAGGAGTGTACAGCGGCATTATAAAACATTTAAATCTGGAGATTTTGGAGTACTTCAGAAACTGCCAGGCATTGGTATCAGAATTATATTAGAATTATTCTCATTATCAAGCTTGGCTCCTGGCACAATGTCAAAGGAAACGGCTGTTTTATCCTCATTCAGGTGGTAAAATGTAGCTTCATTATTATTGCAAAACACAGGAAAAAAAAGATACTAACGAAATGGTCTTCGAAACCATACTTTGTACAGCTCAAAGGAAAGAGAAGCCCATGATTATGTGAAATTTAAAGCAGCAGAAAAATATTTTCCTTCTTTAAAAAAAAATAAAGAAAGAAGGAAATAAAATGCATTGGATGAGTATCTTCTACAGAAATAAATAGAAGGACCTTTGTGCACTTTTGAATGGTGATGGAGGCCAGAACAGATCTGATGATCTCTTGAACTAAAGTCCACCGGAGGAAGGAAGGAAACCTTGGTGGAAAGAAATAGAGGGTTCTTTTTTTTCTTCTTCTTTTAGGGGAAAAAAACCCATCATTATCTCCTGGCAAAGGAAATGAATTCTTGTTCTTGGCTTTTGAGAATTGTAATATGATCAGGGATTGTAATAACCTTATGCCATAAATTGTTTTACACATTCATCTCCCTGTTAATTAGGATTAAAAATAACTTTAGGGAATAATGGCTGGATACCAACATATTTGTACCTTAACGGCATTTCATTTCTTTCGCTGATCTTTTGAACAAAAACAACAGTTGAAAGCCATGGAATAAACGGAGGTAAAATCATTATGACATCAGTCCATGGATTCTGAGTTCACAATCTCAATGTCTCGGTGAGTTTAGCTACTATTATCCTGTTCTCATTCTTGACTGCAGCAGAGTTTTGCATTAATCGCGAGTTACTTGATCTTTAAAATGTGATTAATCATAACAAGCGTTTCACGAAAACAAGTGGGTCTCTCATACACTAAGCATCATAATCGGTTGCTTGAACTTGCTTTGTTGTGACAATTTAATTCATTAGATACAGTTAAGATAATACACGGTTTAGGGTGTTTGGACAGCAGCACTGTAGATTTTTGACAATTTAACTCTCCATTGCAAAGTTGTACTGAAGGGAGGAGAAACGGTGCAGGTTCAGAGAGTGTGTGCAAAAACGTAAGATTTTTTCCTGTGTCAAACGTACAGGATAATTTTTACTTCTTTCAAAAATTTAATTGCTAGCAACTTAACAAAACGATCAAAGCCACAATTAGATAACATGACCTGTACGGTCATCAATCAAAAAGAAATCACCCCCTGTTTCCTAGCTAGAATGAGATCCCCATGATAAAATCAGATCTCAACTAAAGTAATTAATTAATTAAAGTCATTAAAAATGATAACTTCTTTCAAATCAAAGCATAAAGAAATGGGCTATTTTTAAAAGGAATCCAAGAAAGTGAAATTCAGAATTGTCTTATTTTCTATGTCTAATGTGAAAACTTGGGGTGGCATATTAATTTTGCAACAACGCTCCAGGCAACCTCCCTCCACAAAAAATAATATTAACTCAATGCATCTTAAATCCATAAAGCTATAATATTGATTCCAATGGATTTATTTCAGAAATGCTGTGCTCTGTAAAATTGTACTCTTAACTATACCTGTATGGTTTTAATCCTTTCATTTGTCTACTCCCCTTTTGTGGTTCTTGAAATGTCAGTTATCTCCCCATAAAAAAAAAAATGATTTCATGGCAACACAAAATGTAAGAATTTTTTTTTAAAAAAATTTGATTGAATTAATTCAACTAAAAGTTTTATTTTATTTTTTTTCTGACTGCCACATGGGAACCCAAAGAATTCCATAAAAATGAAAAAATGGTTTAGAATCATAGGATTGTATGGGAATTTTGAAGTCTACTAATTCAAACCCGCTCTTCAAGCAGTAGATCCTATATCATTCCAGGCAAATGGTTGACCGACTTCTTCTTGAAAACCACCAGTGATGAAGCACCAGCATCTTCTGAAGGTAAGTCATTCCACTGATTAAGAGCCTTGGTGGTGCAGCAGATTAAAGTGCTGTTAAGTAACACCAGCTGCCTGCAATTACTGCAAGTTCAAATCTCATCAGGCTCAAGGTTGACTCAGCCTTCCATCCTTTCGAGGTAGGTAAAATGAGGACCCGGATTGTTGGGGCAATAAACTGACTTTGTATAAAAAAGAACACCACTTAGGAGTGGCCGAAAGCCCTACTAAGCAGATATGTATAAAGTATGATGGCTATTGCTTAATGCGTTGTAAGCCGCCCTGAGCCTCAGGTTCAAATATAAATTAAACCAATAAATAAATCAATCAATAAATTGTTCTCACAGCCAGGAAATTTCTCCTTAGTTCCAGGTTGGATCTCTTGTTAATGATCTCCCACCCATTACATCTTACCATCTCCCCTGGTGCTTTGGAGAATAGATTGACTCCTTCTTCGATGTAACAGCCCCTCAAGTATTGGTAGACAGCTATCATGTCACCCCTAGTCCTTTTCTTTGTTAGGCTAAAATAATTTTTTAAACTTTGTGTATTTTATATTTAAGGGGGCGCGGTGGCTCAGTGGCTAAGACGCTGAGCTTGTCAATCAGAAGGTTGGCAGTTCAGCGGTTCGAATCCCTAGTGCCGCGTAACGGGGGTGAGCTCCTGTGACTTTTCCCAGCTTCTGCCAACCTAGCAGTTCGAAAGCATGTAAAAAATGCAAGTAGAAAAATAGGGACCATCTTTGGTGGGAAGGTAACGGCGTTCTGTGCACCTTTGGGGTTTAGTCATGCCAGCCACATGACCAGGGAGAGGTCTTTGGACAGCGCTGGCTCTTCGGCTTTGAAACGGAGATGAGCACTGCCCCCTAGAGCTGGAAACAATTAGCATGCATGTGGGGGGAAACTTTATCTTTACCTTATTTTGCATCCCACCCTTCTAAGGCTATGACAGTAAAAAAGATTTCATGATGAAAAGAGAGAGTTAATCGTTGAAAGCCGCTTTTTACAAAGCAAACATTACCTAAATATGATCCTCACTGTTTCTGTAATACAATTCCTTTATCCTCTTTAAATACCACACCAGGCAGTGCTCCGTCTCCTAAACAATATTAGTACGGATGGGCTATGCCAAATTAGCGTCCTGAAAAAGATATTAATGATGAAGCTTATCATCCTTCTTTCTATCTAGAACACTTTGCCTTCCCTGTTAATGGAAAGGAGATTCACTAACATGGTAAGACAAGAACATTCATGCTGTTGTCTGATGGGGGGAAACCGAGTCAGTTATCCATGTGTTACTGCAGCCCATTTTACACGGCTTGGTGCACAGATCTAATAATGTCTTTTCGAACTAATTGCCTTGGTAGAGCAAATGAGAGGAATATTCTGCTGTTTTGCTGAGTTGTTTCCAGGAGGGCTGCGAAGCCTTGCTTCATATCAACTGCGTGGTGGTCTTTTTTTGGGGGGGGGGGAGATTTTATTATTTTATATTATGTATTGTTCTTCAGCCAGGCCAAAATCATTTTATTTCTGCTTGAGTTTTACTTCTAGCCCTTGTTTTTTATGTTTAATTTGTAATTGACATCTGGTCAATTGCAGATTACAGCTGGCCAACTCTAGTAATTGACCATTATTACAAGTATCTAGAATACTCTGGATGGCACCATTTCATTTCCATGCAAGTTATTCCCACTAGATTAGATATTCATTCTTATTTTGCAAGCAGATGATATTATGGAAATTAGCCTGACAGAGGTAAATGCTTCAATACACCAGATCAGTCCCTTAATGTAGCATTTAGCCAATTGTCGCCTTCTAATCCAAATACTTTGTATTTAAAAGAGTCAAAACGAAGGGACTAGACAATTATTAACATTATGTTAGAAGCAGATAACTGTTGCAAACACAGTTTAGTGGACCTTGAGGGCAAAATCTTGAGAAAGAACAGACACAATTCCTGTTATATTTACATTGTGATAATGTAAATATAACATACAATATGAAATACTGTATAAATATACAGTAGTTTGTATGTTTTTTTCATAATGATATTGTTGGAAATGATTTAATAGACAGTCAGTAATAACTGCAGTCTCCCATTCCACAAATGTCATAGTAGACTCTTAATCAGTTGAAATCACTGAATTCTGTAACCGTAATGCAATAATACAGGAATGTCATGTTGGTTCTCAGGGAAGTAGTAAGAAAAAAAACATACAATGCAGATATTACTTAAAACAAAAAAGGTGGCTATATAAAATGCCTGAAGGAAATATGTGCCCGAGGCATTATCCTGAAATTCAAATAATAATAAATTATGTTACATTTTCAACCGTGACCTATAGAAATAGAAGTCAATCAAGGGAAGTAGGCCTATTGAAAGATGTCAAGAGCACTTAAAGCTGATGGAATATCCAGAATGAGAGAGAAAAAAATGACAATGACTCTTTTAGTAGTAGACCTTCACGCAAAATAAAATGTGAAAGCATGAATATGAAAAGAAAGCCAATGGCTGGGTAAAAAAATCCCCATCAATTCTAATATAATTATTCATTCATATGTTTCCACTTATGAATGAATAATCCTTATACTACATTGATTGGCTTATTAAATCTTATTTCATTAAGACCTTTTTGGGAGACGCTTAAACGTAGAACAAATGTGTTTTACAAGGCTGCTTTCCATCACCTGGGAATAGTACAGTGGAAGACTAGATGTAACAAACTTTGAAAGTTGGGGCATCTGGAAGAACAACTTCTTAAGGTCTTAATATCCAGACCAATTTAAAACAGGAAAAACAGCCCCTTCGGTTCCTAAACTAGATACCTTTATGGAAGGCAAACTCATATTTGTTTCCAAAATGTTTAAACTAGTACAAGGTTGGAAAATGTGAAGAGACCTGGTTCATAGAATCTCCAAAAGTCAGACATGACTGAGTGGATTCTTCTTCTTCTTCTTCTTCTTCTTCTTCGTCTTCGTCTTCGTCTTCGTCTTCGTCTTCGTCTTCGTCTTCGTCTTCGTCTTCGTCTTCGTCTTCGTCTTCGTCTTCGTCTTCGTCTTCGTCTTCTTCTTCTTCTTCTTCTTCTTCTTCTTCTTCTTCTTCTTCTTCTTCTTCTTCTTTCTCCTCCTCCTCTTTCTCTTCCTATATCATCATCATCATCATCATCATCATCATCATGGTCTTTTCAGTACAGTATCCCGAAGACAGTGATAAATACTACATCTGAACTTTTAAAAGAAATAAATAAGATTTTATAATGTAGAAGTGTTCTCTGAGGAAAGTGCAGATACGTTTTCCAAAATGGGGAAATATGTCACCATACAGAAGGATGATTCCTTACATAATTGAGTGGCAACAGATACACAATTATTCATTCCACATTTGTGATTTTGGAAGAGCGCACATATAAAGCCAGCCTAATCTATTTTATTTTATGCAAGACCAAGCTCAACTTCCAGTCTGCCCATGTCTCAAACAACCTTTTTTTCTATTATGAAAGGAATAAAGGATTTGCTGCTCTTACAAAACAGAGGCAACTTTTAATGACAGTCTTCAAACTGCAGCCTTTTGTGATTCAAGGTATTGACTACAAAACCCGGTGCCAGCTGACAGGAACATCAATGTCAGCGAACAAAAGGCTCGTCCTTCTAGATGAACAAAAGCCTTTTAGGAATCTTTAACTCTTGCTCCTTTGATTGCATCAGTGTTGTTGTGGATTTTTTTTAGAAATATTAATGTTCTTCTGGTCATTATTGATTCAGCAGGTGGCATTATCTTGCTATGCTTGTCTGGCCTTGGAAGCTGAGCAGCAACAGGAGTGGTTGGTATGAGGATGTCCAGGGAATGTTCGTCAACTGGGGAGTTTACCTCCCGAAAGAAACCTATGAAAAATTACTTCCCTACCATTGCCAAAAATACCAGATGGATGTATCCATGATTCACTAGGAGCAGATCTCAATTTTATCATCACCACCGTTCAGGGATGAAATCCAATTTTTTTTTTACTACCGGTTCTGTGGGTGTGGCTTGGTGGGTGTAGTGTGGCTTGCTGGGTGTGGCTTGCTGGGCATGGCAGGGGAAGGATACTGCAAAATATCCATTCCCTCCCCACTCCTGGGGCCAGCCAGAGGTGGTATTTGCCGGTTCTCTGAACTACTCAAAATTTCTGCTACTGGTTCTTCGAACTGCTCAAAATTTCCACTACTGGTTCTCCAGAACCTGCTGGATTTCACCCCTGCCACCACTATCATCATCAATTCCATTTATATTTACACAGGTTCTATCTATAGAAAGGCAGAAGTCTGGAATTACCAAACCTGCTCACCAAAACTTAGATCAACTTAGATATCCCCTGCCTCATCCTCATCTCTCCATAAAACCAGAAAATTTTTAACATGGTTAATAGGGACATAATATCTGAATGACCACAAAAGTTCCCCACCTCTACCATGAACAGAAAAATTGAATCAAAGGACTGATGAGGGACGGACAACTTCAGAGCAAGAAATTAGCTCCATCACAAGTGAGATCATCTGAAGAAAAGCACTGAAATATTGTTGAGCAGGTTCATTCCTATTTCATATCGTCATCTTGGGATTGGTGAAGATAACTATGAAAATAAACGAATAAATTTATTTTCTTATTGCAACTCCTATATCATCCAATTCAAACACACCGGAATATTGAGCAAGACAAAGTTTTAGCAATAGATGAAACATTAAGCAAAGTCCACAAAACATAATCCATCAAGATTTCAAATGACAAGAGATTATGTTTTATTAAGATTAGTAAAGACCTTCCTAAAAGCTGGAAATAAAAATGAAAGGTGTCTCTTAATAAAAAGCAGCCTTGAAATGAAAACAATTGAGTTTGATCATTCTGGGATCCACCCAAAGCTCTGGTGAGGGATCTTATTGATAAGTAGACTTTTTCTCATAAGAAGAAAAAGTCTTTCTTCTTCTTCTTCTTCTTCTTCTTCTTCTTCTTCTTCTTCTTCTTCTTCTTCTTCTTCTTCTTCTTCTTCTTCTTCTTCTTCTTCTTCTTCTTTCTTCTTCTTCTTCTTCTTCTTCTTCTTCTTCTTCTTCTTCTTCTTCTTCTTCTTCTTCTTCTTCTTCTCCTCTTCTTAAAAAGGATAATTTAATGGTTGCTGGTCACTACAATTTTGCAGAAGGTCATCTTCCTTCTTAAATAGAGAAGATAAATTCTCCATGCTTAAAGACCTAGCATCAAGTAGATTTATGATAATGATGTCCTGGATAGCCCAATGTTTCCTAAAGCACATGGATTACGAGCTCCTTGAGGTTCATTTTTCAAAGAAAAATTTTCCAGGACAGGTGTGATGCAGAGACATTAAAATATTTTTTTCCTTTTTTTTCCCCTAATGAAGCAGGACAAATACCACTTGCCTAACTGTCTGAACTTTGTCATCTACTCAAAAGAGACTGAATGTCTAAAAATAGTTGCCAATTTTACATGTACTTCCAAAGCCATCTGTGTTTTTTTTTTTTCCCTACATTACTTCATTGCAAGAAAGCTTGATTATAATTTATAGGAGAAGAAAGTGATAATATATATCAGTGATGGCTAATCTTTTTGCTGTCTTGTGCCAAAAGCGGGGGTTGCGTGGGGGGGTCCCGGGTGCGTGTGCCCACATCCATAATTCAATGCGCCCCGCCCTCCCACGTATGTGCATGTGACCCCCCCGCTTCCCTCTGCTTTTGGCATGTGATGGCACGGTGGGCCCAGTAAGCCCATTTCCCCCCCTCCCCAGGCTCCAGAGGCTTTCTAGGAGCCTGGGGAGGGCAAAAACAGCCTTCTCCATCCCCCCGGAAGTCTTCCAGAGGCTGGAGACAGCCAGTTTCCCAACTTCCGGTAGGACCGGAAGGCCTGAAAATCAGTTGGCCAATGCACGCATGTGCGTTGGAGCTAAGCTAGGGTAACACTTGCGTGCCCGCCAATATGGCTCCGCGTGCCACCTGTGGCACCCATGCCATAGATTCGCCATCACGGATATATATGTTTGAAAATCACTTTTTAATAGGCTTTGCTCTACAGAGTTTTTTGGTGAGTGGTTATAATGAAGTTAAACAATAATAACAACAGCGGTAACAAGACTCTAAAAATTAGTCGATTAAAGCTTTAGTTGATTAGTTTTCCACCTGGTTGACTAAAGATAAAATGAAAAACTCCAAGGAAGTTGGCGTGATACTAAGAGTTGTCCTCATAAACCCTCTTTTATTCCAATTAGCAACCCTTGCTGGACAGGATGAGGTGTTCCTTTCTCATAATGACAGGGGAGTTATCACCCTGCCAACCACACTCCAAGCCTTGAAAACTACCCTCTTGCTGACAACACTTGTCAGCCACCGCTTCCATAAAGTAGCAATGAGAGCAATTTAAGGGCCAACATGAACAGGACAGCAGACCTTTCAGGAGGATTTGAGAAATGAGAAGTTTCAACGTGACAATGTGCAAAAGGCAGGGAGGTTTTTCATGAAGTGTGGGGGGAAGAATGTCCAGGAAAAAGGCTAGAGAACAATGGAGATAGTTCATTGATGTAGAAGATGTGCAATTGGAAATAATTGCACATCTAAACAAATCATCAAAATGTTGCCCAACCCTTTCTCCTTGTCCTCTGGTAAGGTCCAATTAGTCTGTAGTAAGGCTTAATATGTTTGGTTTGGCTTTGGTTTTTAGGGTGTTCTTGAAACCCAACCCAGTGGTAGTTTATTTAGTAAACCAAGATGTATTAGTTTAGTTTAGTTTAGTTTATTTCAGATTTATATACCGCCCTATCTCCCAAGAGGGACTCAGGGCGGTGAACAGCCAAAAAATTCAAATACATAGAATACAAAAGTTATAAGGAACTAAAATAAATAAATTAAATCCTTGGCTTCTCAATTTAAAAAAAAAATAAAATTTAAAATTTCGAACCCCCAAAATCCATAAAATTCCAATTTAAAAACCCGAATCCATATAATTTAAAAACCCTGTTAAAAAACCCTTTGGGCTAGGCCGGCTTGTTGGAATAGGTAGGTCTTTAGGGCCTTACGGAAGGTGCGAAGGTCCGGGATCAAATGTATACTAGGAGGCAGCTCATTCCATAGGGTGGGTGCCCCCACAGAGAAGGCTCTCCTCCTGGGGGCCGTCAGCTGACACTGTTTGGCTGAAGGCACCCTGAGGAGGCCCTCTCTGTGTGAGAGTATTGGCCGGTGGGAACTGCAGGAGATTGGCTAGGAGTTAGTGGTGTACAGAAAGCGTTATCTATTCAGGTGAAGCTATCTGGGTGCACATATTGCAATCATATTAGCTTAAAACAGTCCTGTAGATTGCATCATTGTATTGTTTTTCATGCTTGTTTGCCTCTTCTTTTTATTCCCACTGGTTATCTTTGACATGAATGTGTTTGCACACCTCTGTATCATCATCTGTTGCCTTCTTGGGGGTAGGATAGGGTAGGGTAGGGTAGGGTAGGGTAGGGTAGGGTAGGGTAGGGTAAGATAGAGTAGAGTAGAGTAGAGTAGAGTAGAGTAGAGTAGAGTAGAGTAGAGTAGAGTAGAGTAGAGTAGAGTAGAATAGAATAGAATAGAATAGAATAGAATAGAATAGAATAGAATAGAATAGAATAGAATAGAATAGAATAGAATAGAATAGAATAACAGAGTTGGAAGGGACTTTGGAGGTCTTCTAGTCCAACCCCCTGCTTAGGCAGGAACCCCTACACCACTTCAGACAAATGGTTATCCAATATCTTCTTGAAAACTTCTAGTGTTGGAGCATTCACAACTTCTGGAGACCAGTTGTTCCACTGATTCATTGTTCTCCCTGTCAGGAAATTTCTCCTTAGTTCTAAGTTGCTTCTCTCCTTGATTAGTTGCCACCCATTGCTTCTTGTCCTGCCCTCAGGTGCTTTGGAGAATAGATTGACTCCCTCTTTTTTGGGGCAGCCCCTGAGATATTGGAACACTGCTAACAATTATTAAGACACTTGTAACAATTAAGGTAAAGAGATCAACACCAGATTCCTATCCTAACACCTGCCAAAAGGAAGGAGAACAACAGTGGCTTATTAGCAATGATCTTATAAATATAATCTTGGCAGAGGATATCTCAATTGGCTACCCAGGATATTGCCCTAGAAATATTTTTGGCAGAGAACTACCTAAAATTGTTACGTCCTGGATAAGATGTGTGACCAAGCCATCTCCAGGAAATATTATGTATACATTCTATCCCTTCTTAATATAAAGAAGTGTGGGGGAAACCCAAAGATTTTGGAGTAGACCCAAAATCCTAAAAGGGTTTTCCCCAGTATGCTGAAGAGCTATAGATTGGCATATTCTTCCATCTCTGTTAACCATTTAACACTTATTCAATAAAATCTTACTGTGCATTTCACCCTAGTTTGAACCCATTGTCCTCAAATCCTTCCCTCCCCCCCCCCATGTTTTATTTGTTTTATTTATATAACATTCAATTTTCATCAAACAATGTATGGTCTGGGTATAGTTATGTTTAAGTAGTCATAATCTTTGTTGGGCTGTTCATCACCATAATAGTAATATTATAGTTAATATAACAACAATAATACTTAACATCCTCTTATTTAACAACTCTCCACTTAAACATTTCCTCTTTTTATATCTCCTCCTAACTTCTGTTTCTATTGTCTAGCCATTGATAAAATATGTCCCCATATCAAAAAAATATGCAGTTTCTTCTTTATCCTTCATAGTAAGCATTAGTCTATCCATTTCTGCACGTTCTAATATTTTCTTAATGACATTCCCCTCAGACGGAATCTTCTCATTTTTCCATTGTTGCACAGATACAATTCTAGTTGAGGTTAGTATATGCAAGATCAAATATGTCGTCTTTTTGTCAAATTTTTCTGGTAGAATGCTCAACAAAAATATATCTTGTTTCAGATCTATATGTTGCTTTGTCGTTTTTTCCAACCATGTATGTATTTTTGTTCCCCCCCCTTTTTGGGGGGGGGCATGTCCATGACATATGGTAATATGAACCAGATGATTGATTACACTTCTATCATTTAGCAAATCTATCTTTATACATTTTTGCCAGTCTTGCTGGTGCAAAATGCCATCATTGACCTCAAATATTATAGGGCTTCTGACCAGCAACCAGATATGTCAATCATGGCAAGATAACCCCAATGACCCAAGATTAAATGCAAAAACTAATGGCACAAAAAACAGGCTTAATGAAACAAAGAAACCTAGAGTTTTTACTCATGGCACAAACTATCAAGTTCAAATTATTCTACTTTGGACAAATTATGTGAGGACCCAATCCTTTGAAGATCAGGCTCTGATGCTAGGAAATGTGGAAGGAAAGAGGAAAAGAAGCAGAGGACAACTTTGAAGCAGCAAAATGTAAGGACAGAAGTTATTGTGGCATTGGGTGCATTGTTGAGGACATGAAAGAGGAAATTAGGGGCAGACCATTATGGAGAAAATTTATGTAGTTGCTAAGACTCAATAATTTATTTATTTATTTATTTGTTTGTTTGTTTGTTTGTTTGTTTATTAGATTTTTATACCGCCCTTCTCCTGAGGGACTCAGGATAGTGTACAGCCATAATAAAAACAACATATAATACAAAATAGTTTAAAAACTATTTAAAACGTATTAAACAATTTGGCCCCAAATTAAAAACTCATGATTAAAACCCCATTACAATTCCTTATGTAGCCAGCCCATCCTGTTGGAATAGCAGAGTCTTAAGGGTGCGACAAAAGGTATGTAGGTTGGGAATCATACGTACCCCCGGGGTCAGTTCATTCCAGAGGGCGGGTGCCCCCACAGAGAAGGCTCTCCCCCTGGGGGTCGCCAGTCGACATTGTTTGATTGATGGCACCCTGAGGAGTCCCTCTCTGTGGGAGCGTGTTGAACGGTTGGAGGCCATCAGTGGCAGAAGGCGATCTCGCATATATCCGGATCCTAAGCTATGGAGCGCTTTGAAGATGGTAACCAGCACCTTGAACCGCACCCAGAAGACCACCAGGAGCCAGTGATAACTTGATGGCACATAATCAATCCCCAGAAAATAATTTAGTCAAGTGGTTGGATAATCTGATTTTCTGCCTTTCTAACTTAGAGGAGGTAAAATTATTTGTATGTCAACAATATGATCCTTCTCTCCAGAATGCCCACAGGATTTAATAGAAACCTAAGATCACTGACCAGTGGGAGAACAGGCTAAAACTGCCGTATCTAAAGATGAAGCAAGCACCCAAGCAGGGTAGACAAAAGGCCAAAAAAGGTCCCTTAGGAGAAGGAGTTAAGAAGGAATCAAATTAAGGAAACAAAGGAAACAATATGACCTGAACACATGAAATTGGGCTAGACGCAGAGGGGTCTCCAACCTTGGCAACTTTAAGACTTGTGGATTTCAACTCCCAGAATTCCTCAGCCAGCTTTGCTTTGCTTTGGCTTTGGCTTTGCTAGTTTTGCCAGCTGAGCAATTCTGGGAGTTGAAGTCCACAAGTCTTAAAGTTGTCAAGGTTGGAGACCCCTGGGGTAGAGAGTATGGAAAAAACCCTCCCCAAGTTCTATCAACAGTTACCAGACCTGAGAATCAACAAAACCCTCTCATTTTCTAATGCAGGAGATATCTGGTGTAAAAGAATGATTAAGATGTTGGTCTGAGATCAGACAAACCCAAGATTAAGTCCACCCACACTATGGAGCCCACTGGGTGACCTCAAACCAATTGTGATCTTTCGAGAACGTTGCTACTTGAGCACCAATGACAGGAGATCTCCAGGCCAGAAAAAAAGTGAGATAGCAACATAATACACAGATAAATAGCACAAAGCTTGCTTCTGCCTGTCTCGTCTTTAACATCATCTTTCTTTATTTGTTATTCATAGTCTAGAGCAGCATTATCATCCCTTTACTTTTTTTACAGTGTGAAACCATTGATTAATCGTAGCAACAATTGCTTCTGAATATCATTATTGGGCAAAGGGGAAAAGATAAGGGACTCTGTGATTTATGTTATAAAATCCGTAATAGGAACTCTTCCTTTTTTTTTTTTTTTGTCACTTAAATATTTAGGCCAAAACCAAAATCAATAGCAAACCATACAATCATAAATCATGTCATTTTAAGAGTATGGTGTACATTTATAGCCCTTCCCCATTTTTTTTTCAAAGTTGATCTCTCCTTCTTCCATCTCTCCTTTAAACATCACCTTTATGTGAAATATGGCCGTTAAGCCTTTTCTTTCAGCAAGGTGGTGGCGGGAAACCAAACTGCAAAGATATCCCTTGATTAACCAGCAAGCCTCATGTCAGAGTGCTTACAGTGTGACTACTATTTTGAGACAACCCAGGAGCAAAGTACAGGACACAGAGTTTTGTCATTACAAACAGTGGTTTATATACAAGACTTCTATATGCATACATACACGTGGTAGACACATACCAGGCAAGCAATCAATCTTCAACTCTACACGGAGAACTACAATGCAGATGAACACAACAAGGAGAATGATACACGAGGGGAAGGGGAGGGAGGGAGGGAGGGAAGGAGGGAGGGAGAGAGAGAGAGAGAGAGAGAGAGAGGCCCTCTAATGGCCTCTCTTATATAGACATCTTCTTAAAGCGGCAATAACCCTGCTGACTCATCCTCAGTCTTAAAGCGGCAACAACCCAGCTGACTCATCCTGGTCCACAGCCTTACAGAGGCTGGCCAGCTTTAAATCATCATTACCCTGACACCTCATTTTAGGAGAAAACTTTAATACAGATCTGTCCTCTTAGCATTAGTTGGGTGCTTTTTTCAAGGGGCAACTGGACTTTCTGGATGTTCAAGAGTTGCCTCTTGAAAAAAAGCACCATGACCTGAATGGTTGAGAATCTCCATAGACATTAGCTGTGGGGTTGAAAAGATTTGTTGCATAAGGAACACAGATCTATTCAGTTTGGAGCATTGATCTGTTTACAGACCCTAGGATCTCAATTCATGTGCTTCTTTTGCCAAACCTGCAACCCAGCTCCAGTGGACTACACAATCTTTTCATTCAAAACAAGAAAAAGGCTCTTTATCCTATATGGTTGATTCCTCCCACCCACCCACCCCATTTTGAGGGATGTTGTCTATGTGGGGAGAATGTTACTTCTATCAAAATCAGATCTTCTATTTATTATCATTATCATTATCATTATTATTGGAACTTCCAAGTGTACCAGTTGGAGATAACTGAAATCTGCTCAAGTCTGGTGATTTTTTAAAAAAAATAGAAGTCTGCCTTTTGCATCTACCTGAAGAGAATCAAAGTCATGCTACCTATGTTTTAAAGATTTTGATTACTATCAAATGTTTGTCCCTCCATAAGTCTCCATTGTTCTCTCCTTCTGAATAAGATTGTTCGTACACAAAAGTTAAGCTCACTTCAACTGTTCCACTATTGGGAGAAGTGGAAAGCATGGCTCAGAAGATATTGGAGTGAGCTTTAGATGAAACATCTTTCCAGGCCCACAAACAGGAAACCGATAATTACTACTGATTAGGCCTTTATCTTAAAAAGTAGTCCTACTGATAAGTGAAACATCACCCTACAACGAGTGCATATAGTCAAGGCTATGGTTTTTCCCGTTTGCAATGTATGGCTGTGAAAGTTGGACCATAAGGAAGGCTGAGTGTCAAAGAATTGAGGCCTTTGAAAAAGAGCCTTGGTGGTGCAGCGGACTAAGTGCTGTTATGTAGCACTTAGCTGCCAGCTGCCTGCAATTAGTGCAAGTTCAAATCTCATCAGGCTCAAGGCTGACTCAGCCTTCCATCCTTTCAAGGTAGGTAAACTGAGGACCCGGATTGTG
The DNA here is from genome assembly GCA_030761175.1 of Masticophis lateralis. Taxonomy (NCBI): domain Eukaryota; kingdom Metazoa; phylum Chordata; class Lepidosauria; order Squamata; family Colubridae; genus Masticophis; species Masticophis lateralis. The sequence goes on along the minus strand of JAUDYJ010000013.1, from coordinate 14,625,069 downwards.
GGGGCAATAAGCTGACTTTGTAGAAACACTGCTTATGGAGGGCCAAAAGCCCTAATAAGCAGGTATATACAAAAGAATGAAGGCTATTGCTATAAGTGCATTGTAAGTTGCCCTGAATCTTCGGAGGAGGGCAGCATATAAATTGAACTAATAAATAAATAAATAAATGGTGCTGGAGAAGACTCCTGCGAGTCCCTTGGACTGCAAGGTGATCCAACCGGTCAGTCCTAGAGGAGATCAACCCTGACTTTACAAGGCCAAATCCTGAAGAGGAAACTCAAATACTTTGGCCACCTAATGAGAAGGAAGGATGCACTGGAGAAGAGCCTCATGCTGGGAACGATGGAGGGCAAAGGAAGAAGGGAACAGCAGAGAACGAGGTGGTTGGATGGAGTCACTGAAGCAGTCAGTGTGACCTTAAATGGATTCCAGAGGATGGTTGAGGACAGGAAGGCCTGGAGGGTCGCAATGGGTCGGACATGACTTCGCAACTAACAACAACAACCTGATAAGTAGATGCTGGAATAGAAGAGCTATCTTCCTTTTTCACCTCTACCAATCTCTGAAGAATGTGATTTTGCCTAGACGAGCCTACAAAATGAAAAGTGGGAAAATTCACCTCCAATGCACAATAGCTCTGAGCCAACAACTTGCATCTGTGGAGTTTTCACAGCTCCAAGAAATGGGTAAGTGAAAGAGTGAAAATAAGAAATATTGTGACAGCTCTTAGATCAACTTCGGTTGAAGATATGGACCACTGCCTTCATTTGTCATCATCATCTAAGCTGAACAAATCTGCCTTCCAGCAGAATCAGAAGCAAGCAAAATTAATGGAAGAATATGAAGCAAATTAAGCAGAAGAGTCAGGCTATCAAGAAATATGCATCACTTTCGAAACTGTCAGCTCTAAGAGAACAGGAGGAAGGAAATAAAAGGGGACAAGGATGTTGGAACCCGCAGCAACATTTGATCAGATCTTCTTGGATGTGGCAATAATGAAGCTGATTATCCTTGTCCTTTGTTGTATTGGGTGCTTTCTTTTACATAAAACATCAGACTGAATGTAACCATTAGATTGGGATAGCATTGCCACATATAGGTAGTCCTTGACTCCCAACCATTTGTTTAGTGACCGTTCAAAGTTACAACAGCACTGAAAAAAATGACTTAAAATGAGTCCTAGGGTATAAGCATTGCATTATCGCCAGGGTCATGTGATCAAAGCTTTGTTCAGCATTTTGGTGTGACACCAATTATAGAGAAGATGAGAGAAGGCCAACTCTTCTGGTATGGACATGTCCAGAGAGCAGCACCTTCCACCATGGGCAAGACTGCCTACCAATTAGAAGTCAATTGCCGGCGACCTCATGAGTGTCCAAAACAGAGATGGCAAGACACCATCAACAAAGATATGCAAGCTGCAGGCCTGCTCAGCTGACCATGCAAAGCGGACCCTGCATCTGCAGTAATATGCTAGGAGGAGGAGGAGGAGGAGGAGGAGGAGGAGGAGGAGGAGGAGAAGGAGATGATCAAAGTTCAGGTTGGATCACTAACAAGCTTCCATCCATTACTTCTTGTACTGCCTTCTTGTGCTTTGGAGAATAGGTTGATCTTGACCCTCTCTTCTCTGGGTCAGCCCCTCTATTATTGGAAGGCTGATAGCCCTAGTCTTCTTTTCATTAGATTAGTCATACTAAATAGAAAACAGAATTTTCTTGATACCTTTGATTCTTGTTGCACTTCTCTTTTGATTTAAGCGGAAGCTGGCTAACCATTTATAAAATATGAATGGAAAAATCCATCTGTTAATGAAGTGTTTTGCAAACATCCATTCTTATTTCAGGCTAATCAAATTTTACTAACCCTGGCTGTGAAAGTTGGACCATAAAAAAGGCTGAGAGCCGAAGAACTGAGGCCTTTGAACTATGGTGCTGGAGAAGACTCCTGCAAGTCCCTTGGACTGCAAGGCGATCAAACCAGCCAGTCCTAGAGGAGATCAATCCTAATGGCTTTTTAGAAGGCCAGATCCTGAAGATGAAACTCAAACACTTTGGCCACCTAATAAGAAGGAAGGACTCACTGGAGAAGAGCCTAATGCTGGGAACGATTGAGGGCAAAAGAAGAAGGGGATGGCAGAGAATGAGGTGGCTGGATGGAGTCACTGAAGCAGTTGGCATGAGCTTAAATGGACTCTAGAAGATGGTAGAGGACAGGAAGGCCTGGAGGAATGTTGTCCATGGGGTTGTGATAGGTCAGACACGACTTCGCAATTAACAACAACAACAACTGAGGTTCAGGACTGAGCTTTATGCTTGTAATAATGTGGCTTATTAAACTTATTCCTTTCTTCCTTGATAACAAACATACTTTTAAATGTTGTAGCTAACTATAAGTTAGTAATTTTTTAAAAACTTTAAAAGTATATGCCTTAAGTTGCCATTGTAAATACTTTCGAATACTAGGAGAATTAGGAAGGAAAGAATCGACTTAATTCTATAAAAATAGCTCTTAAAAATCTCCTTGTTGGACGCCTGGACGAATGTAAGTCATGCTCAGAGTAACATTTCACACAGAACCATCCATTTTCAGAGGAAATAAAAGATTTGTTGACATATTTTTCTCTTCCTTCAGCACTTCAAATTATTTTGTTCTTCTTTGCTAAATGAGTATCTAGTGTCTTCAGTACGTTAAGAACTGGCTTGGTGCATAGATTGCAATACTAATATATGATTTGCTACATCGGGGAATCATTATTTTTAATAATAAATTGAAAAGGTCAGCAGACATTTTGAATCATGATCCAGTTTAAGCTGTCTTCCCCCCATCCCATTTCCATCTGTTAAATATTTGCAATGACTTTCTCAAAAATGAATCAGACCAAAATTAAATGTACAGAAAAGTGTTTAAGGGCAGAAGGACTATAATCATTTACAGCACATTGACCTGCACTATAAGTGAGCGATCTGCTAATCATCTCCCAATACTCAGCATTAAACCAAAATTTATTTTTTCCCCCTGCTCTCAGCCAAACACTGTTTAGAGAAAATACTCTGTTTTGGAAACTGCTTCCCTTTCATTTTCATTCATTGCATATACAGGTATTCCAACGGTTGTTTAACAAAATTCAACGTTATGACAGACCTCCCCAGAACTATTATGACCTCATTTCAAATTTATAATGATCACATGCTTCCTTCAGTCACCTTATTGCATTTTGGGCACCTGGCAATTGGCTCGCCTTTATAGCCATTTGCAACATCCCGTGCTTTGGGGATGATAATTTGAGACCTTTTGCTGGTTTCTGATGTTTATTTGCAATTTCCACCATACCCATCAGAGATTTCTGGACTTCATAGAAATATTCTGGAATATGTCTTAGGGTGTCTAAAACAAATGTGAAAGGCATGTTTGCATGCATGTGGGTTTTTCTTGTGTCAGTGGAATAATAAACCAATATGCAAAAAACTCACACTTCGGCGATGCCTCAGAGCGTAATAATAAGCAGTTGTGCTTCCTGAAAATATTTGTTTTATTAAGGTTCATCATGAATCACTGAACTTGCTTTCAGAACCAATTTCAAATTCAATGGAAAAAAGCAGTGAAGGAGAGGATTAGAATACTTAAATTGCACATGTGTGCAAGGTAGAGAGTTAACGACAGAGAAGTTATGTTTAATTGTGAGCAATTCCTTTGTTTGTTGACCTATCAAATTTATAACCAATGCAACTCTCAGCAGTTTACAGTAATTAAGTGTTGTACAATAAAACATTCATAGTATGTTTCTTAAGGATAAAATAAAATTTAAGATATTAAGCCATCACTAAACTGGGAGTGCTTACTCATCATAGATCCTTTCGGGAAAATATTCCTAATGATTCTATCATCTGACCAGTAACTACACTCGAGGGTTTTTTAAACAGATTTTTAAATATTATAAGGTAAAGGTAAAGGTTCCCCTCACACTATGTGATAGTCGTTGCCGACTCTAGGGGGCGGTGCTCCTCTCCATTTCAAAGCCGAAGAGCCAGCACTGTCCAAAGATGTCTCCGTGGTCATGTGGCTGGCATGACTCAATGCCAAATGTGCACGGAACGCTGTTATCTTCCACCAAAAGTGATCCCTATTTTTCTACTTGCATCTTTTACCTGCTTTCAAACTGCTAGGTTGGCAGAAGCTGGGACAAGGAACGAGCGCTCACCCTGTTATGCAACACTAGGGAATCGAACCACTGAACTGCCGACCTTTTGATTGACAATCTCAGCGTCTTACCCACTGAGCCACCACATCCTTCAAGTATTATAGAAACAGCTATTCACTGCAAGGAAAAAAAGATAAATGTTTTTTTTAATAGCTATTAAGTATTATAGAAACAGCTATTTCAAAAAAAAAACCTCATTTATCATTTTTTTTTTCTTGCGGTGAATAATGAAAACTTGAAAATACCGGTAGTATATACAAGAAGACCATATCTACATATCCCAGAGAAAGAGTAACAGAAATTACAGATCTGCTTGACACAATAATCCATGAACTATGATTTACCAATCACGTTAACTAGGTGATTTCATACATTCAGGTCCAGATGACCCGATTAAGTGCTAACAACTTGAAATGCTTTGGCAAATATTTATAAGGTCGTTGATGATTACACAATTCACAGAAAATAGAGGGTTGTCTTACTCTCCAAAGCACTAAAGGGCAGGACAAGAAGTAACAGGTGGAAGCTTGTTAAAGCAGGATGGAGCCCCTCTTAAATAGCTTGTATGATGTGTCGGATGTGCTAGAGCGGGTGGTGGGGAGTTATTTATATTTATTATACATGATTATTTTATTATTTTATTGTTTTTTATATGATGTTTTTATATTTGTGTAAGCCGCCTTGAGTCACCATGTGAGAATAGGCAATAATATAAAGAAAGAAAGAAAGAAAGAAAGAAAGAAAGAAAGAAAGAAAGAAAGAAAGAAAGAAAGAAAGAAAGAAAGAAAGAAAGAAAAAGAAAGAGGGAGAGAGAGAGGGAGAGGGAGGGAGGAAGGGAGGGGAGAGAGAGAGAGAGAGAGAGAGAGAGAAACAAAGAAAGAAGAAAGAAAGAAAGAAAGAAAGAAAGAAAGAAAGAAAGAAAGAAAGAAAGAAAGAGGGAGAGAAAGAAAGAGCGAAAGAGTAAGAGGGAGGGAGGGAAAGAAAGAAAGGAGAGAGGGAGGGAGAGGAGAGAGAGAGAGAGAGAAAGAAAGAAAGAAAGAAAGAAAGAAAGAAAGAAGAGAGAAGAGGGAGGGAGGAGGGAGGGAGGGAGGGAGGGAAG